>JBBMFX010000101.1:6462974-6479134 GCA_037832545.1 Rhabdalestes septentrionalis
TATTCATCTTCCATCTTTGTCCTCCTTAAATTTAGAGCAAACATCTGTCTTTCTGACTCCTCCACCTACCACCTGGGGCCTACAAGTGACATTCTGGGCATTTCTGTTCTGCGGCAGCTGGCCTTTTATGGCCAGGACACTTTCCTCGGCCACAGCGGACACATGCTGCTCCGGTTACGCCCCTTCAATTTCCTTCACATTCAGCCTGCACTGATTGATGACTTGATATGTAGATAAGTGTTTATGAGGTTTGGATTTCTGGAAATGATTGCTTTTGCATTTATTGGTATTTTGCTTCATTTAAATCCGAAAACTAAATAAATAAAATGGTTAAAATAACTTTTAACCACTTGTAGCTCACTGAGACAAGTGTAGGGTTGTATGGAAAGTGCAGGTCCTGTATAAAGGCTTCAGTGTGTTGGTATTTATAGCTCTACAGGTTTGGGAAGGCTTGTATGGTCTCCCGTCAGTAGGACTTTATTTATCCTAGTTTTGTAAAGCAGCTTCAATTTAGCATTACTGACTCCAGACTGGCTTGGCATTTCTAACAGGAGATGCTGAAGGAGCAGATCAGTGTGTGTATCCTCTGCCTAAATCCGTTTTTAAGCAGTTGGCGATGGTGGCCCTGTAATAACACCGTTGTATAATCTGGGTAAGAGGCCACTCCAGCCGTTTTTTTTCCTGCTCTGTGAAGCACTAGCAGGATGTGTTGAGAGTGGACTGGATCAGTAAAGCTGCCTAAGAAGCCCAACAGTCAGAAGGATGTTTGTTTTATCTTCTAATATGTATTTGCCCTGCTAGTGGAATCAAAACACTGCTTTTCTGTAGGGAAATTATAATAATGCTTACAAGGGATTTGTCTTGGCAGTAGAATGAAACAAACAAGTAACTAAAGTAATTCAATAACAATATGATAAAATGTTGAAAAGTCTGTAAAAAACAATATCATTAAGTGAATAATTTTATTTTTTTCAAAATTGTATTTCCAGTGTTTTTGTATAATAATAATAATCATGCTAATAACAATAATAATATTATTAATAATAATAATAATAATGCTAATAATAATAATAATAATAAAAATAAAAATAAAAATAAAAATAAAAATAAAAATAAAAATAAAAATAATAACAATAACAATAATAATAATAATAATAATAATAATAATAATGAGAAGAAGAAGAAGAAGAAGAAGAAGAAGAAGAAGAAGAAGAAGAAGAACAAGAAGAACAAGAACAAGAACAAGAAGAAGAAGAAAGAAGAAGAAGAACAAGAAGAACAAGAAGAAGAAGAGATAATGCTACTACTACCACCACTACCACTGCCACTACCTCCACCACCACGAAAACAACAACAAACACTGTGATAGGCTTTAATATTCTATACAACAGCACTTAGGTTTGAATGGCTTTAATTTGCAGTTTGGGTTGAAAACATATGGATAAATAATGGATTACTAACACATCTATTTCTGCAAAACTGACAGCTTTGTCTTTACTCATATATTCACCTTAGCTTCAAACTGCCTCAACACTTGTTTGTGTCTGATTTCACAGTGTGAGAAAAGCCCACAGGCCAAATGACATAAATTCAATATTTTTCTGTTTTTACCTTTGTACTAAGAAAATTCCTCCTAGAACCTTCTTTGGCTTCACTGCAGAACAAAGTAAATGAGCCTGGTTGGCTCAGAGTGTTAAACTTTCTTCTTTTCTTGCTTGAAAGCATTTGTTGTTACTTGAGGATTGCTGCTCTTGTCCACCTCCCAGAAGGCGCTGCCCTTTGTGTCTGCTGGATTAATAAGGTTATAGTCTCACAATTAAAACACATTATGGCCATTCCTCACTGGCACTCAACAGACTAATCCTGTTAAAGTGGAACACATATGGGGATGACCATATACATCAGAGGGATCTGGATTTTTCTCTCAGAGCCAGGTCACTGTTTTTATTGGTTGTCAGTTGACTTATTGTGCTTGTCAGTCGAATTATCATGCCTTAATTTCATGATGGTGGCGAACGGAAAATTGCCTGAAGGTACAGTCTGTATGAACTGTCTTTTTAAGAAATTACATAATGCACTTTCAAAGTTCTCACTGTCTCATTTTAAATGTTAGGGCCCTCTGAATACTAGACATTAAGTGTGGAGCAACTTTGAGCCTTGTTAATGGTATATCTGCACTGGCTGCATGATGCCCCATGCCCTACCATTATCAGCCTAGTAATGCCTTGAGGTTACCATTGGCTAAAAGTGCTGTGTTTTGGAAATTGGGGAATGAAGGTGGGCTACTCAACAAAAGTTCATTCTCATTATCATGTTTCAGTTCACCCCAGGTCCATTTCACACCTAATTTCTCCTTTAAATGGGGTCTCCCTGCAGAAAACACACAAAAGAGGAAAAAAACACGGGGGGCTCAATTTTCAGGGTCGATTGCGCATTGTCTGAAGTCTGAAACACAGTTATCTTTGGGGGAGGGACCAGCGCAAAATGCTATAGTGCAAAAGTGAACATAGCACCTGGCGCATAGTTCAAATGGGTTGTCTTAAATGAGTAAATTAGTCATAGGTGTGTTTGGGGCATAGCTTGCAATAAACCAATCAGAGTTCGCACTCTCACTCCCTTTAAATACCCGACACATGTTCCATGGCATACTATGTATAATGATGGCAGAATTACCTGGACGTCGGGAAAGATTCTCCATTGAAGAAACTGATGAGACCCGACCCGACCCCGTGCACCTTGTGCCAGAGCCCAGCCCCGCCCGACACATTAATTGTAATAATCGGCCTGAGCCCGATTTAAACCCAACACATTTTTTAATACGTGGTCCATTATAACACTCGTTCTCAACTGTGGGTGCATTCCTAAACACACACTCCGAGCTCCGAACACACTCTTTGAAACTCAGAGTGTGGATGGAGTTGTAGTTGGTTTATTCTCTTCGGAGTGTTCAGAGCTCAGGGCACTCCAGCTGAAGGGAGAAAGCAGCTGAGCGTGAGGTCAGTCTAACTAAAAACAGCGGCAGACAGAGTTTATAGGAAATACACCAGACACATATGTTGTCCCTGCCCACGACTTACTGGAAATGGTTCCATACCTCCAACTTTCCTCCAAACTTGCTCAAAGTTAATTCTCTCGTTTTTCTTTTCTTCTTCACTTCTTCAAGCTCCATGTTGCACTTTAAGGTCTGGTCAGTACAGCACAGCAGGACCCGTGTAATGTGTGCCAGTGGCAGGAGCTGGAGTGCTGCTACGCATGACACGCAGCAATTTAACTTTGATAAAATATTCATATATTTATGAATTCGGCATAGCTCCTCAAACAAATAGGCTAATTAAGTAATGATTAAAAAAATCAAATGCTTGATCACGATTCGACCCGGCCTGGCCCGAGGACAGCAGTTTCAGCCCGTGTGGGGTTCGGGCAGATAATCTAAACTCTACTTCAGATGACAATGTTTTTTTTTTAATATGCGCTGCTGCTCGCTCCTGCTTATGAAAGAAGCAGCGTGTGAACGCATTGTGAACTCTTCCATATCCCAAAGTGTCAGGCGTCCATATAATAGCCTTTAAACAATGCGTGAATGATTACAAACCAGGTTTTTTCTGGTCAGTGGCGAAATGACTTTCACTTCTCATAAAATAGCAAATCCGTGCTATGTGCCACGCCACACCCCTTCTTTTCAGTGACACGCCCGACACAGCGCAAAGCCATCTGATATCTTGAAAACATACATTTCTGCCGGAATAAAGAACGATACGCTCACACAAAATAGCAAATGAAAACGCAAGTCGCGATAGCACGGTGCGCCGTGTGCATTATCGAGCCCGGGGTGTGTTAGAACTATGGTAGTCTAGGAACTGAACAATAGTAAACTCCACCAAGTTGCAGACAGTGTTTATTTTCCATACAGTGTCTCCTTCCTTCTGTGTGTTTTCCCATGTGGACTGAGAGCATATACACAAATACACTACTCGCTTTCAGACAATACTGCTGTTAATAATTCAGACCAAAATTTCTGTGTGTAATTGTTTTAGTGCATCCCGGCTCACAAGTGAACCTTTAGAACAATTCAAAAACAATTACTTATATGTGGTTTTGTCCAGTCAAACTTGGGGGGGGGGGGGGGGGAAGGTCTAGAGGTGCTAGCTGGTTCCCACACATTTATTTTTGTCACATCTGTGCACGGAGCTGGTGTAGAGAACATTGAGGAGGGGCAACTGGTGACCTAGTGCTTAGGGAAGTTTGAATCCCAGAGTGTTAGTGGCACCACTGAGGTACCCTTCTGCAAGGTACCATCCCCACACACTGCTCCCTGGACTCTGTGTACCTGGCTGCCCACTGCTTCATTTGGTGAATGGGTTAAATGCAGAGGATGAATTTCATACTGTTCACACTGTGTGCTTTGATATAGTGCGTTCACATTTGACAAATGGACATTTTACATTAAAAAAAAATAATGTATGACAGTGAACAGACAGATAACATTCTGATCATAAAAAAGTAAATAAACATATCAAACCACAAATTTTAACTACAAAACTCAACTAAGAAAACAAAACTACAGCTCACACACAGAAACAGGCACAGGCTCACTCTAACATGACAGTTAGACGCACATTCACTGAACTGAATAGATAAGCTTAAACTTCTTTGAAAGAATTTCCAGGACAGAAGAAGATATTAAGAAATATTACAAAGCAAGGAAACAGATAATGTGTGATTTAACAAAACAAAGATGACCCCAAACAAACTGACCATTGAAAAAACAGATAAACCAAAACAACTTACAAAGAACTAAACATAGATGATAACTTTTGTCAATTGTAAATTGAGTATAATCCACAAAATAGGAAAAAAAAGGATCATAAATCCAGTGTCAGGGACTGCTGGAGGTGGAGCAGAGGTGGTGAGGCTGTGACAAGATTTGGTTACATGAATGTGTACTTAAATATGTAGCATGATAGATACATATACAGACAGAGAGGCAGATAAATAAGACAGGTGGAGCTGAAGCCAAATACGGTATTCAGAAAGGCACAAATAAAATGTGTTTGGCTCCTTACAGTCTTTGATGGTGTTGCCTCCTCCCGATGGTGTTGCCCCCCTCACTGTTCTGGGAGGTCAAGCTCCCTCTTGGAAGCCCCTTCTCCAGGAGCCCATCATTGTCCTCAAAAGCCTTTCAGGAGCCAATAACTGTCCCTCAGCGAAGGGCCCTCTTAAATAAACTTCAAAACAAAAGGCTCAAGGGCCCAAACACCAGAACCAGAACACAAAAGCACAATCAATAAGATGGTCGACCGACACCTATCGTCAGTCTCTAACCCCTCTAAATACTCCACCCCTCAAAACTAATCCCAACACATTCCCAATCCCCCTGATCACACCGGCAGGTGCTTCTTCTAATTCTCTAATTAGACCCTGGTGTGACCAGGGGGATACACTAAACTACAAGACCGACGCCACAGAGAGAAGATATTTAAATGTATAATATTTCAGCTATATTGCTTTTAGGCTGGTTATGAGTGGGGACAAAGACAAATATTTAATTAAAAATGTTATTTAACATTGTGCATTGTCTGAATGCTAAATAAATATGTACATTTTGTAGATTTTTTAAAATAATTTAATAATAATAATTTCTTTTCAGTTTAGATTTTTGGCCAGGGTGTTTCCTTCTTTTCGATTTTCGGTTTCGGCCCATAAATATCTTTTCGATGCATCCCTAATTTATATTCATTTAGAGTGCACAGAAAGCTCATGCTCTCAACCTCCACTCACCCTCCAACACAAAACCAGTGTTTTTGCAGTCTTTAAGCCTGTCCAAGAAATAAAGAAAAAAAAAGAAATAGCTTGACCAAGCATCCTTGATCCACTCAGACAGCTTTTATTATAAGGTATTTAATCCCAATTGGACGATACCAGGTAGAGCTGAGAGTTCTGGAACCATGTCTGATTATGCACCCGTCCGGCTCGTACTTTGGAAAGCCGGGAGCTCCGGAATGGAGTCTGATCAGACAGGAGGAAGCTGCAGGTAACAGGAAACAATCTAAGCAGAGAGAAGAGAAGAAACAAAAACCTCCCTGCGAGCAAGGCATACATATACATAAAAAAGCATTCCCTGGTCTATATATACAGAAAAAGAAATCTGAATATAGAGGAATACATTACTTAAATGCAGGAGAACATCAATATTTGTGTGAAGTTTTAAATCTGCCATGCTGCTTTTGCCGGTGTCAAAGCATGGACATGTTTTCCTTTTTAACCTGAGTTGATCTACGCCTTATATACCAAAACTGGTGGCAGCCAGGATAGAAAACCATCAAATGCACCCCATGGAAAAGCATAGAAACAAAACAGATTGTTTTGTTACACCAACCCTCCCTCAGTAAAAGGGGTAAACACCCCGAAAAACGTGTCAAGGTTGGCTACATACACCGTAAATCGTTCGGTTTGTCTTATTACCTCAACTTGGTAGTTGACTGGACTAACTACCTAAACTTAACTTGAGCGAGACTGTTCCATTTATTTGTAATGTTTGGATCAGCATCTGCTGCAGTTCTACAGTCTACAGTTAAGTACTTGTGATGCAAACTGTGGACCACTCTCAGAGACAAGGTAGGCTGGTGTTCCCTATCTTGTGAATATTTCTTTTACCATTATGTTGCCTATAACATATAACAGTAGCCATCCTCAGGGGAAAAAGCTCTACCTACTTGGTGCTGTAATCCACCAAAACCAGCAGTTGTTCATGCATTCGGGCTGACCGGGGAAATGGGCCCATCAGGTCCACTCCCAACATAAACCCAGTTTCCACGACAGGAGTACTTTGGAGTAAGCCTGCCAATTTACTGATGCGTAGCTTGAATTGCTGACAGGTGGTACATATTTTACAGTTCTTCCACACCACATTTCACATCTCAGGTCAGCAGGTGACTTCCAGGAGCCGGCGTATGGTCTTCATAATCCCCAGGTGACCACTGAGTTGGTTATCGTGGATATCGTGGAAATTTCGGCTTTAGTGAGGAGGGAAGGACCAGCCGAAGAAGACTACAATCTGGATATTTGGATATCTGGATATTTTATGGTACAAATAGTTATACACAATGCAATAAGATCTGAGATCTGGGGATGATTTTGCTTCCCCCGATAATAGTTTTAACATCTATTTTCTGTGCAGCCCCTAGCTCTTTCCAGCTGCTTGATAGGTCTCATTGGTCTCCCTTGCCCCAGACTGTCGAGCACTGCAAGTGTGTTTGCCAATACAGCGTGATAAAGTGTCAGGCAAAATATTACACTGACATATTCTATACCCACCTGGTAAATCGGGAGGATGGTTTAGGCTGGTTAAACACCCATGTAAGAGCGGCATGATCAGTCACCGCTGTAACCGGTTTTCCTTCCAGATACTGGCGCCATTTCTCCACACCACTGCCAGATGTTATTATCGGATGCTGAATAGCGTTGTTCGGCTCCTCGCATAGTTGGGAAGCATAAGCTGGTATATTTCTCCATTGTCATGTTCTTGAGTTAGAACGCTCACTAAACCCATATCAGTGCCATCTGTCTGTACCGTGAATGGCTCGAAGGAGCTTGCTTTAGGTCACCCAATGTAGCCTGACATTCAGTAGACTACTTCCATGGAACTCCTTTCGTTTTCAGCGCATGCAAGGGATCTGCCCACTCCAAAATTCCAATTCCAAGAGTAGGTCTTGCAGTACAGTCTGGTCAGCTGATGAGCGACTGGAATTATGGGATAGTGAAATGACCATTTGGTGTGTGTGGTCAGTAACTTGGGGTACTGGATTGGCACTGAAGCTGAACCTGGACTGCAGTCGCTCTTTGGTGTCACTTTTTCATGGTTGGGCACGGAAAAGCATAGGAACAAAACAGCTTTTTTTGTAACAACGCGTTGCAGATTTTGTTCGTTATTTGCTGAACCTCTAGATGTATTTAATTTAAATTCACAGCTTCAGATTTTTCATGTTCATCCAAGAGTTCTTCCTTAATATGTAGAGTAGACTTAAATGAACATTCAAAAGAAAGATTTACACTGAAGGTAATTTATTTATTGCAAATATTTCATTATTACTTTGCTAAAAGGGACCATCAAAGAAAACAATTATATAGGCTCTGGAGGTTCTGAAGGAACCTTTCAGTTACTTTTCTATAACACTTCTACAGAGACTGTAAATATGTCTGGCCTTGAGTATGTCTGTAATTGTCAGGGACACACATTCTTACATACTGTTCCACAAACCCATATTAAACTCCCCAAAGCCTGTAGAGTGAACAGCAACTTCAAATAGTGGTTAAAACAGTAAGCAGGGAATGAAAAAAGGGAAAAAAGACCCCCAATTGTTCTAATTTGCGTCATTAATTTTCTCCATGGGTCTCAAGATAATTACATGCCATTAGTGTCATGTATAATGCATGAGCAATTTTCACCTCCCACATTCAGTGGCCTGGTGATGGTATGTGTGTCTTGGTGTGTGAGTGTGTTATTTTATTTCCATTTTTTATTTTTCATTTTGAAAACAGCATGTGTTTAATAAGGGAAAGGATAAAGGTTAGTGTAATGGGCTAAAGATGCATAATTCTGTGGCTTAGTTTCACACTTTCTTTACAATCTGGAATTTAGAGGCAGCTAAGCATCATATGCCATTCAGTTTAAATCATTTTAGTGCAGTGTAGTTCAATTTAAAGCATTCCACATTAGCTCAGTTACTATCCTAGTGGTCACTCCCTGAAAAGTTTGCTGATTTGTTGCAGGGCAGACACACAAACAATCATATGCATGCTCACAGCTAGGGGCAGTTTAGCATCTCCAGTTTGCCTGATGTGTGTGTTTTTGGACTGTGGGAGGAAACCAGAGTACCAGGTGGAAACTTGGTACAGAACACACCAACTCCACAGAGGAAGGACCTCCGTGGCCACCCTGGAATGTAACCCAGGACCTTCTTGCTGTGAGGTGACAGAGAGTTCCAAATATTTCAACTTCAATTCACTTAGTTCAGTTACCCTTACTCCACTTCAATTCAGTTCTTTTCAGTTTAGGTCAATTTAATTAAACAAATTCTATTATTCCTGGTAAACACTGAATCTGAAGTATTTTGTTAACTAGTTTAAAATATCATGCAAAAAATACTAGAAGTGTCAAATTAACATGTACATTTCAATCAATTAGTCACAGTAAAATAACATTAAAAAAATTTAACGCTGTTTAATCACACCCTGTGACCTTCTGTGCATGTCTAGCTCCACAGTCTTGGGATTCAGTGCCACCCCCATAATCTCTGCTACATTGGAACACTAGCTGTCCTATGAGCTTCAAGGGAGCATTTTTCTACAGGGTAGCTTGAATTGTCAGATCATCCTGTTTCACTGTTTTCTCTGTGTTAGAATGTGACAGTATAAATAGACTCTATGAACCTCTAAAGATCTGTCTATCTATTTAGGCTCTTTATCCTTTATATTTGCCTCTTTATCATCATTATCAGTGCTAAACTGTTTATATAAACTACAAGTGGCAAATTGGCATTTTTCGACATGGCAGCATAGATTGATTGACACTAGCTCTCAATTTGTGCTATTTTCTGATAAGCAGCATCAGAACACCCAAGCTTATATTTACATTGTCTTAAACTGCACCTTATAAATGGACTTAGTTCTGGCAGGCCACATTGCTGCACCAAGTGAAGGAGATGCAGTCTCGGGTTTCCATTCAAATACTTTACAAAGAAAAGTGAAAGGCTTGAGGGCCTAAATTAATCCGAACATGCAAAATTGTAACAGATGTGGAGATAATGACAGTAGTGTGAGAGTGGACTGACCGTAGAACACCACAAACTGGCACTTAAATACTAACAGAACTACAACAAGAGCAAATCAAAACACATATATAACATCTAACAGTTGTGACTGCAAACATCAATCAACTACCAGGAAACACAAAACCAGGGATAATAAATGTATAGATCTATCTATCTGTCAATCTATCTATGAAAGCTGATACTACATATTCATTTTTCAGATGAAAGCATGTCATACATCAGAAATCACAATAATTGTTAGAGATAATTAAAAACTCCAATTTAACAACTCAACCCAATTTGAATAAAGTGTGCAATGGTTTACACATTTGCACCATGCTAATTGTTGAGATGTAAACTTTATTATCCTTGTACCACAAATATAAAAATTCAGACACTAAACCATTGCCTACTATATTTGGGAAATGGGGAATATGTGTAAATCGTACTTTTGCACTGGACTGTTGCTTTTATAGTAGACAATAAAAGATCTGTATGCAGAACAATGCCCCAATAGGTGGTGTGTTTTCAGTGTAGCTCACTGGGTTCTCCTTAGCAGAAAAGTATATGGACACTCTTTGATCTTTGCTATTTTGGGGCTGGAAGTAATTAGCTTTGTGCTGGTGTTGGCTCCACGTGCTTATCTTCATTAAAGTGGTAATTTGCTTTTAAGCCGGTAATGGGACAAGGTCCTGCCGTCTGATCATAAAGGAAAAGTCCCCACCTCATCTAGATTCTACACGTCAAAGTAAACTTCACTTCATCGTTTGGCTTCTGGATCAGCGGCTCTCCACACCCGAGCGAACTCATCTTTAATGCATGTGTACAACAACCGGCAAAATGCAAATAATGATGCTGAGTTTATAATATTCACTTATTGTCTTTTCTCAAGGCACTTACATCCCGATTGTATCAAAAAATAAAAGGAAGTACAGTAAAAATACAAATGCGTTCCGAATAAATAAACAGATGCAAATCACCTGTCATGACTGCTGCAGTTTTTTCTTTATCTGGGAAAAAAATGCACCTTTAGCCTTTTCCTTTCTGATCAAAGCTCAGTGCAGTCACCACCCTAAAGCTTTTAGCTTCAGTTTTGCTTGACTGCTACAGTTTCTTTGAAGTTTGATGTTTAAAATTTACAGAACAAAACTGCTTGTGTGTGTGTGTGTGTGTGTGTGTGTGTGTGTGTGTGTGTGTGTGTGTGTGTGCGCACACTTTGTGGTCCAAATCTGCCACTTCTGATAGAAATATAAACATTTTGTCATTGTGAGGACACACCAGGAAAAAAAGGAAAAAGTTAAAGTCCTATTAGATGTGAAAAACACACACATACAATCATAGGGGATCGTTACCACAACACAAACCACACAAAATATAAGGGGCAAGGGACCCTCAATGTAAGACTGCAAGTGGTTAATCAGAAAATATCTGAATAAAATGATTATAAAATGATTCAGCACGTTAGCTACATTAAAAGATAATGAAAAGATAATCAAGGCTTCTATTGAAGGGGTATTTTACTAATCAACAGTGATATACTTGGCATAATTATATTTAAAATTTCTCAACAATTAAGTTAAAACACGTGCCTGAGCAATGTCTCCGCAATACAGTTCGAGCTCAGTCCCCCAGGGCCTGGATGGGGAGGTGGGAAGCCCATATACATGCCCCATTTAGAAGAAAATAACTTATTATATAAGCTATATTGGACAGGCAGGTGTCCGGACTGGAAGTAAGGATGGAACAATGCTTCACTGAGTAAGATGTCCTTCAAGGCCAGACTGGGTGTGCAGGTGTCCAGGCTGGAGGTGCCAAAAGAGTTAAGCAAATTGACAGAGCAAGGAGATTGAACTTTATTGGTTGAGAATTGATCAAGTGAGTAGCATTGTAAATGTGGGTGGTAAACTTTGAAAAATATGTAATATATAAGATGATTGAGCAAGCAAGCGAACGAAACAGAAGCTCCAAGTGGCCACTGACATAACATTTGAATATATCGGCAATGCCGTATCTTCCTGACTTTGTTTGATTTTTACAACTTCAAATGAAACTTTTAAATTCCAATTCTCCTTGACACCACCAAGGCAATACCAGGATGGCTCAGTTCAAACTGTAGGAAAAATAAAATTCAATAAAAAATGTATTTTGCCTTAAAGTGTCAAAAATCTTTGCTTGGGGCCCCAGAAACACTACCTCCACATACAGCACTAAACACCTGCAGAGCAGCATTTACACATACAAAACACAAAAGAAATGCTATACACACATGCACTGATACAAGGTGTGTGTGTGTGTGTGCGTGTGTGCTCTAAGGATTAATGTGCTGGTGTCAGCCGACAAACTCAATCAGGTTTACAGCACCTAACTATTCAGCAGGCTAATATAGGTCAGTTGTTACATATGGAACAGGAAGAGCACATTTACACTCTGCCCGAGTGACAAAGAGATGAAATTTGTGCAGTTTATTCCTGCTGTATGGACTATTAATCTCAAATAAGTTTAAAGGGAAAAAATATTACCAAATTTGGGGTGTCCAAAATACATGCATAAATGATCACAAATGTGTCTTAAACTATTTGTATTAAAATATATTGGTGTTTTTTTTTAAAAGGTGGTTTGTAAACAACTTTGCAATGGAGTGCATGCCCTGTGGTGGGCTGGCGGCCCGTTCAGGGTGAGCCCCCTGCAATAGGCTCCTGGTACTCGCAAACCTAGAGAGAAGTAAGCGGTGTTTATAATATAATGACATAATAATGATATAATGCTGCCATATGATATAATATTATAATATTCCCATATTAGTGGTAGCCCATAAGCTTCATCTGAATTCTTGAATTTAAAAAATGAAGTCAAAGGATGATTAATGTGTCAGCAGAAAAACGGTGGACAGTACATTTATTGCATTTAGCAGATATTAGTATTTAAATGTAAAACCTTAAGTAGATGCTCTTATCCATTAGGAGAAAATGGCTAACCTAGCTAGGACAAATAAGCCCAAAAGCCTAAAGATACTTTTGTAGTGAGATACTTGCCGAAATGCAATATAGGTATGGTGGTACAAAATGCACAGTACAGATATAAAAGATGTTAATCAAGGTTTGGGTTAGGTAAAAGTCTATTTTTGGTATTGTAGGCAATACAATTTTCTAAGGCAGCTGCATTCAGGAAGACTGAGGATGATGCTGCTTCCTTCTGGATAAATTGCAAGTACCTGACAGCATGCATAGGAAATATACCAACCCGGAGAGAGTTACAGTAGTCAAGTCTTTAGAAAATACAGCAGATTGAACAAGCACCAGTGTGGTCTCCCTAGATAGTAAGGGTCAGATTCTCCTTATGTTAAAACCAAATCAATTTCGTGACCTGAACGAAAAATAGATAACAAGGCTTTGTGATTCTATGGAATGATGAGAGAGGTTTCGATGAGCACCTCACAATCCGGACCTGTTTTGGGATTCTGCTTTAATTCATTCAGCTTCAGGTGGAAAGCCCAACATGCTGAGATATTAATAGAAATCTGAAGGTCAACGTGGAAGGGAAAAGATCTTCTGCATTGCAGTGGTAAGAGAAGCCACAAGATGCTTCTACAACATCAAGAAGGCAAGGAAGAAAGGAAAAGGAAAGATGACTGAGCACTGAGCTTATGTGGAACATCACTATGTAATCTGCATGCAGTGGAAGGGGGAAACTGCATGCAGAGCCTGTGACTGGTGAGGTTGGTGAGGACAGACAATATGATGTTGTAGATTGTGATCAAGGCTCCATAGTGGTGGTGGAGGCCTAGTGGGTAGGATACTTGCCTCTGGACCAAGAGATCATCGGTTCAAATCTTATATTCAGCATACCACCACTGGGTTCCGGAACAAGACCTTTAACTCCAAGTTTCTCAAGGAAGATTGTCCTCCTGTAGGTATGTGGCTTTGGATAAAAGTGTCCACTAAATGTTACAAATGTAAACATAGAGTTCAAAAAGAATCCATGACACATGGAAACTTAAGACAGCACACTAAGGAACTGTTGTGGGAATTTAAGGAAAAATTCTGGTTGGTAGTTCCTAGAGCATGGTCACCACTCTGATGACCTTGAGGGCAGATTGTACATGACCTTGCAATAAAATGCTGTTAATGATGGAAGTGTTAAGTGGAAGCAGGCCCAGAGATATTGTCCTGAGCTTCAGGGGTTGGATGGCATCCAGGAGGCAGGTGGTTGGGTTTACAGAACATTACCTGTAGAACGAAGAGAATAACATATTAGAGAGGTCAACCAAATATTGATGATAGATTCATTTTATTGTTTTATTGAGCTTAACTTGAGGCCAGAATAGAGCCTAAATAATAAAACCCCTTTAGCTTGTGTTTGCTTTCTTTACTGGCCAAGCTGTTAGAGCTTTTAGCCTCTGTTCCAGTTTATTGGTATTTGGGTCCTGGCTTTTTGACATTTTAAACAGTGAGTAATAAATAATCGGCTTTAAAACTGATAGGTCTACTGAAAAAAGGAAGCTGTCTGCTTGATTGGTTTTCTATTATGAGTCAGTTCAGGTTTCAGAAAAGACTGTTAGATAAAGTTGGGATATGTTTTAAAAAGAGGCCCTGCGCACATCTCTATTGACTTCATTTCTGTTCCATTTTTGGAAGAGTAAGCTACCGAACACATGAAAAAAATCTCGTGTCATTATGTGTTTTATATAATCAGTGGATGTATTGCAGCATTTGATGGTATTCAATTCTCCAGTGTATCTTCCTCAAGGACAGCTACTACGTACAAACATATGCAGTTTGAATTTTCAGCATTTGAATTACACTGAGCCATAGGAAAGATAATGAAACTCACATATGGTTAGAAGCATTTAAGCTTAAAATAAAAAGTGGGGAATAAATGTATTTTTTCATAAAGGGGCATTTGGCAGACACCTTTATCCAGAGTGACTAACACTCATTACTTTAAGGGACAGCAACTGAGGGGTTAACTGACTTACTCAAGGACACAATGGTAGAAAGTGGGGCTTTGAACCTGTATCTTTGTGGTCTTTAGATTCTCAGGCATTTTTTTTACCCACTAGGTTGCTGCAACCTTACCATCTTTCCAACATAATTTGCTCTTCTTGCATATTTTTTATTTTGTCTGTTTCTTGTATGTACTTTTAAACATGTGTAATTAAACTATAAATAGCCATTACAAATGAACACTACTACAAACTGCAGCATTCGAGTTTAGATAACCTGAATGAAAACAATATGAGTGCATCCTTATTTGTCTAGAATATTGTTTTTCAATGTAATGCTGATGCACCCTACATCCCCATTACATCACTTGATTTAGCAGGAAATTAACATTAAGAGTATATTAACTTAAATAAACCAAATGTAGGTAGAATTTAAAGGTAGTCTTGTAAAACAGTTCTCCAGGGGGACTGAGTCTATCCAGCATCAACATAGGGACCAAACCTTGAATGATGTGTTTCTCTTAATTGAACCTAATTGGAAACTAAAGTGCCAAGATCATAGTTTGGATTTAAACAAAGCAGTCCAGAGCTGACAGGACAAAATGAAATTAAACACAAGATTGAAATTCAGACTGAATATGAATGACTAAGATGGAAGTGAGGAAGAAATTGAACGTGTGAATAGATGTGTCAGCATTTGAAAATCAATCAAAATTATGTATGAAACTATGTATAATGAAACCATTGTATGTAGTTAAAGCCTACTTCTGGCTTTCAGGCAGTTTTCAGAACAAATCAGACCGTGATGTATATTGTCAGAAATCAATGGTAAGAAAACTGGCTTAGAGCATCTTTATAAATATCCATGAATACTGTCTGTAAAACAACCCAACAAATAAGCCCCAAAGTATCTCCACTGTTTTTGCATTGCTCAGATAGCCTGCAGTGGTGCTCTGCAACAGCAAATAGAACTGGGGCCTGAGATCCGACATCCTTATTGTTATTCAAGCTTGGAAGTATTCACTTTTAAATATGTTCTGATATCAGGTGCCTCTGCTCAATGGGTGAGTCACAACCCCACCGAATAACCCAAATGTAGGGGAGTGGCCGTATCATGGTGTAGTCCTGAACTCCAGTGTAAGCTATAGTGAGGATAAACAAGTACTCAGACACGTATGCGAAAGAAAACAGACTCCTTTGTTTATTTAATGTAGTAAAAGGGTGCCCAGAATCACTAAAGAGCCAAAAGCTTGTTTCATTCACACACAGTACAACATACAGAGTGTGTGTTTCCAAATGTGGGATCATTAGAGAGGGAGGGACCGAGGGAGCGAGCGAGAGAGAGAGAGAGAGAGAGAGAGAGAGAGAGAGAGAGAGAGAGAGAGAGAGAGAGAGAGAGAGAGAGAGAG
>JBBMFX010000101.1:6540496-6554414 GCA_037832545.1 Rhabdalestes septentrionalis
CATATATACATATATACATATATACATATATACATATACATATATATATATATATATAATAAAATAGCAGTGGATGTTTTGCATTAATATTTATTTAAGCCATTATGACATTCTGATCTGGTACATTGTACTAAATATTTACATACAGCAATGTTAGATTTACACTGTTATTTGTTACACTAATGTTCTTGCACTCAGAAAAATGAATCATGGCATTTTATTTTAGAGATTTGCCTCTATTTTATTTGAAATAGTTTTTAGAATTTATTTATTCAATTTCCTTAAAATCAGTACATATCTGTTAATTGTAAAAACAATTAAATTTAATCAGTTAAAACATATGGACATATTTTTAAATATGATCAAGAAATATTAATGTAGTATAAATTTTATGAGATTGTTTACATCGGGTTTATTTAAAGATGTTTGATGAACATATATATCTGCCATTGTTTAGTTAAATCACACTGAGTTTATTGGTTTTATAACATAAATAATTCTTAGTTGTTTCAAACAAAAGTGGTGTGAAACGTGCTACATTTGTGCTGGTTTGTGATGTTACATTTTTCGTTTGTGCCTAGTTTTTTACTTTTAAGTGTGAGCATGATAAAAAATATGCAATACTGGTTTATATCTACGACTTTTTCACAGTACAGAAAGGAGCTGGTTGACCTCGGATGACCTCTAAAAACTTGTATTAATATTTTTTTTAAATGATAGCGGCTCAAACAAAAAATGTAACAGCACAAACTAGCACAAACGTAGCACAAATGTTTGACACCACTTTTGTTGGATTTGGGTAATGTGGGGGGGCTGGGTGACCTTTTGACTAGGGATGAGCGAGTACAGCATTATCTGTCTCTGTATCTGTATCTGTTAACCAGATGAATTATCTGTATCTGTACTCGGACTGGGCGGGGCCTATCCCAGAAGTGGGCGGGTTTTAACCAGGAAGTGGGTCGGGTTGTCTAGAAATGGGCGGGGTTTTAACGGTATGTTATTTTAAGCATGCAATTGACATGTATTTCTCAGAAATTGTTATATTTATTGCTGATTAGAAAACTATTTACATGACAGCATGAGCATTGAGCTCCAGATCAGTGGTTTTGATCACGATAACAAACGAACTATTTACAGAACAAGCTTTGCAACAATGAATACAACACATGCGGTTACAATTATGAAGTAAAATGTAATGAACAAGAGTTTTCATGTGAGTGTGTGTGAGTGTGTGTAGCTTAATTTGTAATATTATTTATACCACAACTACCTTTATTTTTTTCATAAAGTACAGCAAGAAAGTGTCAGTGCCTGAAGTCAAAAAACTGGTTACAGCCAGCAGACGGTTTAATAAAAAAACTCAGATGACCGGCAGAGAGAGGGAGAGAGAGAGGGAGAGAGAGAGAGGGAGAGAGAGCTCCCCTAGAATTGCTCCTGTCCCCTCTTATGCCCCCCCTGCTCTGAACAGCCAAATATTTAAATGTATATATTTTTTTTTTCTCGACATGCGCTGGCTCGAAAAATGAAACTAACACGCTACACGCACGCGCTTACACACGCGCGCTGACAGACACCACTGCACGCAGACACAATCAGCTACCCAATGAGAGTTTTTATTCAATCCGATATATCAATCAGATATTGACTCGTATTACTCGTATGATACTCGTACTCGTCAAGAGTGCTTTACCCGTACCGGATACTCATTTGAGCCGAGTATCCGGCTCATCCCTAGTAATGAAACACTCACAAAAGCTGTCTAGCAACTACTGTTCACAGTAAAATATAGGTTTGGGCAGCTGTAGTAAGTTGGTGGCTTAGTGGTTAAGGTGTTCACCCTGCAACCAGGATGTGGGTTTGAACCCCAAGACTGCTAGCGGTATGGTACCATCCCCACATTATGCTTTCCAGGCAGTGTGTTCTTGGCTGCCTGCAGTTTCACTTCACAGGAGAAGACTTCTGTGCTGTGCAAACGCATGACAGAAAAGTCACTTTACTTACAGGTCAAGTTGGCCTGTCACAATGCAAGCCTCAACATGGATGGCATCATATGACTGGCCATCTGCCTTCACCAACACCTCTGGCCGAAGCACCCATTCAGCTTCTTGCATTCATACATGGCTCCCAATTTCCACTGTACCACACCTGGGCTTTTCAGTGGAGAATGAGGTACATCTATGCAGCTGGGGCCTCTGACAAGATAGGGGCTAGATACACTTGGGAAGACAATGCCCAATCAGGAGAATGATGACGGTATGGGAAAATGAGGTGTCAGAAAAAAGGTTGGTAAATCAGTTTGTCTTAATCTTGTACTTGTCAATAACTGTTTTGTCTTTGTTTTCTCTGTTTTTGGGCAACTTCACTTCTCAGTCTTTTATTTTTTCTGTTGTTATTCTCTCATTTGTCTTAACTCATCCTTAGCTCATCCTGTCCCTGGATGATAAACTGGTCAACAACATTCTTGTACAGGCGGATAGTGTACCAATTCAGTACACACTCTAGACACACTACCACACCAGTACAACCCATCTTGCCCTCATTGGTCTTGGGCTTATGCCACTGAGCTCCTAACTGGGACCATGCCCGCCTAAATTACATATCTATCCTCTGTCAGACCCTGAAACCAAGGTGACAAAAAGTACATGGCCAAGGCTCTCGGGGGGTGCTTCATTAGTCAGCCCACTTCACTGCCTCCTGCAGGCTTCTGGATGCCAGACTCTGACCCAGCAATGATCTACTGGGGGCTCAATGCAGTCACAGTGATGTACCTACACCAACTTCCTCTGATCCCATTCACCATTGAACAGCTTCACAGAGCTAAGATTTGTACCAAAATAGATTTGCAGAGGGCAGATTAGGTTTGAATTTGGGTGGGGAGACAAATAGAACACAGCATTCTTAACCACATCTGGTCATGATATATATCAAATGATGCCATGTGGATTGGTGAATGCCCCTTCCATCTGTTGCGGCTTTATGAATGACATGTTTTGTGTTATTCGTTATCATTTATATTGACAACACCCTGGTGTATACCAAAACCTTCCCAGAAGGCTCATGTTCTGCCGATCCTCTTTTGCCAGCTAAAGCACAGATTATGCATGAAAGAAGAGACATGTTGTTTTGGAGGGGTGAGTGTGGACAAGGCTGATGTGAAAGCTGTTCCTGAGTGGTCAGAGCCCAGGAAGTGCAGCACTTTCTGGGTTTCATCCATTTTTGTTCATCTAGGACTTCAGCCCAGCAGCCCTGCCCTTTCTGACACCCTTAATAGAAATTCAGAAAATACAATTCACCCTTATAGCCAGAGACATGTATAACAGATTGTAGAAGTGGTGGAAGTGGATGCAACAGAGGTTGGATGGGGGCCGTGTGATCATAGTGTCATGGCAGTGCCTGTAGTCCCATTACCTTATTTTCTAGGAGCTTAGCAGAGGCTGAGTGAAACCCTGACCAAAGAAACTGTGAGCTGCTCACCGTCAAAGCAATATTAGAAAAATATTATCAAGAATAATAACCAAATTCTGCCCGAGTTCCTGTCACTTGGGGCATAGATGAGGAAATCATCAGAGCAATGAAGAATCAGCCATTGCTAGACAGCTGTCCTCCTGACAAACTATATATGCTGGACAGGTAGTAGAGTGGGCTACTATGAATCTAGCCTGGAATCACCTTGGCATTACTTGCTGAAGCTCTAGTTCATTTCATGCTTCAGGTTCAGAAGAATTACTCTCCAATTGTGGCCATAGTTTACTCCCAGAAAGTGGAATCCCTTCCAGAAAAAGCTGGGACTCACCGTTATTACGCTATTCAAGAACTCAGGGGATTCCACCAGGCATTTTGTCAACATGGCGGGTCTTGGCCTGGCCAGAATATGCCTAGAACCATTTAAGCCAGTCTATGACCAGTCTGACAACCTTTGGGCATGTGCTCGGACATCATCCTCAGTTATAATAAACAGCCCCCCCAGGAAGTACATAATATTCATCAAGAAACAAAACCAGTGCAAACCATGACCAAGACCTATGGTAGGTCTATTCTCCACTGCACAGGACTGGTAGCTAATGGTAGACCTAGTGCACTAGAAAGACTGCATGATGGAGGAATTTCAACTTCATTGTCCTCTCAACAGAAAGAGATGCAGAGAGACGAGATGGCGAAGCTCAGGTTCTACAGTGTACATATATTTTAACAGACGTAAGATGCTGTGCAACAAAACAAAACTGTGCAAATAAGAACTATAGAATAAGGTAAGGGTAATTTTAATCTGAGGGCATGGACAGCTCATTGTGCATTGAATATGTAATAAGTTAACCACTTCATTGACGACTGATATGACCGTTTGTTTTTCTTTATTCGCAGGAATGATGTGACATAGGGAGTGGAGGTGTGACAGCTAATGGGCCGGTACAGAGTAAACAACCTGCCTCTAAATGTAGACAACTCAAAAGAGATAGTCCTTGACTTCAGTATGTTATGATCACTTACTGCTTACCATAAACAGCTCCTCAGTGGAGGTCGTCCAGGTCACCAAGTTCCACCACATCACAGAAGACTCTCAACAATAGCAGTACCAAGAAAGCCCAGAAGCATCTCCTCCTCCTGTGGAGAGAGGAGAGAGAACCTTCTCCCAATCCTTACCACTAATAGAAAGTATTCTCTGTTACTGGATCACAGTTTCTGCTTATGTTCTTGTGTTCCACCATGGTCTTGGAAGAACCTTTTTTAATTGCACTCTGTACTGTGTTTATGGCTGAAATGACAACAAACCCACTTGACTTGATTTAGATCTGATTCTGCCCCTTGATGCCTCCATGTAATGATTGATGAGTGGGGGCGTGATTACTGCTAGCGATGAGATTATGATGCTGCATGCCATAATTAGCTCATCTTACCCTGGCAGTCCAGACAATTGGGTCATGCTGCTCAGATACATCTCTTTAAGGAGAGCATGGCCTGATGCTGTAATACTCTGACACACACACATACACACACATACACATACACACTAAATCTGTGTTCTCTAAGGAAATCACAAGCTCTACACTGTTATAATGTGAAATTGAAAAACTAGGTTTGGTTCTCGGGAGCTTTCTCTTATCGCCTGCCTTGTTGGGACTGAAACTGGCAGCACAGATTAAAAGGCACTAAACCAACTAATACCTCACAGACAGAAGAAATTTTTTTTATTTATTAACAAGTCATGAAATTGCAAACATAATACTATTCTAATATATTGTCAGTTATCTGCATAAACCTGATGTGACAATGAAACCATTTCAGGACACAAAGGGTGTGCATAGTTTATTTACATTTACGGCATTTAGCAGACACCTTTATCCAAAGTGACTTTCACTTCTAACTACAAGGGACAGTCTCCCTGGAGCAACTTGGGGTTAAGGGTCTTGCTCAGGGACCCAGTGGCTGAGCTACCTCCACCCCCCTATTTGTTTTCATTCATAGCTCATTGAATCAAGCAGAAATTGTGTACATAATTCCTGAAAATGTAGTTATGTAATTAACTGCTTAATTTACTACTTCTTCAATGTACTAGTTTGTACTTCTTCACTGTACTAGTCGTCATAAAATGCTGAGTAGCTTATTTAACAAGTTATAACAATCCTACAATGCAAAAATGTAAAATGTAAAAATTGGTAATGATTTAGTCATATTTTTTAGTTTAGTATTTAGTTATGTCCATGTTTGTAAATCCCTGTTATAAAATGCTCATCTGGCTCTCCTTCTATGCCTTAGCTTTTGTTCCTCTTATTCTTAAGAAATGTATTATAACACAACTTCCCTTGGTGACACTCATTAAGGAGTCACGCCCATCTCTGCTTTGGTGAATAAGTGCCACATGAATAAAACTGAACTGAACTGAACTGAACTGAAATAAAAATGGTAGTGAGGGCAGCACTAACAACACAGCTGCTAAACAGTTATGTGTAAAGGGACCTGAAAGCCTCACTGGGATTCAGTGATTAATCCGCAAACACCCACTTACTCACACACACACACTCATACACACTGGGCCTGAGCCTTATGTCAGTGGGGTTACAGATCACACTCTTTAGGACTAATACTGTGGCTGGAGGTCTAATGCTGAATCGAAGTGCAGTGGGAGTATAGCCAAAGTATTTTCCTGTGTGAAAGTAAAACAAAAAGTAAAAGATAGAACATCGCATCTATTGTTAGACTGCCAGTTTGAGTTCATTATAATTCACTTTGTCACTTTTTAAGGACCCAGACCTAGATAAACCCCGATTTCAGACCCAAATATCCACTGCTGATTTACTTTTTGTACTGCACTTTACTAGTCTTAACCCAGGTCTAAGAAAAGGCTAACTGTTTTCGAATCCCATTGTCATTCATTCCAACTGGTTCTTAAATTCATCAAAGACAGTAGGTTTTCTGTATTGGTGTTTGTTGATATCAATATATATGTTCTCTGTAAAGGAAACTGCAAAAGCTAGAAACTAACAAAGCAGCAGAATTTTGATCTAAGTATGCAACAGTTATAAAGATTAGTCTAACACAGTTAGATGAGCCCATTTCTTATGCTTTGTTTCATTTAACACACTATTAACAAGATTGACAATGATTTGATCATGATCAAGATGTAGATATGACTGTTTTCATGCATAAAGTACTAAAAATATCCAGATTGGTTTCAGTATAACTAGACAGAGCTTAAAAAAGATGATGTAAAACAACATATAAGGGTAAGTAAGCTAATAATAATACTGATGTTAAAATAATAATATTATGTTAACTAATGTTAAGTGATAAACAAGCAAACACCTACTGTGCTCTCAGAACAAAACCAAACATCTTGACATTCTGTATATTCTGATTGCCTTTTGTAGTAGAGATTTCAAGAACATATCTACCCTGCATTGGTGTTTATCTTGTATTTTCTGTGACAGTGAGCCATGCTGGAGGAGGGGAGGTATATTAGTGGGAAAGATTACATTTCACCCAGTTGTGGACAAGTTAGAGGATTCCCTTTCTATCACATCCACAAACGCACACCCCCACACATGTCAGTCACATTGGGGTCATCATGTGTGTTATGTGTTTATCTGTGCACACATGCATGACTGTGTGTCCTTTCAAGGGTCTTTTCCAGAGATATGGTGCGAGGAGAATGCTTCAAGATAGAAAGCCATAGGTAGAATTCATGGGACATTTTAGTTCTGATTTGAAAATATGTCACATTAAATTACATGTTTAACCATTCTGTCTCCAGTCCTGCAGTTTTACTCTGGTGTATAAGAAAAAATCCTCTTCACATTGTTTAGGCTGTCTTGCATAAACATGCCTATTCAGACTACATTGTGGACCAAAATGAATGACAGTGTAAAATCTTACCCTTAGACCATTTTTGAAGGTGGTTACAGAATGATTTTCATTCTACATTTAACACATGCATTGAATTAGAATGAGTTTTCTATTTCTGCATACAGTTACATAAGAAAATATGTCTGCTGAGTTATGACTGGCAGGTGAGAGGATAAACAAGGAAAAGTGAGGATGGAGTGATCTAAAAAAAGAGTCGTCTTGCACTTGGGGCTGAGGAAAACATTCAAACACACATTGTAGATTCATATGCACTACAAGACAAACCCTTCTCTCATGTCATATTTACTGCTTGTTTCTTAAATGTAATAATAATGAGAAACTATTTTTAATTGCAACTGGCTGAGAATTAAATGAAAAGAGATGCTACTACACATAAAAAAGATCTTTTGTGTGTGATCAGATAGAGCCCTGGGAGAGTACTGTTTTCACCTCTGCCAGAATCGTTTAGCATCTCTCAATTTTAAACCTTCCCATACTAGTATGAGGAACATGCTTTCTTGGGGACAACCAGGCACATATATAAGCCAATCTGGATAAAATTGTCTGCTAAATACTGTAAATGTAATTCTTTTATGTTTTATGTCATTGTCCCCATTCAACTGATGTTTCATTGTCGAAGTGCTCCAGTGCCATGCATGTCTGCATGAAGGACATTAAAACTCTACTAAAATACATAAAACAAAACAAAACTACAGTGGATTTGATGGTCCTAGAGACCCTGCAGGAGTTCTGTCTGCTATGTTTAGAGGGCAACAAGAACTTGGAGCAGCGTAGAACAACTAGCTGGTGGATTTTCCCCTGAAAACAAAACCACAGCAAGCAAGCAGCACTACACTCTAAGCTAAAGTCTAATCCCAACCAACCCACTCTTCCCACTCATTACAATTGACTACAATGGTAGCAAAGCTTCCGCTCTGTTTCCACACTGTTTCAAAGGGTTTTCATACTGCAGGCCATTGCAACTCTGAATGCACACACATGTTTAGTTCCTGGCTAACCAAGTACGTTGCAATGAACTACAATTTGAAAGGTATTTTGGCATCCTTTTCATACTTTACAGTTACACTGCTGTATTGTTTGCTTACTGTTTTGTCTTGGATTTACATCCCATTCAAACAACTGTTATATTGCTGTAATGTCTATTTTTTTTTTTTTTATTCTATTTATTGCTGCTAACTGCCTCCTGTGAAATATTCATAGTGCAATACTAGATTCTTGTTCTTTGGCCATTTACGTAATATTTATATAACATACATAATCATAATAAAAGAAAAACAATAACAACAAAAACAAAACAATAACAATAACAATAATAACAATAATAATAATAATAATAATAATAATAATAATAATAATAATAATAATAATAATAATAATAATAATAATAATATTAATAATAATAATAATAATAATGATGATAATAATAATAATAATAATAATAATAATAATAATAATAATGAATTGACTGGATCCCAATTTTTTCAAATTTGTTAGGTTGTAAGGTTTGACCCTGGATCAGAGTTGGAGTCAAGGACAAACAGACCACCCTCCAGTCAGAAGTTTAACCCAAGCCCTCAATTAGATGATCAGGATCACATGCAAATTACACTAGCCCTTCAGATCATTTCTCTGTCATGATTTCTTTGACCCTATCCTGGATTTTGAATATCTCTTTTGCATTGTGGTCTGGATTTTGGACTGTTTGCTACATTTTGGATATTGCTTTTTGCCACTGCAAACGTTGGTATTCATTAAACATCTTTTCCTTGTACTCTGCGTTTGGATTTATATCTGTGAACATTATAGTGTTATTTTTTGAGTGAATGAACACAGATTTCTTCACTCATTCCATTCTGGATTTATATTTTTCAATTGGAATCTCCTTGTTCTTCACACCTCAACATTTTATAAAGTGCACACACACATACAGACACACACACACACACACGGACACATGCAGAGAGTGAAAGAGAATGTTTCTGATTCAGTGGTGCAAATAATATATGATCAGGCCATTAGAAGCGCTACCTCTGAAGTGGAGAAATTACGCCCTTAATGGCGATTAAAAGTCCAGTGGACGCATGAATCATGTATTAGTACCAAAGAAGAAAGAAGAAAGGGTATTTTTAAAGCCAGAGCTGAAGGAAAATGACCAAGGCCATAATTTCTCCCTTTGCTTTGGATTGGACTTCCAAAAGATTCATCTGCTAACGAATCTTTCTTGAGACTGGCTCATAAAACGTTAATATTCTATTTCAAGTGACATTATTGATTCAAATATTTAAAATATGCTCAAGAGTAGGAGTTAGTTAAAAGAAATTATATGAATAAAACACACACACTTTTGGATGGGAGTAATAAAACATGAAAAGATTTTGCTCATTTATTATAAACATTCATGCAAAATGACACATATTTAATTTATTGTCACTGAGTGTTAAGGTGCTTTACAATGGATTCATGTAACATTTGACCATCGTTCTCATTCACAGTGGACACTACTGCCATGTTTTGATTCTTGATAAATTACTGCATCTAGAAAAGGCATTCATATTTGAAACATTGTTAGCGATAGCCATTGAGCTCATTCTAAATATTTAGGCTAGTATGTTATTGCTGTAGCTGATAAGTTCCTGGGACATTGGTAGCATGACCTCATTTATGCAGGAAAGAGACTGAAATGCCTCAAAGTTACTGAAGCAAATATCAAGACAAGGAGTTAGAATCAAATCGATTGAGAGCATAGTGCTAAATAGGAGGCTCAGTCAGACAGAAAATAAATGAAACCAGGTGAAATAATTGGAGGGGTACATTATAGGCTGACGCTGTCATGCTGATGTGTTTAATGTGTGTGACATCGAATCTGAGGCAAGTGAATTAGAGCATTTAAATGTTTTTTTGAGAAAAAAAGACACACACACACTAAAACACGTGCTTGTTTACACATGCGTAATTGTTTTAAGTCCTTGTCAGGATGTGGAATGATGGGCTAGAAGGGATAAGCTCTCTTTCTGTCTTTCAAAGAAACAAAATAATCCATATTGTTTTACTGTGAACAATTTACTTCAAGCTTATTTTTGACACTGTTGTTTACTTATGAGCAACAGTGCCACCAAAAGACCATAAGAAAAATAAGAAACGGCAATTTCTCAAACCAATTACCAGTCAATGTGAAGTGTGTAGCCATAGAGTACAATGTGGTAATTATAATACTTATAATAAATATAATACAGTAATATATTTTTACATATAAGTATAAAAGTGATAAGAGTGATACAACCCAAAATATACCATTTATTATATATTAAATAATTATATTCTATTTGTAGCAGACTTTTAAACATGTACTTCTTTAAAACAGTTTGCTAATAGTTTCGATTTGCTCAAAAAAGAACAAACCCAATAACAGTATTGATTTACATATGAACATTTTATATTATTTCTCTGTTTAAACTATATTTTAAAATATTTGAATACAGCATCTATGAGCAGCAGTGTATAAAACCTGACCAACCACACAAATAGTTTTTAAATAGGCCATTATTTCTCTACTACTATTGATTCTTTGAAATTACAGTCACACTTTCCCAAATTCCCAGAAATGCCTTATTTTATAAAACTAACAGGCAATGCAGTAGAAAGAGAGGGTTTTGTATGACAATTTCTTAACCCCACAGTGAGCAACAGACATGATAATTAGATTAGTCATTTCCTAATGTAGCATACAGTGTGGAGGTGGTTTCTTGTATGAGGTGTTTATTAATGTTCATGGGCTTTTATCATCCATTCTAGTTCTTATGACGTCTTTATGAAAGTTTTTTATGGAGTAAGATCTCCTATTATGTATAGGAAAGATTGTACTGATGAGTCTCCAGGCGTGAATGACTGAAAGACCCGCGTGGTACCATAAGGTAGGATTTTATTGCAGATGGTACAACATGAAAGGAAAATCAGACATAGCCACTAGTATGTTCGCCTGGAGGGCAAATGAAAACGGTGGAACTTAAAAGGAGTGAGGGAAACTGTAACAGAGGACCAATATTGACATAGAACTAATGAACCAAACTTAACAACATGTGAGGGACATTAATCAAAGTGACAACATAAAGTTCCAGGACGAAGAGATATGACCTGGTGGTTGTAGGCCAGAACTGTGACAGAACCCCCCCTGGAACGAGAGAGTGAAAAGGACTATGCAGAGAGTGAAAAGGACTATCGAGAAGAGAGTGTGAAGAGGGTGAGGGGAGGGCAGGCCCCACCTGGAAAGATAGAGAAGGCGAACGCTCCGCCTAGAAGGAGGCGTGCACGAGCACCCCGCCTGAAGGGGAGGAGCGAGCGTGAGTGCCGCCCCCGAAGCAGGAGAGCTCGGACACCCCACTGAACAGTGTGGGGAAAGTATTACCTTCTTGGGCACTGCCATTTTGGCTCGGTCTCGTCTGTTCCTTCTCCGAGATCTCCTCGTCTTTCTGGGGCCATCGAGAGGTCGAGTGTTTGGGTCTAGTGGTGCAGGAGGGATCTCGGACCGTCCGCTGCTCTTGGACCAAGACCGGCCTTTCCCTGCGCCGGCGTGCCACTTGGACTCCACAGAGATGGCCCGCCTGGATGCCGCCATCTTGGATCGGCCGAGGGTTTTCTGCTTCCCCCAGCGCGTCCTCGTCCCCAGCGGTTTAGATACCACTGGGACTAATGTACGTGGATCCAGGTGCACCGGGGGATCCTCCGGCCGCCCACTCCACCCAAAAACGGGCTCAGAGTCTTCCGTGCCCGAGGACCAGTCCAGTTCCGAATTTGAGGAGTAGTTCCAGTCTTCCTCCTCTTGTCCAGTCTGATCCCTGGCTTCCGGGGACAGTGGAAGATCTGCCAAGAAGCCCGTCAGGTCGAAGGTCTCGCTTGGCTCATCTTCAGGGTCGCTCCAGTCGTCCGGGAGATCTCCCACTCCATGGCCCCGATCTCGGTATCTCCACCACTTGGCGCGCGGCTGTGGGCGTCGGCGATCCTCGCGTCTAGTGGGATGCCGATACCAGGGATCTGGGCGATGCTTGGTGGAGCCCCATGATGGAGCTTCTTGTTTCGGAGGCGGAGGCGAACATTCTGTCACGCAGTCTCCAGGCGTGGTGCCATAAAGTAGGATTTAATTGTAGATGGTACAACATTGCTTGGTTTATGTTGTTTTTTTTTTTCCTGTATACATTTTCCCAATAGAAGTCAAAAGTAGGTGGCTGCTCAGCATTGCATTCATGAACAACTGTAAAGCTTTTGTGTTTTGGAATATAAGCATACATTTTCTGAATTTCAAACAAAATGTGTAAAATAATTTACTGCTGAATGCCAGTTGTGCGTGCCAATAATAAAGGCTATGTCAACATCAAAGAAATCTTAATTTCTCATTCAAAGAAATATATGTAAGCAATGCTATCAAGTTGAAACGTATCCAAGCTGGGGTACAGACATAAACCAACTCACAGCTATGCTACTCCTGCCACATTCTTTTCACTGGATTGCTGAGTTTTGGTTTGCTATTTGCTGTTGCATTTTGTTGGTCTCAGTTTAGGTGAATTTCACTTTACTTCTTCGTTTTTCAGATTCTTTATGTTCCTTATTGTCTTGTTTTTTTTTGTTGACCAGATTAGTTAGATCCCTCACATGTTACCTATCTTTGTCATCCTTTGTAGCCAGTCTACTTGGAAGTCTTTGTCTGATCACCATTGTTCTGACCTTTTCACTCTGACCAAGCTGGACTTGCATTCTTTTTCTTTTACCCCTGCTCTGATTTTTAATTGTGCCTTGTGAAGAACTGATCTCATTTGAACCCTATGATTGATTTTGTGTGTGTGCTTCACTCTAATCATGTTTTTGGATTGATCTGTAGATCCTGTTTATGATCAAACCACATGGATTAAGCCTCACCCAACTTTTCACTGAATTCCTGCATCTGCATGTCCCACTCTCATATGTTTTCCACTCCAGTCTCATGTGCAGACATAACACAAGCATTTTAGCTCTTCTGCCTTAGTTGAATGTTTTGATTATCACAACATTGCTTGTTTATGTTTGTGGAACATACAGATTAAGACTATACATGTCTATACATGGTTTCAATGCATTTTCAGTAACAAATTAATAAGGCTTTTTCACAGCTATAGTTATGTCGCTTGTACTTCTGTAAAAGCATTAATTGTTTTTAATTTTGGATATGCTTTTTCTTTTAAATTTGATCATGTTAGGTTTGAGTAATTCTTTAAGCATAAATTTCATCACCTGTGCAATTTTTTTTGTCAATATGTGACAAATTTGTTTGAACTAGTTTAAGATAAACAAAAAAAAGATAAATCTTCAAATGTCTCTAGTCTAATCTTGGTGGAATGCTAGATGAAGATCTGCCTTTCTTGCCGCAGGCTGACAAAATCTCCATGCAGACACATCCAGAATTAGCCCCCTTCTCACTACAAACTGGACTACTGTAACTGTCCACTGGCTGGACTTCCACTGAAGGTAACAAAAACACTTCAATCCTCATCTTCTCAGGGCGTTGAGCACTGCTCGTCTGGAAACTCCGCTA
>JBBMFX010000101.1:6620431-6631617 GCA_037832545.1 Rhabdalestes septentrionalis
TTTATTTTTTAAGTAACGCAAAAATTACTTTGCCTGGTAATTAGTTACTTTTATAGTGATGTAACTCAGTTACTAACACAGTTACTATTTGTAAGAAGTTACTAGTAACTATAACTAGTTACTTTTTTAAAGGTACTTGCCAAACACTGGCTATGATACAGCATGTATCACTTGTAGTAGCACTTGAGGGAGACGGGAGACCCTGAGGGAAGAAATTGAAAGCTGTACCATCATTTTGTGTGTAATACATCTGTGGAAAATTTCACTATTTGCATGTTGCCTTCTCCATTGCAGTGGTTTCCAGAGGTCTATAAGGGTGTGAACATATCCAAAACCAAAACTATCTAAATATAAAAAAAATACACATGATTTAAATATAAGCAGGACGGGTCTTGAACCCTAGGCCACCACATTGTAATGTCTGGAGCACAATATTCCTGATCCATGTCCAAAACCACGCCAGTCTGTGAACTCACAGTGAATAATTCAGTGTAGTCAGATCTAGTCCAATTTATTGCCCAGAGAGGAAGATGGAAGGGACAGCTGACTGGCTAGTGTTAGCATTTAGCCTTGCTTGTAACCATACCTGCTTCCCATGCTTTCACTTGCGTACCAGTATCACCTGCCCTGGGCCAATGACATCAGACAATGTTGCCTTCTGAGGGCCTGGTCCATGCAGCAAGCTGACATCACAGAGCTTTCCTGAAGTCTGTCCTTAAGGAGGATCTAATGGTTTTAGACACACACCAGTGGCTCTGATTCACATGTGAGTGTAGATTGTGATGTAAAATTTGACAACACCAAAGAGACTTTGTGTCCAAAGAGGACTATGTGCCTTCATTTCCGGCATGGTTGACTATTGCAATACTATCCTCACTGGAATACCCCAAAAATCTATTAGGCAGCTCCAGCTCTTTCAAAAATTTTTAAAGTCACTATGCTGCCTGCTGCTACAACAAACTGCCCATCAGTATCAGATCCGCACCAACTGCTGCTCTAAATGCTGCTAAAACCCATACTATTCTCATCCACCCTTTTTTAAATATCTTCACTTCTATTGAACTTCAGTTTTATTTAGTTGAGTTTCAATGTATTCTTTTATCTCATCCAATTTTTGTTCAGTATAGTTATATTTTATTTTTTGAATTCTATTTCTGTAAATCACAACCAAAATGTTGGACCCAGCGAAGTCACTGTGACTTTGATTGCAGCCATCCTGTTAATGTAAATGTTATTACCATTTTGTTAACATTACTTTCTACTTTCCACATATACAGCAACAGTTTTTTGATCATTATTAATGAGAACAGAAGCAGCACACCCTGGCATTTAGCATAAACTGTCCCTATCTTCTTCATTGTGCTTTCAGCAAACTTCATGCATTTCAACCTTCATGCACTCAAATCCCCCAAAAACTGACATGGAAAAATATATTTTGGTTTTTATTTCATTGTGTGGGTTTAAACCTGAGCAAACTGCATATCATCACCACTTTTTGATTGCTAGTCCTGAGTCCTAACCTGAGAAAACAAGTTTAACAAGCTCTGTACATTGAATAGCGTTGGAGTTACGTGTTATCTTTGAGTTCAGCTTTGAGTTTGCATAGTAAATTAGGAGTGACTGGCCTTGATCACGCTTGCTGCTATTATGAGCATCTGTGAAATCTTTTGTACCCTTTTGATGTGGGAATGAACACTGCATGGATTAAGAGGGCGAGTTGGGTTTATAGACCAGGAATGTAAAGCATAAATTAGATTCTAATTTGCTGTAGTCAATGAGAGTTATTTGGGACATTCAAAATTACCAAATTACACTAAATATGGTATAAGTGAAAAATGAGGTTTAGGGTACAGTAAAATCATAACAAATGTGTGCAGGTCAAAAAGGCAGTAGGTTTAGTCGCTTTATTCACAGCAGCACACGTGAATATTTGGAACAAGAACAGAGATGGCAAACTTTGCGTCTATAGACACATTTATTGCTCCCAGATGTGTTGTGTTGCAATTTAAATGTTTAGATGTGCATTGGATTATTGGACATTTTTTTTATGAAATTGCCCCCCCTGGCCAGCAACAGTATTAATAACAAAGCCATGTACTCTGGGCATATTTCTCAATTAAGCAAAGGCAAAATCATCCCACCAGCTCATACATGAACCAAGCAGAGATGAATATCATCATCATTTTGTACTGCTTAATGTCTAATTAGCACTAGAAAGAAAGACAAGGTGTGAAGAGCCAAAATGTTTATGCAAGTCAGGGCTTCATTAGACTTCAAAGGCTTTCGAATAATGAGTGTCAACATGACCTACCACAAAGGTACTGATCTCAAGCTGATGTCATTTCACTGTCTAATGTCTTTAATCTGGAATTGGAATAGGAAAAAAATGGTGAAATGTGCATTCCATTACATTCCACTGTTCAGCGAAGAACAAAACAAGTGTCAAATGCAAATTACATTTATTTTATTTAGAGGAAAAGTAAGTGGTTTCATATCACAATATGCAGCAATATGCAAAAATTCAAACATGTTATCTGTTACTCTAAAACCTTGCACAAAACAGGGTTATTTGGCACCATGTCAATAAATAAATCCAAAACGATTTTCAGCTCTCTAAAGTACTTTTCTATTGAATGTTTATTAAAGAAATGAATGCATAAGTGTGAAGTATTTTTTAGTTGCTTACTTTTAAAGGACTGCAACATCATGTAAATCAAAGAACAATATGTTCATCAGTAACTATTTAGAAATCTTATTTGTAGGAATAGTAAAAAGTAAACTGATTTACGGAAGAGCTGTTATTCTACACTTATGACCAGTGTGTGTATGTGTGTGTGTGTGTGTGTGTGTGTGTGTGTGTATTTTAGGACAAAGATACTTTAATATATATGGAGCTTTTATGTAGAGCAGGTGTGTCAAACTCCAGTCCTGGAGGACAAGGCAGAGAAAGGCCTGGCCTGTCACAAGAGTGTTCTCTTTCATATCTGTGGGTTTGCTTGTAGTGTTTGTTTGGTTAAGTCTCATTGTTTGGGGAAGTGCTCTTCAGTAAGTGAAGCATTTTCTCACACATTCTTTCAGATAATCTCCTTTCATGGTCTGCTTGGCTTCACATCCGCTTCTGCTCATCAGCCCCATGCTGTAGGGGGAAAGGAAATAGACTTATATTCATTAAGCCTGCGAGATCTGACTTGTTTATTGCTCTCTTTTTCAATTATTTATTTATTTGGTTGCTGGGCACAGATTTTGAAATTCTAGTCCCTGGTTTCCATTGAGGCATTTGAATGAATTCAGATGCATCTCAGTGTGCCTGCTGATTATCAGCCTTTTGATAATCCTCTTTTGATTTCGCTTTGTGTAGATTCTTTGTTGCTGGAGTGATTGTTGATGTTGTTCTGATCTCAAGTGGCCGATGCATACACACTTAGCAGAAAAATCTGGGCCTTTCTACTATTCTCTATCAGTCTCTCTTTATCTCTTCCTCTCTCTGTGCCTCTCTCTTTCTATCTCACTTCTTTCTCTCTCAGTTTCATAGCAATTGAGAACAACTGAGAAATTAAATGTATTTTATCAAATGTGTATTTTGTCTTTTGCCATTATCATAAGAAAACCTTGGAATGCTTTCATTTTTTCCTGATTCTGCATCAAAACGTCTAAAGCCCATTATATTATATGAAAGTTTGGACCAAGTGGAGCAACACAAATAGTCCACAATTGCTTATAAATCTCCTTTTAAAATTAATTGGCTACATTAGTGGCTGTAGTGGCTTGTAATGTTTCGAGGATGATGGAGGACAAGGAGGGATGTGCAGCACCACAGATTTTATTGCTCAAAATGGACTAACAAATAAAGAAAACACAAGAATCTCAGAGGGATCTGAAGGCAGTAGTATTATCCACATGTTAAACATAAACAAAAAAAGGCCATGATACATAATGGGCAGTGATGGCAGTAGAACAAATCGGAACAAGACTACTTTTTTTTTCCAAGAATCTCAAGAGATTTTAGTAAAAGCACTTTGAGTACTCAAAGGCATAGTTTTACATGACGAATGCATAAACATTTTCATGCATTACATTGCTGACATATGGTTAACTTCAGTTCCCTAATGTGAAATTGAATCAAAATCAACCAAGGCAACATATATATCAACTGATGCTTGTAGGAATAAGCCTTTATAAATATTGATGTGGATGTATGTCAGCTGTCTTGAAAAGTGTTATGATTACTAAACAGGACTAATTTGGGTGATTAGATTTTTAATCAAATCTCATATAGTTTCTCTAACATAACTGGACCTGTGTGTTTGTCCACATCCGTCTTGATGGGAATCCTGTGCAAAGATTTACTCTCACCCTGAACCTAGCTTCATTCCACCAGTCTCGTTCACCCAGTCAAAAAGACCACTAAGGCCTTGATCAAGTTTTAATTATAGGACTCTTGTTCCCTGATACAAAAAACACTGGTTTTCATATACATGTTTGTGAAGTATTGTCAGTGTCTTTATCTGCTACTTATCTGCTACTTGACCTAATACTGATCATTCTAGTTTTGTGTTCTCTGGCATTTTATTCTCTTACCTCTTGATCCTTGCCTGTCCCTGTTTGTACAACCACCATTTTTGGTCTTTCATAAACAATTTATTTTCTTGGTCATACTCTATGTTGGGGTCTAATCCATTGTCATTGACTCTGGCGCACCAGGGAACTTCACTCAACCACAACTGGTAAATTGAAACTGCTTCCATTAGATCTGTACATTTGTAAATTAGATCTCTAATTTACAAATTAGGTCTGTATAGTGCACATAATGCAATCCAAACATGTCAGGGGGACAAGAGGAAATGATCACTTTGGACACAATTAATATCTTGTTATGCCTTATGGATGCTTTAATGCCCCTTCATTCTTTCAATATTTTAATAATATTTTTAGAGATATGTACAGCCATTATGTTGTTTATCAGAAATATTTGTCAAGAGGCTGCACCACTCACAGCTCTCTTAAAGCGAACAGATCATAAATTACTGGTCCCCAATTGGCTGAGGCATTTATCACAACAGTGAGGGCTTTCCTACCCCAAATAAAGGCTCACCACCAACATTTCATACATGTGCATATTTGTCCTGTAGATGTTCTCCCACTGAGCATAGGTACAATGTTGAAAATAGGCAATTATTAGCAAATAAATTGATTCATGAGCAATGGAGGCATTTGCTGGAGGAGGCCACACACCATTTTACCATTTTGAGGATTACCACAATTTAGACATCTGAGAGAAGTAAAGAGATAGAACCAGAAAATTAAACTTAACAAAGCAGAGGCTGATACCTTGACAGTTCTGGTAAATGTAAGTGTACAACAGAAAGTGGGAACAGTTTAAGTCAAGGCACAGCTCAGCTCCTTTGGACTGGGCAGTGCTAGCGTTGGCATGTTAGCCAGCTGTGACATTTCAGATGTCGTGCAGAACGCCAGTATTGTTACTTTACTTTAACTCCGACTTGCAGGATCTCCACATGTGTTGTGTGCCTGTGTTCTCGGCTGCCATCTCTCTCATTTTGTTGTGGTCTTGTGTTTAGATTCCGCTCTATGTGCCAGCAGTACAGCCCCTTTAAGACGGGACTATAGTAATTGGTTAAACCAGGGAACACGTGTCAGCCTCAGCCAATCTGAGGTGGAATCTGCATTCTGTCCATAACAGGGACAGCTGCTAATCTTTCAAACAGGGAAAACTCATTTTAAGCATACATCTTTAAATTGGTTACATTATTTGTACATAAATTCTGGCCCCTGTTACTTTTTCAGAAAATGGTTTATGACCCTGTCATACTTCATTCACCTGTGGGCAGTCTTAAAGGGAGCAGTCTTTACATTTCCAGTCTGCCAGTTCACCTGGTCATACTAGGAGAGCTGAAAAGAGCTGCTATTTTTCCCTGATTTCTGCACCAAATCAGTCTTTGGCATTGGTCTCCTCTGTTGTTTACCTGTTGAGTATCTCGTCATAAGGAAAATTCTTAAATGGCTTTGCCAAAATAACTGTTACAATAACATTAATAATAAGAATATTATGCACAGCTTGCTAGCTGTCGGGTTTCCCCTTCCAAGAGCTCCTTTAATGATATGAAACAAGGAGCAAACTCGAGAATGCTGTAATTATGTTTTTATTTAAAGAAATATGTACAAATGTAAATGGTTTATATCACCAGCAAAAAAATAATATAAATATGACATATTTGTGCATTTATTTTCTGACATATTAGAGGAAGCAGAGCTTCCCATTTAGTCTTAGAGCAGCTGTCACTGGTTCACCAAGCAAGGGCAGAGATAGAGAAAAAAAGCACACAACTAGTCGACTGCTCTCAGCTGCAGTCGACTCGTGCCTCTATAGTCAACTAGTGGACTAGTCGAATTTTGTGTTATTGCCCTATTATCATGGAGGTTCTGGAAGATCTTTATCTAACCAAATCTGTCTTGTTGTACCAATAATTTGTTCAGGTCCATGTTAACCCTCCATAAAACACCTCCCTATACTTAGTCATTCCTGGTCTCATTTATTTGTGGATTTAATTACAGATCTACAGACTGTTTTTCAAAAATATGCTGCCTCATAGCAATAGAAATGGCCAAGCTCCTAGTCCAGGAATTATTCTGTACATTTGGAATCTCAGAAAATATTGTTTTTGACTGGGGCACAAAGTTTAAATGTCTGAAACACATTATGTTCACAACTTTTTTTGATGGCGTGACAATCTTAAAGATTAAAGCAAGAAATGGGCAGAATTCTTAATACATATTGTTCATGAAACCAGCATAACTTGAAAATCATAGGCAGAACAGGTGCAGAATCCAGTACACCACTTCGTGAATACTATAAGCCACTTAACATGGATCTTTGGATTTTAACACCTGTTTTTTTCCAATGGGAGATTGCACAGGCCATGAAAGACTGGGTTAGAATGCAATGGCTGAGGGCATTGGTGTGAAATTTGGAACCAAACTTGTTCTTCTAAACATCTCGCAAAAAATGTGCTTTTGCTTGTTTGCATGTTTTCTAATGTTAACATATGTTTTTACTCTCAGAAAGGCACTCACTGCTGTGATAAAGGGATTTAAACTATTTGTATAGGTGCCTAAGGGAGTAGGGGCAATTTGACATTCATTAACAGTGTTTAAAAGGTACTACTTACACTAAAACATTAGTTTATGAAATGCCTGCAGTTATGAATATTTACTTAGATGATGCCTTGAAAATTGTGTTTTATCATCTTGTATGTTGTCTGCCATTTTATAAAGGGAATACAAAATCTGTGACCATGCTTTAAAGTAATTTTATTAAGTTCTAACTCATAGTCAAATCAAAATAATGTATGACTACTCGTGGGTTATTGCTTTATTATATTTCTCAAACCCTTCATTTCATGTCTAACTTTACAATAATAGAATGATGACTATAGAATTGTGCTACACACTTTCATTGTTAGCAAGATGATTGAATTAACTATTATTTATTGTTGATTGGTCAATGAAATTATGATTAGCATTTTGAAATGGTCAAATTACAATTGATATCCAGGACCTGATATAATATTTCCCTGGACTTTTTGAGATGTACATCACATGTGAGTCTCTCACAGGCCTTTAACAAACTCCTCTGCTAAATGTAAGATTCATTTCATTAGTGCATTTTAGTTCCATGAAGATTTAGTAACTCCCAAAGAAGGCTAATCTTTACTGCATATACTATTCATATCAAATTACTTTACAAAGGCCCTGTTTTCTGCCTTCAGGCTTTCAGCATGTTCAGTGCAGCTGTTTTGCTGTGGATTGTTAGAGCATTGGTCTAAATGCATAACTTTGTTTTAGTATAATAAGATCACTGGATTTTATTTTGGCCACCAGACTATCAGTGCACTAAGGAATAGCATTGATCGCATTGTGCCTGAAACAAGGCCTTAAAGCTCTAAGAGTGAAATGTTTTTCAGGAATCATGTGAAGCTCTCCAGGAGCATCTCACAGCCAGAATACAGGGTGAAATTGAGGCTGATGAGATTAGGAAGGTCATCTGAGAGCAAAGAAATGTCTGTGTAATTTGGACATCTGTGTATTTTCCCACCAGTTTTCATCTAATAGATGGAGATAAATTATCCATCATTTTCCTGGCTTTGTATAGAAACCACACTCCAGGTCCTTTGTCTTTACACTGATGATTTTATTTGTGTTTAGGCTATCACAGTAAAATCAGATAGCACAGGGTAAATAATTCTATAAAGGCAAAACAATACACAGGTATCCTGAGCAAGAATTCTATGTATTTACTGATTTTATTATGATAACTTTTTTTTTGCTGATACATCTGAAGTGACTGAAGTTTTATGCTATTTAGAAGAATCAGAATGCTGACATTGTTTTTCAACTTTTGTCACTGAAAGAAGAGTGGGTGTATAAATGCACATGGATAAAATGTTAATTGCATTACTATTCAGGTGGTTAGATTCAGGTGAGATTTATCTTCTGCTGTATTTCTACATGATTTACACAGCCATGATGCATTTTCACTTTAACATTTTACAACTTTATGGCTATTTGTTGCATTTATTACTGTCCCTTAAAAGGACATTTGCTCTGATTGGCTACCTGTATGGTACTTCATTCAAAAACCATTCAATGCTTAAACACACCTTATAGTTTCATCATAAATGGGTGGGTCAAATTTGCTGTTGGCTGAATAAATTATTTAAATGTTGTGACACCACAAGAACAATGGGCTGCAAACCGGTTGTTTTTGCAATCTGGTTTCCAGGTATGAACTGTATAGTTTGAGGAGAGAGTGGCATTTTAAAACTCTAACAGTTTTTGCATACAACATTACATTTGGTTTTCCATGATTCCATGGAAAATGAATTACAAATAATCAGTTCTATGATTGAGTGTCTTGAGTTAACGAACCGTGGGCATAGCCATGTTTGTCTACTTTGCCTTCTGCATGCAATGACATGTTATGCTGAGATTGTGTGGCAAGGTAAAATATTCTACGTTAATAAAACCTACTCCTTTAAGGTACTCATTGCAAGGCTTGTTAGCTTTCATGGCCATGCATTCACAAACAGCACATATTATACAAGCTTGTTTTAACCTGAAGCTTCTGGGCACAGCTGACAAATTAAAGCATGTCTATGCTTCATTTTGGCACTGGAGAGTGTTTTGTACTCATATTCAAATTACACTTGGAGCATAAACACACAAAACATGCTGGTGTGGCTGATACAGATTAAAGTCGGGGTCATCTGACATTGAATAACAAAAGCATATCACAAGTGTCACCGTGTCGTAGGGCAAGTGTCACTGTGTTTTGGCTGCATTTTAGAGATAGGCTGTATGTTTGTGGTTGGCAAATAAAAATGCCTTGTCTTGATTAGCAAGTGGAATTGACAAAACTATTGCTTTAATGTGATGTAACACCCCCAAATGAAATATAATTTTCAATGTGTGAAAAAGAGAAATTGGGCTCTGCTTGAACATGGTTGTAGTTGTCTGATTATAACAACTCAAGACTTCCAGCTGTATTCACTGATGATGTTTTACCTAAAAAACTGAATGGCAATCTACAGGGCTTTCTGTAATGTCCTGAAGAGTTTATTCTTAGAGTAAGATGAGACTTGCCTTTGGCAACACTCACTCAGTCTGACGACCGGCTCAGCTGAAGCAGTTTACTCAGCACCTCTGAATGGGTATTACAAACGGAGCCATTGTGTGTCAGTTTATATATAGTGGGTACCTGAGACCAGGACAGTGAGTGTAGTTTCAAACTCTCTCTCTTTCTCTCTCTCTCACTCTCTCTCGCACACACACACACAGAAAGACACCGTTGTATTCATTATTATTCATCCTGTTTAAAAGACATTCTCCTACACGGTGCCAAAGCTAAACACCACCAAATCAAAACATTCATTAATTACATTTCAAACTTCACCACCCCCTCAAATTCTAGCATCCATCAACCCTTCAGTCTGATATTCTCCACTGCATCGTTCTGCAGAGACAGCAGCTCAGAGTGGACAGCAGACAGACAGCGCCCACTAGTGGAGGACATAGGAAAGAAAATGAGGTAATTGCTCGATCTTTTCTCTCTCTTCTATATGTATACATATTTTTCTGTTTATCTATCAATATTTCTTTTCAAACAGTTGCAGAAAATAGTTTTTGATATAACAGTGAGACTATATTGTGGGGAAAAAAGAGCTATCTTTACCAGTTATGATTTGCTCAAGGTTGTTGTTGTTGAAGGACAGTCCTGTTTTCCATCAGAGCAGTACAGGTCAGATCCAGCTATTTGATGTCATTACTGGCCTTTGACCACTTCACTATGCTCTGACTGACCCTTGACCCTGTCAAACAAAGACTAGGGGGATCAATCACATCGAAAATGGATGACACCTTTCAATGTAAGCGATAGGAGACACACACAACACACCCACACACAACGACATCTTGATATCCCTTAACCATTTCCACCCTGCCCATATTAAAAATTGTGAGTTCAGTCCTCAATGATTTTAAATCGGGAAGCTGATTGAGGAACTAACAACTGGAGATATTGATCAATAAAATCAAGTAAGAAAATTTAAAACATTTTATTAGTCTGCCTTGTTCATTTTATACTTGGAATATCTGTTTAAAATTATATGTTTTCAGCACTGACTTGTCTTTAGTCTATCACATTCTAGCAAGCACAAGAACAGTTCATACTTAAGTTTTTGCTATTTTATCATGAAAAAAATTTGCATTGGTGTCTTGAACAGTTTTATTTTCTCCACTGCACTTCGTTATAGGTGCCCCACAGAGATATTTTGAGTCTATTTATTTGTGACTGTATTTACAACAAAAAAGGGTGATTCAGAGTAATGTACATGACCAAGTGCAACATGTGTAAATATCCAATTACATTATATACCGTACTCACAATAAGTTAGGGGTATTGTGAGAGACTTAGTGGATGTCATGCATAAGGTGTTTGTTTCACTTCAGACATTTTTGGGATAGGAAGGCAATTGAATTGGGGTGATAGACACACCTCATTTTGTGTTTTCTATGTAATGGTCTCATTGTGTACAGGTGTGCCTCATAGTGGGGCCAATACCAAAAGACAACCTTTTTCAATGTGGCATCAATTTCAACAAAAAAAAGTCATT
>JBBMFX010000101.1:6649839-6666399 GCA_037832545.1 Rhabdalestes septentrionalis
TCCCACTTCCTGTTTATATAGCGTGACACGTAATTCCCTTTGACCTTGACATGTCACGTGCCTGTGTATGTGTCACATAGTAAAAATAGCAATACATATCAAGTGTAATAAAACTGCAAAAAATGCTGGGAAGCTACATAATCAGACTCTCAAGAATGCATAAAGTATTGGCCACTTTCCTGTTTGCTTTGGACATTACATTTAAAAATATTTGTTTTCTTTGCCAGGAGGCTTGACATGTATAATTCATAATGCACCTCTTTAGCAATCTGCTGTAGTTAACCTTTTGAAAACCGTGAACACATTTTGCTTTCATTTTTCTATCCTTTAGTTTCAGACTCATAACTCATGGCAGGAGCATCATAAACATATCGCTGAAATTTCAGAGTAATCATTTGCACAAAAGAGAGCATAAACAACCCACGAACATTATTTTAGGTGCAAATAAAGCATGGATTCACTTCTGTGATGGTCTAAAAACTTTGGATTCAGTGTTTCTCTTTTAATGTAGTAGACGGAGTCACTAATCACAATAACACAACATTTATTACTACACTGTACACAAGACAAATACACATAGCACATAAAAGCCGGTAAAAGGTATGGATAGAATAAAGATATGGCATGAAAGTTGTTCAGCTATTCCCCCAACAACACGTTCAACAAAAACATGAAAACGGTCAAATTTCCCAAATAGTTGTGTGTGTGATAGATACTGCACCAAAGTTCATCAAATTCAAGAAAAGCCTGTTTACTTGTGAGCTGGTCTTGGGACTGGAGCGTTACAGTCAGGCTGGGATGACGTCGTTGCAGACCTAGAGTTGAGGGTTTGCCGAGCCGGAAGTGAAGATGCAGGAGGAAAGCAAGAGGATGAAACAAGAGAGGCGGAAAATGCAAGAGACCGATCCACTGTGTCTGGACCTTAAATACACATTGTGGGTCAAACTCTTCCCCCCCAATGGATCTTCCTTCATCCAATGGGAGCTAAGGCTTCGTGATGACCCTGAGGCGCGGGAGGGGGCTAGGAGGAAGATGAGCCCTCACCCCAGTCTGATACATAAAAATGATTTTTACCAGGTTCAAGTTGGATAACTTTCATAGTGTTCACCATAGTGGCAGGCCACTGGCAGATTGGGTTTTGCGGCAAGCAGAGTTTCATATGGAGTCCAAACATCAAGTTTCCCAGCTACATTTACAGGTTATAGGTTAATTTATCACTATCCTCTATTCCATAATAAGTATTTCAGACAACGTCAAAACACATGCATGCACATTCTAATAGAGGTAACCAGTGAGTGCATTAGCACTTCTAATTCTTTTGTGTGTTGCAAACATTGAAATCCGGCTTTCTTTGTCCTCGACTCGTGTGACTTGCACATGGCCTGTCAGCTTGATTAATGGTCTTGCTTAGCCCTGACTGGCTTGAGTGTAAAGAGGGGGGTTTGAGTCTTTCAAAGGGCCTTTTGCTGATCCTGAGGGTCACCCAGAGTCCATCGTGGTTAGCAACCCCCAGTCTCTTCCTTATCTGTGAATGGAATGTTAAAAGGGCTCCCCGGTAGTGATGTAGAACAGAGCCTGAACCGGACGGTCCTTTATTCTCGGTTCCCTCCATGCAGAGAGATGTGAGATCCTACAATATTTTACATTGTCTCAAGTAAATTCATCAAGTTAAAACAATTTTCTCCACATATATTTGTGAACCCTGTTTTTCATATTTCACATGGTTTGGGGACACTTGCGGGTGTGTCTGAGCCAGCCCCTGATCATGACTAGTGTGCTGGCTCAGCTACACCCTTATCAGGTCCTTGGAGCTGTAAACATGACATGTTTCATGATTCAGCCAGTTTACCACCTACATTATGAACATGCTTTATAAAGCAACCAACTAAAATAAAACTATAAAAGTTAAAAAAAAGATCTTGATATATGTTTTAAGTAATTATACACACTGAACGACAATGTATAGCTGCTATTTCACAACTGTCAGCTTGATATTAATTGATGACATACTCATATATCGGCTGTTTCTGGCATGTGTACAAGCAGTATTTTACAATAACTTTAAGAAGCCTGACACACCCAGCCCTTCTAGAATGGAATGCAGAACACATTCAGGAAGTGTATCACTATATATGTCACGGCACATTTGACATAGAGATAAGTGTGAATCGTCATGTATGGCTAGAGGTAAATCAGACCCATCTCAGTGTATCTGAATTTATGACCTGTCAGTGGTTAGTATGGAACAGCATATTCCTTGTATATAAATAATTCAAAAGTATATGAGTGGTCAAATATAATTTTGTTTGGCCACCCTTTTTGTTTAAAAGAATTTGATGGCTCCATAAGAGCTCCCTAGAGGGGGCTTAGCCTAGGTGGTCACAAAGGAGCTCCCCAGAGGGGTTCAATCCTGGAGTCCATGGTGTAGTTCCCCAGAAAGAGTTAGCTAGTGTAGCAGAGGCCTAAGCGGTGGTTAGCAGTGGCTCAGAGGCCCTAGAGTGTGTGAGCAGTAGCTCATATGCCCAAGAGCGGGGCAGGAGAAAAACCCCATACCCACCGCCACTTCTGCAACAGACACCCTAGAGAGGACCGGGACCCCTCAAGAGCTCTGGAATTTCCCCTTATCCCCTTAATTTTACAGGGAGAGTCTTGCAGTGCTCCAAAAGAGCTCCTACAAGGCCACTGAGGAGCTCGGTTCTGGAATCCATGCTGTAGCTCTGCAGAATGAGTTTGATCCCAGAGGGTGCTCAGCTCTGAAGAACACTGAGGAGCTTGCTCCCTGAGGACACTGTGGGGCTCCACAGATGGAGCTTGGTCCTGGAGGACATGGTTGGGCTCCCCGCAGGTGACTCTTCTCTGGAAAACACTGAGGGGCTCCCTCTGTTCACAAGGACAATGAGGGGCTTTCTGGAAGCAGGCTCCACCCACAAGTACAGGAACGGGGCTCACCTAAGACCGTCATTGGGTAGTTTGCCTTTGGGTTTTGTTTTAGGACTTTTATATTGATGTGGAGCACTCCAGCCTTAGATTTATTTATATCATGTGTTTCAGCTGGCCAGTGTGCAAATAGAAAATTACTTTTATTCTCCTATTGGTTTATAGAGTTTTATGTTGAAGATTTAAGTTTGTTAGGGGTCGTAACCATCATCTTGGATATGTTCGAGAGTTTCTCTGTCCTCCCTTGTTTTGATTGAGTTTTCTGTCTGGCCCTCACACCTATAGTGTTGTTTAAAATAAAAGGCATTGAAGAAAAATGGAAGTCTGCACATGCACCTGCTTTCTGTGCCTGGAGAAGGAAAGGAATCATGACACCCGCATGGACCATTCTAAAGACTGCTTCCCTAAAGGAAATTTCACAAATATCTGACACACTTAAGGTACACTATACTTACACTAATGTCAAACAGACAAGACAGTTAAGTTTCTTTTTTCTTTTTGTTTTGTGCAAACAGAATATTTTCACTAAGTTTTGAATATATGTGATAGTTTTAAGACACAGTTGTTTACTCTGTATGCTAAGGGGCAAAAATACATCACAAACTTTCTAAACCAATGAAACCAATTTCAAAGGGCAGAATATTTCTGGCCAGATAAATTCAAGCAGCTTGCTTGAGACATACCATATGAATAGCTATACTTCAGGAGTGTCCAGAGCATGTAAACACGGCTCTGTCTTCAGTGTAGTAGCTTTGTGTGATGCATGAGCAGGGGAACCATTTTGACCAAGATTAATGCTCAAGAAAGATCTAGACTCTCACAGCCATCCTCTCTTGTATTGTTACTTAATATAAAAGTAATATTATGAAATATTGTTATACCTGTCTTGTCGAGCGAGCTCAGGAATGGACGCACAGGCTGGCAGACATTGCTTGATACAGTTTATTAGAATATGCACAACAGAAATTCGTTCAGAGCGCACACCGTGCACTTCTTGCAAACATAAACAGTCTTCAGAAGGAATCACATGATAGGTTAACCTGGTTGCTCAACACAGAGTCAAGAATCCTTCTCTGATCTCAATCTGCAATGACACACAGATGGTTAGTCTACCAACACTCTAGTTCATGGGTGGACAACTCCGGTCCTGGAGGGCCAGTGTCCTGGACAGTTTGATGGTTGTCCTCCTCAAACTCATTCACTCAACCTGATAATTAACTGGCAAGTTGAACTAGGTATTTCTGAGCACCAAAACAAGCTGGACTACGGCCCTCCAGGACTGGAGTTGCCCACCCCTGCTCTAGTTAAACTCACGTCTGTGAAGGGAACAGCCCTTTCCAGCCAACTGAACTCCAATTAAGCAGGAGAAGAGGACAGTGCTGTCTGGGCACCTCTAGATACAGGTTATTTTACTTCTTAGTCTTGCCTGGGAAGACAGTGTCCACACAACTTGAGACAGGTGGACTCCTGATTAGGTGCCTGGCACCCAGCCTACTGCGGAAAGCACTCTGCTTGCCATGCCCCTCAATCACCATTCACACTCAGCACTCACACCTGGTCCAGGTAAGTGTCGCCTAGTTCTCATGCAAGGAGACAGTGCTGACGCAAGCTTACCCACCCCCTCCCCAGGCCTGGCCTCTGAGGAGGGGTGAGGGTTTACCCCAGCCTCTCCTGAGGAGGTCCCTGGCATATGAGCCTGTATTTAAGCCCCCGATGTGAACCTAAAAAAGGCGTTGTGGCAACTGAATGGAAAAGTAAGAAGAGAAATTTCTCTGAGACTGAAAAATATGTGCTTGTGGGGGAAGTTGAAAACCACACACAGTAGTGGGGTGACAAAAAAAAAGAAGTGCAGCAAAAAGAGTGGCAACAGGTTACTACAGCTGTAAACGAATTGAGTACTGCCAACAGGACGGTGCCTGAAAAAAAATGATCAGATTTAAAAGTTATCCTAAGAAAATAATTTTGTTGTCTCCCCCACCCCCCCCACAGAGAACATGAGAGCAGTAGGTGGCGAGGAGTTACAGGGTGCAGTCTCCTCCATTCACAGCTCCCTTCATAGCATCTCAGATAGCTTGCCCATTAATCCAAAAGAACACAGGAACCCAGTCTTCAAACTGCACAGGACCACCAAAATATTTCGCAACTTAAACCAGGCTAAGGTTGTCTGGAACCCGCAGTCAAAAGTAAAGGGCTTATTTGGCGGACATTTGAATATTCACAGTATGAGACCAAAAAGTGAACAGTTGAAAGATCTGCTGTGCAACTCCAATATTGACTTAGGACTTTCAGTGATGATGGCTGACCCATTATTCCCCAGAAGCTGTAGTGAATATGCCCAGTTATAATGTGTTCCAGGATAAAGGTGTCGTGTGTTGAACCAGGTTATTGTGCAGACACATTTGTCAGGACCATGTCAGCATCGCAGATAGCTTGCACGTTAATAGAATGCACATGTTTTCTATTTACATAAATGAATGTTTTCATATGGAGCCCTTATTGCCCCTCTTTGTACCGGGATTGCATGGTTCGTCTCTCTAACATTGGACCCAGTTCAGCACAAAGCTCCAAAAGCACACATCTAGGTATCTAGGCACACAAGGAATTATTATATATGTCCTAATATATTCACACTCTTACTGTAATTTTTGCTCTTACTGTAATTATTGCTCCTTTGCACATTTCCGTCATTTGCAAATGCACAATATTATCCACATCTGCATGTCACACTTATTAATTTTATTTTAATTTATAACTTTTGTTCTAATTTTGTTTCGTTAAATAAATTGCTTAACCTAACCTCTGTACTGTGCACATGACAGAAAATGTTTTGATTATTTGAATCTCTTCACTCACGGTCACATTTTTTTCTTCCAAAATGTGCGTACACATGGGTCAGAGTTTGCGCACATATATGCATATTCTGCCATCAAGTTTTTTTCTATAGATCACAACTTGTGCGTAAAAAGAGGCTTACACATATTTCAGGTCTGTTTTGTGCATACGCAACGGTTATAAATGAGGCCCCAGTTATTTTAGGTCTCCCTGTCACCAGCAGGAGTCCAAGAATCTTCTCATATGATAGGCTGGGGCCCCCTCAATCTCGATCATACCAGGGAGAGAGAGCTGCACCTCTCCCTGATCCAGCAGTCCTGCCTTGGTGAGTTTTAACCTGGAAACATGAAAAACAGGGTGAAACCTCATGTGTTATGGTCATTTCAATTTATAAGTCACTGGGTTCAGCTGCTGTACTATATCAAAAGGCCCGAGATACCTAGGGGACTTACTATATGGTAAGTTTTCCCCTAGGTCAATCTGAAGTCCATTTAAGGGGTGCCTCCCATCGGCGCCGATTAGCTACCCTCTGAAATCGTCTCACCACTCTGCTGACAGACATTTGTGCTCACTTCCACACTCCGGGACATTGGAGGTGGCACCGCCCCACAGGTAAAGCGGGTATTAGACCGGTCGCGGAGCAGCACATTGAGTTCTGGGCATACTCCGCCCAGCCAAGGTACTCTGCCCAGTAATGCTGCTGCCCATGACTGTACGCCTGGAGGAATCTGCTTACTTCCTGTACGGATCGTTCAGCCTGACCCAAGACACAAACTGGGGACCTCGATCCGACAGGATGGCCTCCGGGATGCCATAGGGCAAGAACACCGCACAGAAGAGCACCTCAGCGACTTTGAATGTGGAGGGGAGAGAACGGAATAGAAGGAAACAAATCCCCTTCAAGAAATGGTCCACCACCACTAAGATGGCGGTGTACCCTTTGGATTCCAGGAGGTCTGTGACAAAGTCCACCCCAATGTGTGACCAATCCCATTTTATTAATTTAGAGTGTGCTGCTCTGTATCAGTCAGCTTCCTTGAGAAAAAAGCACAAGAATGAAGCCTAGGAGGTGAGCCATGGTACTGGGACAGCACTGCTCTCCCGCTCACCTCTGAAGCATCAACTGCAACTACAAAAGGTTTACCTGAGTCCGGTATCTGTGACACCAGCGCCGAGATAAACAGAGGCTTAAGGCATTCAAAAGCTGCATGAGCGGCAGGGGTTATTTTCAAGGAGTGGGGCTTGCCTTTAAGCAGTCTGTCACAGTACTGAAATTTCTTATAAATCTCCTGTAAAAGTTTGCAAAACCTAGAAATCTTTTTAATTCTTTTACTGAGGTTGGTTCCTCCACCGTCCTATATAATACCCTAGAAATGAAACCTTCCTGACATTAAATTCGCATTTCTCACCTTTTACATAGAGCTGGTGATTCAGGAGGTGATGAAGGACCGCTCTAACGTATTTGCCTAGAATGTCTCTAAATACATCATTCAGAAATGCCTGAAAGCATGAGGTCACATTAGCTAAGCCGTAAGGAACTACCAAATAATGGTAATGGCCAGATGTAGTGCTAAAAGTGGTCTTCCATTCGTCTCCCGCCGGAATGCGAACTAAATTATACGCACTACGTAAATTGAGTCTGGAGAATATCCATGCTCCTCGGAGCTGCTTGATAGCCGGAGGGATGAGCGGGAGGGGGTGAGAGTATTTCACAGTAACTGCGTTAAGACCTCTGTAATCGATACACAGCTTCAAACCCCCGTATTTCTTCTTCATAAAAAAGAAACTGGCTGATGCAGGTGAGTGGGATCACTGAATGTACCCCTGCCGGAGCGCCTCAGTGTTTCCTTTTTGGAAAGCGGGTAAATACGCGATTGAGGAGGCACCTTCCCCGGCAGGAGGTCAATTCGTTAATCCCACGGTCAGTGCCGTGGGAGGTGAGTGGCTCTGGAGGTACTAAAAACCTCTAGGAGGTTGTGATAGGACGAGGGGATTTCCATGGGGACCCAGGCATTGGGGTTTTCAATAGAAGTGACGGCCACAACTGCTGCTTGATGGTGATGACACTGAGGTCCCCATTTCAACACCCTCGTCCTGCCCCAATCTATAACGGGATTGTGTGCTTTTAACCAGGGTAGCCACAGGATCATGAGGGGTTGGGAGAGCTCTAACACGTGGAACTGAAGCTCTTACTCATTATCTGGGGCTATTTGTAAGTGCAAAGAGCTGTTCCCCACTGCACCATTTTTTCCCCTAGTATTTTTCCATCCAGAACCTGCACAGCGTCTTGTAATCTCTCAACTGGAAGGCCAAAAGATCTCACCACAGTTCTGGTCACGAAGTTCCCAGCCGATCCAGAATCTATCAAAGAAAACATACAGTTAGTAACCCGGTTAACACAAACAAACTCTTATTTCAATTTTTTCATGTGCTGTAGCATATAGTGATAAATACTTTGACTTGCCCTTTACTAATAGGGGCAGACCCCCACAAAATGTCCCTTCTCTCCACAGTACAGACACAGTCCTGCTAATCTTCTCCATCTCTCCTGTTTTGAATGCCGCTGGAACCCCACTTCTATCGGCTTGGGTGCTTCGGGACCGCGAGGGGAGCACGGACTGATTGGCTAGTACCATTATGTACCCGGGCCCTCGTGGTGGTCTGACGAGCCTTCTGATTTTGGTCCAGTCTTATGCTCAAGGTGATGAGCTGGTCCAGCAACATACTTTTGTCCCTGCACACCAGTTTGAGCTGCAACTCCACATTTAGCCTTCTCTTGTACACTGTCACCAATGCCAAGTTGTTCCAACGTCTCTCAGCCACCAAAATACGAAATTTAATCGAGTAGTCCGTGGCTGAATCGGAGCCCTGCTTTAGCTGCAGTAATCTGGAGCTGCTGGCCTGCCTGTGATCCGGGAAGTCGAAGGCGGCCTTGAACTTGGTCCGAAAGGAGGTGTAAGCAGGTGTTTGGCCGCCCTCTGCTGAACAGATGGTGGTAGCTCATTCCAGTGCCTGTCCAGTTACCCACTGTGTCATAACTGACACTTTTTGCTCTGGGGTCATCTCCGGGTAATCTGAAAAGTATAAATCACAGCTAAGAAAAAACTGCAGAAACAACAGAAATTAATTCAGAGTGCACATAAACATTCTTCAGAGAGTATCACGTGAGAGAAACCCAGTTCCTCCACACAGAGTCAAGAACCCTTCTCTGCTCTCAATCTGCAACAACACACAGATGGTTTGTGTACTAACACTTTGGTTAGTCTCTGAAGAGAGCAGACCTTTCCAGCCTACTGAACTCCAATTAAGCAGGAGAACGGGACTGTGCTTCCTGGGCGTCTCTTGATTCGGGTTATTTTACTTCTTAGTCTTGCCTGGGAAGACGGTGTCCACACAACAAGAGATCTGGAACGGGGCTGAACTACAAACACACACACACTCATCCAGCCAATGATACCACGCAGACAATTACCTCTGACAAGCTTCCTAACACGAGATGGGTGGACTTGTGATGAGGTGCCTGGCAACCAGCCTACTGCAGAGCGCACTTCGGTTGCCACGCCCCTCAATCATCATTCACACTCAGCACACACCTGGGAAGTGTCTCCGAGTACTCAGGCGAGGAACTGAGTAGCCGAGACTATGTTGACACAACAATACCCATTGAAGCAACCATATTTACACATCATGGTTATCTATTTTTTCAGTAAAAAGACAAATGCAAATTTGATCTTTCTCCAAAAAAATCCACTGATCACTCAAATGTTTTTAAGCTTTGGTTTTGACACCATTAATAGCTAACAAGTGTTTTGTGACACCCAGTGATCCTATTTGTTAGTGCCACTCTGACCTTATTTACACATATGGAATGATGGATGGTCTAGATGTTGGAGTGAATGCAGATTTGTGTGAGTGACACTTTACAGCTCAATTCTCTCTCCAATTTTAATCATTGTCCAAAGGGAGTAATGCTGCATCTGTCTGTGAAATTATCCTGCTTTGCCAGAAGCAAACCTTTACTTCCCTCTTTATTTCCCTATCCACTGCCACACACACCTTTGCATATTAAATAAGGATGCTAAAAAGGGTAATTGTTTTATACATTAAGTCTGATTGCCCCATGTAAGCCTCAATTCAAAGTGTTCCAAGTGATAATGTGATTAATATTTGGCCTGGTTTTGTATATTCGATATGAAAACTGCCAAAAGGTTAACAAACAGAAGCATCTGCAGGCATCACAAAGGGAAGAAGACAATAACAATAAAATATTTCCAGTTTTTACTTTACGTGGACAGTATATTATCTGGTGGGATCAGACATGAGGTCATGCATTGTCGCTCATAGTCAGCCTGCTGATTCAACACTGGATTACATGTAGGTGTGCTGATGGAGATCAGTGTGCTCTAGTATGGATTGGGTGGGTCTGTCTGTCCTCTGTTGTTAACCTCCAAGACTGAACTCTGACCCATGGAGAACCCTGAGGCCCTGTCGAAGCCGTATTCTGAGCCGGTTCTGTCTTTACGCAAATGGTTTTGAAAACGATCACCGTTTACGGCTTCATGTGGATGGGGCCTGAGTTTTCTAGAGTCTATGCAACATGGTCAGGATTCATCTAAAAGTTATAATATGTGGACAATAGCAATGAATGTATGTGTCAATGTCCAAATTCATTCTACTCATGGAGCTACAATAAGGGACAGTTGCTGGATATCAATGTAATGCCATCTCTAAAATATGTCCTGTCTGGCAACAATAAATGCAGTTGAATGTGTTAAGTGAGCTTAGCATAAATAATTATACAGGTTTTCTTGCCACACAGCAAAAAGTAGCAAGCAAACAAATAACCTATCCAGGTTCCACAAACAAACAGATATTTCTGAGACAAAACCTCATCCAATGTAAGTTTCTTTTTTTTTCTTTATTTAGTTTTACACCCCTGGTTTAATATTTCCACATTAACTGACCATTATAAAAACAATTCCAGACAGCCCAACTCTATTTTTTTGATGACATTAACTTTTATATCTCAGGATTCCAATTATTAATTTAAAATGAAGAAATGTGGACCTACAAAGCTGAAAACCTAAGCTACAACTTCATTTATAAATATAATGCAGGGGAAAAGTCTGACTTGCCGCATTGCACAATGAGAAGCCACTGGGAGGACATATATTTTTACTTCAACTTCATTAAAACACACATCAGGTCAATAAATTGACGTAAGGCGGTTTAGAACATTTTAATTATTCTGTTTGATTCTTTTTCATTCTTTTTTTGATTATTTGTATAAATTACATGTATTCAACACAACTTTGCCTCAGGATGACTGACAAAGTTTCCTAAGTTAAGTATCCTGTATTTAGCCAATTACCATGTTCTGTAGTGTAGTTTCTGTTTGTTTATTTAATATAAATTTTCAAAAATGTATTTCACGTGTTGTTTTCTTTATTAAAGGGCTATTACTTACAAACATATCCAGCTTTCAACACCTTTGATTCCTGACAGAAAGAGAGAGAGACAGAAAGACAAACAAACCTCCAACCATACTGTCTGATGAATTAATTTTAGAAGTAATTTGAGTTATTACATCACAATATCTGAAGAATTATTTTTTGCCTAGTTAAATCCGTACTTCCTAACATTGTATTTCCATTAGTGTTAGTGAGTGATTTTGGGTGTGTTTGAAGGGTTGGTGGGGGTTTGGAGGAGGTAGAGGAAATTTTGGTGCTACATGAGAGAAAGTAAACATCAGAGATGCCAATCAGGAGATGGGTCCCAAGAGAGGCTCAAAATAAGTGTGTGTGTGTGTGTGTGTGTGTGTGTGTGTGTGTGTGTGTGTGTGTGTGTGTGTGTGTAAGATGCTGGAGGCCCTTCAGTGAGGCCCATTTATTATACTACATCCCACAACAAAGATAAAAACATATCCATCTATCCGTCCAGAGCCACACCTGCTCCCCACCACTCACTCAGATTTATGGATAAACCAGAAAAGAAGCCCACTGCACTGTTTTATTGTTTATTTGATTAACCATTTGATCAACCATGTAATTGTTTAAATGTAAGCAAATTAGATTTTATGTGTTTAGTGTTTAATTTCATGTAAATAAAATCACTTTAAGCGTAATCTATCATTACATTTCATAATGCATTTTGATTGGCTAGTCAGCAGCAGTCATCCTAAATTTCTAACATTGTAGAAAATAATGGCCTTTTTTAGCTGCAAGACAGTGATGACAGCCGTCTTTGAATCTCTCACACAATATGTCGTGGGACCACTGTTTAGGAGCCACTACCAAAGAAACCACCCTGATTGTTCATGACTGTTATCTGTCATTTGGACAGCCCAAAATTATACAGTTTGTACCAGACAGAAGAGAACACATATTATAGATGCACTATATCCAAAATATCTCCCTGTACTGTCTTTTCCTCTGGATTTTCACACAGCAGGTGACTGATCTCCCTCTACCTGTTTCTACTTACCTCCTGAATAAAAAAGGTCAGAACTCCACCACTGAGCACTTTCATACAAAACGCATTTGTGTGCTTCGCATGGTTACCATAGTGACTGCAACTCTAGTACAACTAGTACTGGATAAGCCTAGATTGAGGCTCTGCTTTACACATGAAAACAGGAACTACAAAGATTGAAATCAAATTAATTATGGAAAGCAGTCATCAACTTGTCTGATGGGGCACACCACCATCTGTCCCCAAGAAAAAAACAAACAAAAAAGCAATTTCAATGGGTGATGACAGTATGGTCACTGCATTGTGACTACAGAAATGAAAACACCAAAGTGGAAGGGCATGTGATTGTTTCAGGGGCATTTTTGGGTCGGGCTCGTTGGTTGTACCAGCTATGTAGTTTTGTCTGTCCACCCGCCTCAACTTTGAAGTGAATGGGGGGCATATAATTATTATTGCTTGGTGTGAGATCAGCCCAACCTGAATTTTCTGTTTGTAGTGCACTACACATTGCCCTATTTACTCATTGCACTAATCTATCTTGTTTGTTGCCTCATGATGTACTGGCAACCTGTTCAAGGTGTTTCCTCACCTTTCATCATATGACTGCTGCTGACAAATCTCTTCTGTCATATCTACTGTATCTACAAGAGTATACAAAAATTATTTAAAGAAATACACTTACAGAATTAGCCAGGGGGAGGAAGTAAAACAAACTGTAATTGCAGTCAAATTTTAAAGCTTACATTCTTAAAACAACTGATTATTGTAGTCCACCTTATGATAAATAATAGAGACCGCATGAAGAACAGTTCCTAACTAATGTCATGTGAGTCAGGCCCCCTGCCAATGGGAATGAAAATGCCTGCTAGATGACCTGCATCCAAATTTAATTACACACAAGTCAATTAATCTACCATAGATGAGTTGGCTGAATAATCTACTCATTTATTTTCTCTTTATTTTTACACTTTCATCTGGCTGTTTTACTAGAATCCACACATTCACTTTTGACATGGAAGTCTCTTTACACAGAATAACACCAACAGGATTGGTTGACAATTAGCTTTCATTTCTGATTCATACAAAAAACATTCCAGTGGAGCTTTATCTCAAAAAATCAACCATAAAAATGGAGATTAAAGTCTTTGTCCTGTATTCTCATTCTCATTTAAACCATCTCACTCAGTTACGTACAACATACTCAAAAATGCTTCTTTATAAAACAGTGGGTAAACACAGCGCTCTAAACACTCAAAAATAATTTGAATATGTAAATTACTCTACATTCACACATGAGAAAATGTTTGAGACAAACAAATATTTGAAAGCAGTTTGATTCATCGGACCAATTTGAACACAGCAGTTTGGTAAGTGAATCACATGTCTCATTCAAGTCCACACCCTGTGGAGGAGGATCACCTTGTACCAAAAGGTTTGGCAAACTGTGTCCCAGCAGTGTTGCTGCAAAGGGCTATTTTGGGGATTTTGTTCAATAATTTATTGAAAACATGCATTGACTATCAGAGGTAAATGTATGATGGGTTTAGTCTGCAAGACACTAACTGACGAGGTTTTTGCTTCCATTTATTTGTTAGCTCCGTTTGGATAGCAAAATGTTGTACAAGGAATAACGTTCAACAGAAGCCGCTCAGCAAGTGGACAGAGAACATGCTCTGACATTCCGCCGTCTGTTCGTGTAGGTTTTTAAAAATTAATGTCGCAGTGCATGGTTTATTGCACTGTTGCTCATGTTTGTAAGATTTTAATGCATCTCCCACACTTGTCCTTAACACCACATGACAGAAACTGAAATGGTGCGTGGTCACATGGCCTCAGAATGCATTTCAAACACGCAGTGATCACGCTGATGCTTTACACACCAAATGCATTACACACTCACCCCCTCCGCCAGACAAAAAGTGAACGAGCAGGATCCTGCCTTGCGAAATGTTACTCCATTAGAGGACATGAATGTTGAACAAAGTGCCTGAAATTGACAGTAAGATTACAGTCTGAGTGCAGAGCAGAACTACGCCTGTGCCTTTAGCAGGTCTCCTTCCATCAGGAATCTGCCACTCTGTTTAAACCAGGCTGGTGGCACAAACACTGCCCAACAGAGACTAAAAATATTATGGTTATGTCAAAATGTTTAAAATTTAATAAGAAAAACCAAGCTAAATTTTTAAAAAGATTGCATGCAGATTGACTACAGAGACCATGAGATAGATAGATAGATAGATAGATAGATAGAGGTTGCAATAGTTAAATTTTGTTTGTTTGGGATTTTAAGTATGTTTATGTTTGTATCTAGAGTTACTCTCAGCTCTATTGTGTTTAGTTAAAGTAATTGTGTTTTAGGATTGGTTGAGGTCTGAGTGTGTTTAGTATTTAGGTTCTTTGAGTTTTAGCCTCACGGACCTTCATGAATACCCTGACCCTGCAAGGGACTCCTTCCTTATGTGTCTGCTGTTTGGTGTTCTTAAGTTAGGCCTTTGTGGATTTTTTCTTTTTTTTGTTCCTGTGGAGTATGTGTCTTTTTGTATTGAAAACCATCTAATTGAACCTGCATGTGTGCCTTGCATCACTCTCCCCGAGCACCAGCCATGACGAAGGCTACAATAAGACACCAGTCCTGAAAAAATGTCTCCCTCAGCTCCGTTTCAGTAACTCACATCTCCACAAAGACTGTTAAGACCCCAATCAGATTCACTCAAATTCTATCCACATACAATGCACCTTAGATTTACAAATACAAATATAATGTCGCCGATTTTCTTTACTGTATAAACTGAATGTTTCTGTTTGTCTCTTGTTTTGACGTTTCAGAGTTTTTATTTTCTCTCCAATTTCCCTGACTCTTTGTCACGGATCGCTCCGCTGGTGTTTGGGAAGGGAAAGGGACGGACGCCAAAGAGTGGTGATACTTTGCCCTTTTTAATGAAACTTAGTTTCAAAGTAACAAACACACAACTAACTTAGCAGACAGACAGAACCCGTGCTCCTCAAACGAACAAACAAACAAACAGGCTTTGGTCTCTCATGCCGTATTCAGGAGACGGGAGAGAGGAACCAGGGTATCATGGAAAAATGGGAGGCACACGGGTCTACGAAACAAATAAAACAAACATTAGTCAACAGAAGAGATCAGAATCTCTCCAAACTTTACACAGAGAGAATGAGAGGATGGACAGACAGGCAGGCTGAGCCATTAGGCTGAGAAGGGTTAGTACAGACAAACGGACAGACAGAATCACTGCAACCAGGATCTCGAGTTGAGCTGGCGCAGGGTAGATACATGTGTCGGGCAGACAATCTTCAGAACCTCTCTGAACTCCATCTAGAACACAGGGAGGATGGACAGACAGGATCACTGCCACCAGCATCACACACCGAGCTGGTACAATATAGATACATGTGGTTAGAGGACAAGAATCGGATGCTCTCTAAACTTTTACTGGAACACAGAGAGGACAGATAGACAGACAGACAGACAGGATCACTGCAACCAGCATCACCCACTGAGCTGGTTCAGGATAGATACATGTGGTGAGAGGACAATAATCGGAACCTCTCGAAACCTTTACTAGAACACAGAGAGGACAGACAGACAAACAGACAGAGCCACAAGGCTGGGAAGGGTCAGGACAGACAGACAGACAGGGTCACTGGGACAAGAATCTTACACCGAGCTTGAACAGGATAAAACCTTAGACTAGAACACAGGATGGACGGAAAGACAGACAGGATCACTGCGACCAGCATCTCACACCGAGCTGGCACAGGGAGGAGACATGAGAAGAACGGACAGGGCTCTCCTCGATGTCGTCGAGGGCAAGAGGATACGAGGAACAGGAAACAGGAAACCGGGAACTGGAAATAACAAACAAACAAACATTGAACAGAAAACATAAACCAGGAAACATGAAACATGAAACATAAAACAGGAAACAGGAAAAAGGAAAAATGAAACCTGAAATGTGATAGGGGAGACATGAGACATGGGACATGATACATGAGACATGAAACATGGGAGGCAGACGGGAAACGGGAACAGAAAACGGGAATAAGAACAGGAGGGCAAGAACCATAAGACATAACAGGAACGGTGGCAGACACCGACTCTCGTCTTAGGCTCCGATCTCCTTGAATAATTTCAAGGAGAAGCTTGCCTCTGAGAAGCCAGGAACACTCAGGGACAGGAACAGAAAACTAGAGAGGTTTGAGACAGACAGATAGGTCACAGACAGACAGGAGATACTGACAGACCAGACAGGGGTACTTACATGCCAGGTGTCCGGGACCCGAGCTCCACAAACAGAC
>JBBMFX010000101.1:6670145-6681423 GCA_037832545.1 Rhabdalestes septentrionalis
AATATATGGAATGAAGTCTGAATATATGGAATGAAAGTCTGAATATATGGAATGAAAGTCTGAATATATGGAATGAAGTCTGAATGTCGCTGCCATATTGCGAGAGGCACTGCTGTGAAGTGAAGTGGTAGAAAAATATGTGCTGCTTGGGGATGTGCTTCAAACCATGTTATGTTTGCTATACTGGCATCATATGGTCCAAGCCACCATTCGGTGTCATTAAAACACAGTGGAGTCACAGTGCAGGACAGTTTCCTCATCTACCTTTATTTAGATATGGAATGAAAAGTCTGAATATATCACCAATGTGCTCCTTAACTCCTCGTTACAAGATTTCTAGCAGCCTCGCTCATTACCACGTTTTCACGCGTCTCTGCACCTACAAATGGAACTAGTGCCTCGATGACCTCAAACATTCCATATTTTTACTTTCATTCCATATATTCAGATTTCATTCCATATATTCAGACTTTAATGCCATATATTCAGATTTCATTCCATATATTCAGACTTTCATTCCATATTTTCGGACTTCATTCCATATATTCAGATTTCATTTCATATATTCAGAATTTCATTCATTATTTTTTTTTTTTTTATTATTGCCGCCATTATTGAAATAATACGTTAACAGGATAGTAACATGTTAACATGCCCAGCCCTAATTGTAATATATTTTAAAGTCTGAAACTGATGCCAACTAGATGAGTGTGCAGTTCAGCGACTTGGAATATTTGAATGTCAGGAGCACAGCTTTTGTCCTCTGAGTTAAAGATAGAATGCTCTTATCAATTAGCAGCTCAGGCTGCTTGATGCATCACGACTTGGTCAGATAAACCTCTTTATTTCCAGATCCACCCACATCCTTGTCCTTCAGACTGCACTGTTACATTCCCTTGGTGCAAACTTTTAAACTTCTTCTACCTTCCTTTCTCTCTCACTATTATGGCAGTATCTCTTTTCCATGTACATGGTGTTTGTTTTCAACAAGTCTTTCATATGGGAGCAGTTTGTATTCTTGGTAGCAACATGTAGCTAATGAAGGTTTAAGCTGATGCACTTTTATTCTGCTCCATATCTAGTGTGAAAAACTTATTTTTTAAACAGCTCTCCTAGTGTATTCAGTGAATGGAAAGAAAATATTATGCAATCACTCCTATGAAAAGACATATACAGTCTCATGTGTAGTCCAAGCCCAACAGTGGTCAGTGCTGCACATTTTGTCAGACTGCAGGCTGCTTTTAATTATAGCAAAAAGAAAAAAACATTGGATGTCTATTACTAATTTCAGATGTCTGTATTTAACATGAAATTTACAAACATGTTCCTTTAAGCTAATACTAATACTATGGTAATCTCAAAGGGATGCTCTTAGAAATTAGCATTATCATAGAGATGTGAGAGGTTGGATCACTGAAACTTTGCAAGCAGTGAGTTCCTAGGGATGGGGTTGAGATTAATTGATGTAGGGAATAACTCAAAAAGCCAAAATTCACACGTCAGCTTCATGTTTAGATCTTCTTCCACAGAAGCTTTAGTGGAATGTTCTATTGGACAGCTAGGTCTTTGACTTCTGTGAATAAGCGGATAAATGCCATTAAATATTTGAGGAGAAACATCAGATAATTTCACGCATACATTAAGAAGAGATTCATTCTGGGGTTTTGTAATGAGATGTTCTTACAATAACAAGGCCCATGAGGATACTGTGCTCTTCATTTTCACTAAACACCAAGTCCCTCAGCCCAGAGCTCTGCAGTGATGCTCACATATCTGCGGCTGACCTTTTCCCTTTTTTCCTCTATTTTCATGAGCACAAATTCTAACCAGCTTCTCTGAAAGATTCATGAGATCATGCAAGTTTTACAGCACCGAGTGCTGTAATGGGTTTTAGTGGCAAAACCTGAAGGAGTCATTGTGCATGTAAAATGTGAGAGATAAAGGGAGGCAGCACTTTTGGTGTATGGAACATCAGCTATCCATAAAAGTTGCAGCTGCAGTTTGGCGCTGAGCAAATGAGAGAGTGTGATGGGCAAATTGGTGTGTTCCGTTATTGCGGCCATGTAGAGATAGAATGTGTACGTTAGCTGTCTGTTGAACATTTGAACTGTCAGGACATGAGACAGATAGATTTCAGATAGATTTTTGACTGGAAAAACAGAAATGTAGGGTCAGTAACAGCACTGCAAAAACTCCTGATCTAACCAAGACTTGCAATCATATTTGAAGCCTAAAAGTCTTCTTGATCTTGTTTTGAATAATATACTATATAAGAGCAGATTTTTAAGATTATTAAGATTTAGAGATTAAGAATGTATTTTTCTGTATCAAGAAATCTTATGAAGTATAAATATCGTACTGCGTAAATATAACTCCATTAACTACAGATGAGGTTTCTTAGGACGTCAAACTGCATGTTAAATGTATATTCAATGCTTACAACATGAAACATATATAGTTTTGCAACATATACGTACTATATAAGCATTGTAGATATGTGCTTTATTCATACATGTGAAAATGAAAAATAGGCCACTTCTGTGTTATGTGCAACTTAAGATTTGTTTCTGGCAGTATATTTAGGAGTTTTTAGATGCATTTCTTTTTCATATAGGAAGGTTCAAGAACACAGCAGTAACAGAAGCTTCAAGGACACCGACAAGGAAGATACAACAGAGAAGAGAGAAATGGTGAGGTTCTCAAAAAACAGCGGGAAGCCAAAGGTTCTCAAATGTATCTGAGACAGAAGGTTTTAAAACATAGCATGACATTTTTGAACAGAGACAATATATGGATACAATGTTCTAGAACAGGTTGGGTTTATCTATAACTGAATAGTAAGAAAAGAAATCAGTAAAAAAAGCTAAAGGAGTTTGGGAGAAGAGCCTAACAATTTGCAATGAAAACGGTTCTAGATCACTGTAGTAAGGTTCTAGGACAGTTAAAGTGCAGGAACAAAGCACAGAGAGAAAGGGTGAGAACAGGGAACATTTAGAAACCAGACATTTTAGAACAGTGTGGGTTTGGGAATAGAGAGGGACAAAAGGTTCCAAAACTTGTTGAGGACTAAGAGGCCTGAGACAGCTGACTGACAGATTTGTAGTGGCAGAAACTGTATGTGTGTATGTCTCTGTGTGTGTGTGTGTGTGTGTGTGTGTGTGTGTGTGTGTGTTGCGTGATACCCACCCACTCCCCAGACTCCTTGTGTTCTCTATGATAAAATAAGCATGCCAACAATGGACACAAACATTCCAGTCAATTAATAATGCAACAAATTGTGCTGCAGAGAGTCACACTGGGAGAGTTGTCAGAAGGAGAGAAATATGAGTGTGGTCAGGAGCAGTTTTCTGAATATTTATTCCTCGTGTACAATAAATGAAAGATCAGATCACATATCCATCAGAGATACACTCTATTCTCGACACATTGCACTGAAGCACTTAAAATGTCAGTGCATCATTAGCAAGAGGAGTTTTTGAGGTGTGGAGAATACAGAGTCTGTCTCTGGATTGAAGGCGAATGTCCTGTCACAGTGCTGGCTTTTCCCACAAGCCCTTTAGCACTCAGGAAAAAATAGAAGAGCCCTGCAAATCCATAGAGTGACTCTGCAGTACGAAAGTTAATCAAATGGAGAAAAGGTTTTGTCAATTTGTTGGGTTTTTTTTGTGATATCTGTGCAGACAAAAAACAAGTTAGCTCATGGATTTATTAGCACAGCTCATGCAGAATCCATGTTTAAATAATGATTATGTAGGTCCAACAGATAAGAACTTGCAATGCAAGCATCCCATCACAGACTGGGTGGAGTCTGCTCCAGGTTGAGGGCAGGGTCTGTACAAAAGTTTAAAAAAAACATGTCCAACCCCCACTGTCCCTCTCTCTGTGTCAGTGCAGGCAGACCTCTCCAGTGAGATCACTTGTTTTCTGGAAGACAAATAACTCACTTTTGTTCCAGACAAAGAACAAAAGACTGGTTCAACAAAAGTTTCAATAATCTATCCAAAGTTTAGCTTAGACATCTGATCAAAGTCTAGCTTGCATCAGACATTTCTGCAGCCTTTGAGTACGTGAGGCAACCAAGGCCTTCATTTTCAACTGCAGAAACGTCACCCCTGGACCTCGGTGAAAGATTCCCAGGAGTGACTGAATGCATTTCTCACACTAAATTTCCCTCCAAGCCTCCACAGACACTTTCTGATGACTTTCGGGTGACAGACTAAACTTTAGTTATTTGCAAATTACCAAATCATATCAGACTAATATCAGATATATCTGGGCACACCCTAGCAGTTTAACTTCAGAAATAAGTAAACACACACACACACACACACACACAAGTCCATACGTACTAGTGATGTGTCGTTTTTGCGAACAAGCCAGCTCTAAGAGCCGATTCTTTGTAGTGAACGGGAAGAGCCGACTCCCAGCGAGTGAGAGCCGGCTCACCACTTTATTTCATTTCGCTGTTCCGCTCTCACTCTCAGTGGCTCAGGGGCTGCTGGGGGGTGTGGTGAGGCTCCAGGAGGCTCTCGCTAATCTGAGTACAGTGCTGGCTGGGCTCTCCGGCAGTGAGTGAGACACTAGAAGTGTTGAGCTGCAGGTCTGAGTTAATTGTGTCAAGCGGTGCGTGGGGACTGTGCATTGTAGTGACATCAGTCCCGTCGGAGAGAGTTATCTCAAAAACAGGGCAGATAGTAACCGAGAGGAGAAACGGCATCAGCCCATTCAAGCTGAGGCATTTAAGTTTTCTGAATGTTAACTTGCACTGAGGACATACTTTTTGTTTACTGAGTTTGGTTGTGTTTCTGTTCTATTTGTTTACAGTGTTGTTCTGTGTATTTGTGGATTTGTTTGCAGTTAAAAGTTTGTGTGACGGCCACCCCGTCCTCGCCTCTGTCTCGTCTGTTTCGATCCCGGTCCTGTGTCTCGTTTCCTTCCCCTTCTTAAAGGGATAGTTCACCCAAAAATAAAAATGCGATGTTTATTTGCTTACTCCCAGGGCATCCAAGATGTAGGTGACTTTGTTTCCTCAGCAGAACACAAACAAAGATTTTTAACTTTAACCGTGGCAGTCTGGTCTATCGTTACGAGCCACAGGGTGTATTTTGGATTTGTCTGTGCATGATGTATTCTGTTAACTAATGCTTGTTCTCGTTTTTCTGTAGACCCGTGTTCCTCCCGTTTTTCCCTGATCCCTGGTTCCTCTGATCCGTCCCCTGGCTGCGACGTGAGAGACCCAAGCCTGTTTGTTTTCTTTGTGAGTTTGAGGAGCATGGGTCCAGTCCGTTTGTCTGTTGTCTCTCTGTGTGTTTGTATTCTGAAACTAAGTTTCATTAAAAAACGAAGTATCACCACGCGAGTGTGTCCTCCTCTTCCCTAAACCCAGTGACAGTTTGATTAAAATAACAAACAAAAGTTAGAATGACTGCTTTTGTAACAGAACAAATACATAAAATTAGGCAATTATATAGCTTCTCATAAAACATTAAATGCAAAAGGGTTTATATCAACAAACAAAGCATTCAAATTTGCCAGGTTAGGCTAAAATATGAGGCTACATATGATAATAAACTAAGAGCCAGATTTTTATATTGCTGCGCGGTGTTACTGTCTATTCAGTATGAAGTACATAGACATTAGAGACAGCTTTGGATGCTATTATATTCAACACAGACACTGTCTCTGGTAATGATGTCTACTTCCAAGGCTTCTGATTGGTCACCAGTGCTATAAGGTATAAGATTATATCGTCACTTGCTGCCATGAGTTTTTAGCAGTAAAAAATCTCATGTGAACATTTCCTGAAATATCCGTGTACATGTAGACATGGCTTAGACACTCCTTCACTCACTCAGTCAATCTTTTAGCCCTTTTTTAGCCCTTCTATTGTGTTCTTTAAGGCTTAACCATCCTTGTGTTCCTGGTGACTTTTGGAGTTTCTAGCTGGTTGCTATTAGATACAATGTGGTTGCTAAGGTTTTTCTAGGTAGTTGCTTTGCTATAGAAAGTAGTTGTTAATTACATTTACATTTACAGCATTTAGCTGACACCCGTATCCAGAGCGACATACAACTGTGCTTAAGTAATCCACAACAGTATCAAGGACCTGTAAAGCAAGACTTAGGTCAACATCCACCAATCGCGTATGGTACTGTAGCTCAGTACGCCTGATCAACACTTGTCACTGATACCTAACTACACCAATCTTTACACTTAAGACTACACCTGTAAAAGAAGGTAAAACAAGGTTAGGAAGGTAAGGAGGGTTTCTTTTTTATTGTAAGCAAGCGAAATAAGAGATGGTTAGTTTCCAAGGTGGGTCTTGAAGAGGTGGGTCTTTAGCCAACATTTGAAAACAGCAAGAGACTCTGCCGATCTGATGGTGAGAGGGAGTTCATTCCACCATTGGGGGGGCAAAACTGAGAAGAGTCTTGAGGTGTGTTTTCCTCTTCTTTTGAGCAGAGGATGCTCAAGACGAGCCATGCTTGAAGCCCTGAGAGGACGAGAAGAGATACATTGTTTGATCACCAGTGCCATGTATGGGGGTACCAGACCATTCTTGGCTTTGAAAGCAAGCATTAAAGACTTGAAATTTGTGCATTTACAGGGAGCCAGTGAAGGTTTCGTAATAAGGGTGTGGAGTGAGTGAGCTTAGGAACATTGAAGACCAATCTTGCGGCTGCATTCTGAATAAACTAAGGTGATTTAGCTACCTTCTGTGGAAGTCCAGCCATTAGAGAGATGCAGTAGTCCAGTTTGGAGATGACAAGAGACTGGACTAGAATCTGCGTAGCTTTTGTAGTGAGGATGGGTCAGATTCTTCTGATGTATTAAAGAAGGTATCTGCATGTTCTGGAGATCTGGTCTATCTGTGGCGAGAAAGACAGATCTTCATCAAAAGTAACACCAAGATTTCTTACCTTCTTAGAAGGGGCGATAACTGAGTTGTCAAAAGAAAAAGTACGATCGTGGCTTGGTGACAGGCTCCCTTGAATGAAGAGGAGCTCAGTCTTGCTGGGGTTCAGTTTGAGGTGGTGAGCCACCATCCAGGAGGAAATGTCGGCCAGACAGTCAGAGATGCGGGAAGAGGCACTGGTTGTCACTGGAAGGAAGAGAGAGAATAAGTTGTGTGTCATCTGCATAAAAGTGGTAGGAAAAACTATGTGAGGCAATAACCTGCCCAAGAGAACCAGTATATAAGGAGAGAAGAAATGGTCCTAGGACTGAGCCCTGTGGAACACCAGTTGAAAGACTACTTGGAGAAGACTGGGAGCCTTGCCATACTACCTGGTACTCCAGTCATCCAGGTAGGAAGCAAACCATTGCAAACATCAGTCATTGTTTTCATTCATTTATGGTTACTCCTTGAATTATGACACTTTATTATATTATGCACCTAAGTTATATTTGCACACATGGGTCACATAAAAGATAAGACAAGATAAGATAAGAACTTTATTTATCCAGAGAGAAATTATTTTGTCGTATACATCCTCAATGCAAAAAGAGGATAGGAGTAAATAAGGGTCCAAAAGAAGAGAACAATAGAATAGTGCAAAATACAATATCAACTAAGCTAACAAAGTGACAATATAACTATGGCAACATTAATCAAATATCACTATTAGTGCAGTTAGTTTAAAAAGTGACAGTGTATGGTTCAGGTGTTCTGAAAGTGATAAAGTGTTTGCTTCCTGAGTGCAAGGAAAGTTAGCAGCATGTGATTGGGGATGACACATTCAATAGCATACCGGTGAGTAGATAAGAGTAAATAAGTAATATTGTCCAGAGTGAGAAACCAATTGACGTTAATACCAGTCCAGAGAAAATCACCTACAGTATGAGGAAGAGTTGAACAGCCTTATGGCCATGGGTAGGAAGGAATTCCTTTGGCGTTCAGTTCTGCATTTAGAGGCAATGAGTCTTTTGCTGCATGTGCTTTGATGGCCCATGATGGAGGCATGCATGGGGTGAGAGGGATTGTCCATGATACTGAGGAGTTTTTTCAGCATTCTCCTCTCAGACACCTCCGTCAGGGTCTCCAGGGTCACCATCTGGGTCTGACACCCAGGACCAAACCCGCATTTTTTATCAGCTTGTTCAGTCTGTTGGCATCAGTTGACCTCAACGCACTGCCCCAGCACACCACTGCAAAGAACACAGCACTCTCTACTACAGAGTGATAGAACATAGTCAGCATTTTCCTACACACATTGAAAGACCTGAGTCTACACAGTAGGAAGAGTCGGCTCTGCCCTTTCTTAAAGACAGTGTCTGTGTTCTTGGACCAGTCCAGCTTCCTGTCGATGTGTACCCCCAGGTACCTGTAGTTCTCCACTACCTCCACATCCGTCTCTCTGATGGTGACAGGTGTGGTAGGAGGAGCCAGCTTCCTAAAGTCCACAACCAGTTCTTTTGTTTTAGGTGACATGAAGTAGACCTGTACCTGAGGTCAGATGTGTAGAGGGTGTAGAGGAAGGGTGATAGGACAGTCCCCTGCGGCGCCCCCATGCTGCTCAGGATGGTATCCGAGCGGCAGCTCTTCAGCCGGACATGCTGTGGACGATTTGTTAAGTAGTCCATAATCCAAGCAACCAGTGGGGCGTCCACCTGCATCTCCATGAGCTTATTCCCCAGCAGTGATGGTCTAATAGTGTAAAAAGCACTGGAGAAATCAAAGAACATGACCCTCACAATGTTCCCAACAATGTCCAGATGTGAATAAGCTCAGTCCAGCAGGTAGATGATGGCGTCCTCCATGCCTATACGGGGTCTGTAAGCAAACTGTAGGGGTTCCAGCCAAGGCTCCACCAGCAGACGCAGGTGGGAAGGTGGGAAGAGCTGGGTGTGGGCACAGGAGCGGCAGGACAGTCAAACCTATTGAAGTGCAGATTTAGGTTGTTTGCACCTTCAACATCACCATCCATCCCAACACCTCTCTTTTGTCTCAGGCCAGTAATGGGCTGCATTCCATTCCATACCTCCCTGGAGTTCTTTTCTTGGAGTTTGCTTTCCCTCTGCACTTTTAGATTTCAACCCCCCTCTGCACCAGTCTCAGTTGATCTTTGTCACTGCTTCTGAAGGCTCTCTTTTTTTGTTCAATGTAGTTTTTATGCCTTTGGTTACCCAGGGTTTATTGTTGGGGAAGCAACGAATGGTTTTTTCGGAACCACAGTGTCAACACAGAAGTTTATGTAATCCGTTATACAGCTTGTCAGAATTTCTAAATTGTCCCCATGAGAATTACAGAGAACCTCCCAGTCCGTTGTTTCAAAGCATCCCTGTAGGGTCTCCTCTGTCTCTTAGTCCTTCTCGTGACAGTCTTGGTGACTGCAGGTTGTCTCTGGACGGCAGGTTTGTAGAGGGGCTGGAGTTGGACAAGGTTGTGATCAGCCCTTCCCAGGGGTGGGAGAGAGATGGGGGTGTATGCCTCAGTAACATTCGCATAGAACCGATCCAGTGTTTTATTGTCTCTAGTTTTGCACTCCGTATATTGTTTGAATGTGGATAGAACAGTGGAGAGGTTCGTGTGGTTGAAATCCCCTGTCACGGCCAGGAAAGCTGATGGACTTCGATTGAGTAGATCTGCTATAGCCGAGCTAATGACGTCATACGCCTGCGCCATGTTGGCGTTGGGAGCGATGTAAACAATGATGATAATGGCAAGGGAAATTTCTCGTGGCAAATAATATGGACGACAAGCCACAGCTAACAGTTAAATGTGTTTGGTACACACAGCCATCCTCACTTTAACATGACCGGGGGAACACCAGAGAGTGTTTACATAGAGAGCGAGTCCTCCTCCCCTCTTCTTCCCGCTACTGCTGGGGTCCCTGTCCGCTCTCACACAGGTGAATCCGTTTAGCTGCAGCACAGGATCTGGTATGTTTTTATGCAGCCAAGTCTCAGTAAAACACATTAAACTGCATTCACGGAAAACTTTCTCAGTCATCGTTAGTGCCGCCACCTCGTCCATCTTATTCACCAGAGATCTAATGTTACCAGTCACTACAGACAGGAGAGCAGGACAAAATCTTTTCTTCCTCCGTCGTCGCGCTTTCCCAGCTCTGCAGCCGTGGTAGTTCCTCTTTATCTCTGCGGGTGTTTGGTGCTGAATGCCAGCATGGTTGTGCTGCCGGAGCGCCAAAAGCTGGTCCCAGCCTTAGACCAAGGGGCAGCGTGGCGTTGCGGTCATCTTTTTTTCTTAAAAATTGCGTGTCCCAATGAATAAATTATTACAATCCTATATACAAGAGTATAACTGAAAAACTTAACTCTGTAGATTACAAAAATAAATAAGAGGAAAAACAGAAAGAAATAGGAAAATAGCTAAGAATGCAGAGAGGACATGCCAGACAGGCTGCCTTCCATGACAGCGCCAGAAGCTAATGACCCGCATTCATTTCATATATAAAATTAAGCAAGAATCTGAATTTCTTTGCAGTATTGTTTGAAATCAGTTTAATTCATCATTTTATTTCAAAATTAATCATTATACATTCAGCTTTTAACAAACAGCAATAATTACGTTCATTCCACTATGGCTACTCCATGAATGGGAATATATTTGGTGAAACAATATCTTGGTTGAACACTCAAAGTGATTGTGACTAAATTAATGAATATTATTAGAACCATTTAAATAAAAAAAACAAACAAAAAATTAATTTCTAATACTAATCTGGGAATTGTGTGTGTGTGCATGTGTGGGTAGGTTGGTGACAGAAAAAGAGAGAAGAGTGTACATGCTTGTTGGATACAAAAAAGGTTATCACACTATGGCATCTTCAGTTTCACACGAAATGACATTCCATAATCAGTGTTGCACATTTTATGTATTAATAACATTAATTCGGTAAAAACAAGCTAGCGGACCAAATAATAACACCCATTTTTCAACAAAAGTACAAAAGGAACAGTTATCCCACATATGCAGGTTGTAGCATGTGCACTGTGATATTGTCACAGTTGAAACCGCAAGGCCCCAACTGTGATTTACCTCTTGGAAAATCTAAAGGAAACTGGGGATCCATTTTGGGTACATTTACTTAAATCAAAAGAAAACAGAACATGCACGACCACGTGACACGTCTAGGTCAAGGGGAATGAGCATGTCACGGTATAAAAACAGGAACTGGGAGCTTCCTCTTTGCTCTGCCATTGAGTCATCGCCCAGCCTAAAGAACTCTTCTATTCGTGAGTACTCTGTTTGGTTGTGCATGAGTGTGAATGTTAGGGAACTTATCTCTGTGTTTAGAGCGTTCACAGATTAAACTGC
>JBBMFX010000101.1:6765917-6780379 GCA_037832545.1 Rhabdalestes septentrionalis
TGGGGGCTTTATTGGGTTTTTGGTTTTAGTGTTTTTTTTCTATTTTGTCTAATTTGCATTAATAAAGTTTTCTTAAAGGGATATATTTCGTCCTGCTTCTTCCAAAAGGAACCAACCAGGGGTACAAATTCCATTTGTTTTTGGGTCCCAGTGCCCCTTGTAGTCCCATGAGCTAGAGGTATGAGTTGGAAACGCTAATGTCTGGGTGCTAGACATCACCTAATTTCCTGTTTATATACCCCCTGCGTGAGTTACTTCCGATGTCCCGTGACATCATGCGACATGGTGCACACGACAAAGACAGATGCACCCTCTAGACATTATCCTATTTCTGAAAATTGTGAATCAGATGAACCCACTATTCCCTCAGAGCTCATAATTGCACCTATTGTCTGGGATTTAGATAAGGATATTGAGCGGTTAACTGACAGGATTTCCATCCCACCAAGACTGCCCGAGGGGCGGGTTTTTGTGCCTGAGCCAGTTCACTTGCGCGTGCTGGTGGCCATCTTTGTGTGCAGATGTTAAATATGCAGTGAAGTCCTGTTCCATCTGCTCTATTACAAAGACTCCCTGCCAGTTACCTGTTGGGAAATTAATGCCCCTCCCGATAGTGCAGAGGCTGTGGTATCACATCGATGTATACTTGTTCACGGACCCTGCGGTATCTAAAGGGTACACTGTTGTTTTGGTGGTGGTAAACCCGTCAGTTTTCTCGCCTTTAGAGCACTCTCCACAGCCCGTGAGGTAGGGGAGGCACTTTTCCGGGCTGTGTTTCTGCCCTATTGCCTTCCAGAGGATATCCTCTCTGACCGAGGTCCCCCAGTTTGGAATGCCTTTTTAAGAATCTATCAGCCGTACTCCTCCAGAGTCCAACAATCAGGCTGAAATGTTGGTGCAGGGTTTAAGCCAATTCCTCCGGGCATATTGCCATGGGCGGCCACATGACTAGGCGGGGTACCTGGGCTGGGCAGAGTATGCGACCAAACAATTCTAATCTTTAAGAGACAGATTTCCAAACCAAGACACTATGCAGATAGATAAAACCGATTAACTAAAGGCTAAAAAAAAAACACAATTGTACAATCTATAATATTAATACATAATATGGATTTATATTTAGAAATTTGGAAAATACAGAAATATATACCACAGTGTGTGCCTAAGAGTGTTTTGTCAGACCCTCAGATAGTGTTCAGTTGGTATAGCCTCTTTGTATCAACCTGTTCATCTCTCTGATGGCCCCTTTTGTTTTTAGTTTCTCTCAGACCCTCTGTGAGTCTTGTATGCCTGTTTAATAAAAGTAGGCTTTGCACTTGCATCCAGCCTCCAAGTAAATTTCTGACAACAATTCACATTTTTTTGCTTGTGGGAGAAGGACATGAAGGCACATATTTGCTGTATGGTGAATACTGTAGGTATAACCAAAAATGTATTCATATTTGGTTATATATTTTACCACATCCATCTGACTTAATCCATCTCCTCCTTTTAGGCATCACACTGAATTTGAGTTACAAAACTGAAATGCATTTGGCTACGTCCCATTTTATTTCCACAACTTTGAAAATCAGAATGTCATCAAGGATCATATTACATACATAGCAGTCTTGGACAAGAAACACATGTGATTCAGACCATTAAAAACTCCCCCACTGCTTAAGGGCTAAGAATTTGTTTATCCATTCTTGTGCTTAGAACTCTTGATTTCAGCCAGCATATAAAGACCTTATTAATGAGAACACAGAAGGCAAAAAATGCTTTTATAGGTTTTTTGTTTTGTATGACCAAAGACAGGGATGTAAAAAATGTTTATTTGATTTCATTATTTCATTCTGACTTATCTACTAATATACAGAATAAAATTAATATCTAGAGTTAATTTAAATAACGCTAAAGCAACAAGTCTTGTATTTTGTCTTCCTTGGCCAACGTATCTTTTTTACTTCTTTTTATAGTCCACTATGAATACAGTTCCAGTAATAATATCTGATACACAAATAAATATATATATTGCTTGAATCTAAACATGATTTAATGGTAGAGAGCTTTGTGATTGTTTCTTAGCATCTCTGTGTTTGGTAAATTGTATTTCATTCATATCTAATAACAGCCTTGAAGATTTGTTTTCACTCGTGCATTCTGCAAGGGGGGTAACACTCCTACCATGCCTGAAATGAGCTCTCAACTCCACAAGTCCTGTTATCCCCCTGACCACTCTGGCCCGGCTCCAGAGGGAGGCGCTCTGCTTTTCTCTATCCTGACCGGAGCCGTAATCTCATTTTACTGAACCCTCCGGACTCCAGCGCTTGTTAACTCCAGCAAACAGAACAAGTCCATTCATTACATGGCGGCCATGATGAATGGCTCGGTCGGACAGTAAGGGAAAGCCGAGGTGTAAATGTTCAACCCCCCATAAATCACCCAGACAGGGCCAGTCTACACCTTAACCTAAACACACTCAAGAATGATGATCCACTGTACGGGGAACAGCCTTGATAACACTGCTCCGCTTTAGCCCTTTCGTCAAGTCAGCTTCAGGACCATATACACTTTCAAATAATGTGGATTATAATTGTTCAAACAAGCCTTAGTATTAAGTGATAAAGGACAGTTTTCATGAATGTCTGTGAATCTATTGAACTTGGGAACTGATGGAATCATGTACAGCAAATGCATTTATTTCATTCAATTTTTGCAGCTTTTACAAGCAGAATGAATTTACTCAACCAGGCATTGTTAGCTCTGCTGTTACCATAGCAATGAAGACTAGAAGCTGTCCACACATTCTCTCTGGTCCTGTTTACACTTAGTTTTAAAGAGCATCTTGGCTGACTGGAGTGGACAGCTGAGACACATCGCCATTTAAACTTGTGTCTATGATGTGTCTTCAGGGTGTCCAGCTGACCACCTGTGCCCAGATTTCATTTTTCATATGTCACTTCCACTACATACTTTTTCCTATCACATCAATGCAAAAAATGCAAAAGATTGGAAATGCAAAATCTCTTGCTTAAACAGTCAAATTCAACATACTTTAAGACAATTATAGTTTTGTTTGTAACTGTAAAACCTGCAGCAGACCATTATTATAAAAGTAGGCTGTATAGCTGAGGATTTTACTCTCAGCTGAATCCAGCATAAGGCAAAATGACTGACGCTCAAGCCACACTTTGTCCATCTCTATGTAAAAGGGGCATGTTCTGTTAGGTCCTAGCAGCACAATATGTGAATGTATTAGATCACCCAGGTAGCTTAGGAAGCTGTTAAAACATCTAAAGAACTTATTAAGTGATCTACCTAAGCCCTTCTACTAAATTCATTTCTAAAGAGTTAGCTGCCTAACAAAGGTTTGAAAGTTAGCATTAGCTACCAACAGTGTGAAACATTTGGAGAAAATGAGCTGTTGGTGGATGAAGCCTCTACTTCACTGGATGAATCTTGTTCCTTCAAAATGTAAAAGACATGCTTAATGTCTGCAACCTCACAAATGATGTTAACATGCAAGCTTACACACTGTGACATTATTGAAAACACTATCATGTACCATTTAACTAATAAAAAATTACCACCATCTAGAGGAGTCTGGGCTGCAGAAAGTATGTGTACATTGTAAATTTGGTTTTATAAATTGATAATATTGAATTTTGTATTGATTTAATATTTTTAAATATTGTAGCTGCCCTAAAATGTAAAGTTCATTGAAACTAACAGAACATAAACATGGATTACACTTTCAATATATATTTTTTATTTTCTGTAACCATGTCATTTTTACTAGGGTCGTGGGCCCACGGAGCCTATCCCGGGGTCAGCGGTTGTGAGGAAGGGACTCAGGGTATTTCAATAATTTACTATTCAAAATGAAATTTACAATTTTTTACTTTTAATTTTATAATTTTAGTCTTTCAAGCAAAACATTTCAACTTTTGTGAATATGCTAGGAAAAAACAATGGAAACAGTGCAAAAATGTTGATGTTTGTTCTTTACATCTTTCAGTATTATTTATTTATTTTTAAATTGGTAAACTGTTTATTACCATCACGAAAGTTTTTGCCATGGTAATGGAAAATAGTTGTGATAGATCACAAATCCCAAAAGCCACCCTCTACATCTGATATCAACCAAGTGATTTGAGAGCAACCAGGGTTTAGGGGTTTTTGTTGTTGTTGTTGTTTGTTTTTTCACTTATGCTCTGAGAGTACTATACTGTTAACTGTATCAAACAGAAATGTGGTTTAGAAACACTGTTGACAGACAAGTGCCAAGCACTTCCATTTCCTGCCCAGCTCAGCTGAATTCTTTCTATACTCAGATCTCGTAGCTTCAGTTAAAGCTGAACTGCTCAGAATGTGGATGTGTCCCTCTGACCATGGCTCAGAATATCAGATCGGAGGAATCCGGGGTGCTTTCACTCAGCTGATGATGAATAATGGAGAGGAACACATCTAATGTGCAAAACTAACCCACTTACCCCACTTCCTTCCTTTTTTTAATGCTGTTTGTTCCTTTAAGCACTCTCTCCACTCTTGTCCCCATTTCCTCATCTATTTTTGCTGCTTGTGACCATGCTGACCTATTCCATCTAATGACAGGTAAGAGATTATATTGTCATTTTGTAAAATGCATTTTTAATGTTAAATATACTCAATCACAGCCTGTGTAATAAGGTCCAAAAAGTGCAGCAGTGAGCCAGATACAAATACATCTGAACATACATTGTACATGCTTAGACTGTTTTCTTAAAAATCTTGCTGCTCAACAACATATAAACTAAATTTTCTCTGGCCACCTTGTTGCATTCACCACTGAAGGTGGACATGCAGAGTGATTAGTACGAAGTGTATGATTTCCTACGAGACATTGTAATTAGAAATTATTAACCAGCATCGGAAATACTTGTGGAAATTTAATGAACTCAGTCAATACTTAAACCTCAGCCAGTGGAGGTGCACTAGCCTGTGTATTTTTTAATGTCAGTCCCAATCTCGGCTAAATTAGTAGGGTTACATCAGGAAAGGCAAAGCAGTCAATTTCTGGTTGTCCGCATGTCCAAGATGGGGGCGCGCCCCTGGAGTTTGTGCCGAATACTGTGCTTATATATACTTGGGTGTTTCATGTTTATGTCTGTGTGCACGTAGTTCAGGATCTGCTCTCACAAGATTCAGCCATCAATTCCTTCTGGATCAAAGGAATATCCACAGCTTAGACCCTGTATTCACAGAGACTTAATGACTTAGAAGTATTATGCCTGTCTACTTCACCCCTGGACTCGCCTGCTACAGCACGCCCAGAGAGTACTGGAGACCAAAAGCGGTGTTGTAAGAAGCAGAAGCAGGGCAAACACTGAGGCATCCGGGCTTGGCTAGCAGCTAGCCCACACAGACCGGCGGTACCATCACTGCTAATGGCAAATGTATGCTCACTGGATAACTAAACTGGACAAATACAGGACACATTTGCACAGCATGGTGTGAGGGACTACTGTGTTCTCATTTATATGGAGACATGGCTAAACAACAACATCCCAGACTCCTCTATCCATCTAGATGGCCTAACATGTAAACATGCTGACTAAGTCTTAGTGGACAGAGGTAAAACTCACAGCAGGGAGTTTGTGTTTACACCAGCAATGCTTGGTGTCAGTACGCTATCATCAGTCATAAACATTGTTCTCCACTTGCAGAGTTCAATATTATTAAATGCCGACCTTCCTATATAAACCGGGAGTTCATTTGCTGTTAATGCAACTGCAAACATCAGTGATAGGAGTGAGGCACTTAACAAACTCTATCAGGTGATCAACAAACAACAGACAGCACAAAGAGATGGATTTCTAATCACAGCAGGACATTTTAAGCATGTGGATTTAAAAATGTTATCGCCCAAACGTCAACAACATGTGGACCTTCCAGCAAGGGGAAACAACATACTGGACTTAGTTTACAAAACAAGCAAGTGAGCTTACAAGGCTCTCTGATCACACCACAATCATGCTGAGACCTGCATACACACCCAGAGTGAGAGCCATAAGACAAATACAACTGAAGGTATGGGCGTGGCCATAGGCGGCCTCCTATACACTAAAGGACTGCTTCATGACACAGACTGGGACATTTAAAAAACTGCCACTCAAAACAACAACACAGACAGAGAGGAATGCACTGAGGCTATTAAGGCATATATCTCTAAATGCTTTGAAGATGTCACCCACAACAAAACTGCAAATTTGAAACCAGAAATGAGGTGAGTCAACTGGTCCGGAGGTTTAAGGTGAACCATCCCTTCTTCCATCTGTGAGCTGGTGGCCTAGTGGTTAGGGTTTTTGCCCTGCAATCAGGAAGCTGTGAGTTCAATTCCCAAGACTGCTAAGCACCTCTGAGGTACCCTGAGCAAGGTACAGAACCCATACACTGATACGCAGGTGCTGTGTTCCTGGCTACCTATTTCTTCCCTTGAAGAATGGTTTAAATGCAGAGGAAGAATTTTGTGCTGTTCATACTGCATATTGGGGTGTGTTCACGCATGACAGTGTGTTATTTATTAGTATATTTAAACAACCATCAACGAGGTTTTGGATTATTAGTTCTGGAAAACAAACTCTACTCCAACTTATTCCAAAAGAACTGGAGGAAACTTGCATGAGAGTGCACAGTTCCAGAGCTGGAGGACACTTGGCATTTGGCATGGCAACCTTCGACTCTTGAGCAGCCTCTCAATTTATTGGCAATCCTCTGCTTTGGAGGTTAATGCACAAAACTTTATTTTGGGTAACGCTTTTTAAAAACAATGTGTACACTGTTATGTCTTTACACTGTCTTTATGTGCAGACAGGGCCCTTAGGGCTTTTATGACTGAAAGTGTTTGTAAGTGTTTTTTTTAGATGCACAGCCATGTGGACTGAGGCTAGACAATCAGTAAATCTGGGGTGGCTATACGTATTGATTTCTGTTAGCTTCACATAGGATAAGGCAGGAAGAAAACAAGGAGAATTGAAGCAAATAACAAAAGCTATAAATAAATCAAAACTGTTATGTCTCACAAGTGACCATAGCTACTGGATGAAAATGGGTTTGCTCAGTTGGAGTGAAGGAGGCAGGTATAATCGCCTGCAGTGAATTTGTTGATGACAGAACACAACTGATAATATTCTGATACAAATTTGTTGTGTAATTAACATGGGGCACAAAACTTTCTCTCAGCAGCTGTGCAAACCTTTCCTGTAAGGTGGGTAGGAGTTATCTTTTATCAGTGCACATGTTGAAGACAAAGAATTACTTCATTAGTGTTGCACTGATGCTATCAAGGTGATGTAAGTAAGTAGGCAGCTGGTGGCCTGCTGGTTAGGGAACTGAACCTGTGATCTGAAGGTTGAGGGTTGAATCCTAGGACTGTTTGTGGCACCACTGAGTTACCTTTGAGCAAGGTATCATCTCCACATTCTGCTCCATGGGTGCCCCCTGTTGGTGACAGCCACTTCTTCACTTGAGTAAAATGAAGAGAACGAGGTTCACATTGTTCACACTGTGTGCTCTGGTGTGCTTGTCTCTGCATAGTGCTAAACAAAAATCCAGATAATCTCATACCACAACCAGGTGGACTTGTCAGATCTTAATAGACCTTCTTTTGTAGTTTCTGGTATATTACAACATACTGTTGTAATACAACATACATGTGTAAAAATATGCCAGACAACATTAAAACACTAAACTACTGAAATGTTGAGATTTAAGTGGTTCCATTTTTGGAAGCACCAGAATGTGTAGGTAACATTAAACACAGATTTTGAAAAGGGGGAAGGTTCAAGAAATTTGACCTTCCATACCTACCATGTCAGATGCAGCTGTCCCTTGGGATTGAAGTAGGGTGGACAGATAAAAGGGTCTCAGCTGTGTGCTAGTTCCAAAACCTCTTTTTTGGGTCCAACAACAAAGCATAAATACATTGATAAAGTCACCTGAAGTACACACTGACTTGATTTAAAATAGAGTCTGCATAGAACACAACAGAACAAGGTCACATAGAATGGAAAGCAAAGAAAGCAAGAACAAAAAACAGTCTTAGCTTAATAGTAGCACCACAATAGACACTACTGTTAATTTTCAACATGAAAACAGTTACTGCTGAACTCTGATGTGGTGTTTACAAATGTACATCTACAGACCTGCATGTAGGTTGATGTACCATAAAAGCCCAAATATGGTTTATGATGTAATATTAACGATCTAAGGTCCTACGTGGATGAAGTGAGAGTCAAGAGTAAACAAGTGAAATCAGTGAAAATGAGAGCAAAAATCTTCATAAGGAATTCATAAGGTGGTAACTTGTCAGGAAATTTCCACACTAGATTAGAACAGAAAAAGATTCAGAAGCAATAAATGACTATTTAGTAGAAACAAATCTATTGCTGCTGGTGGTGTGTGGGATGTGTAAAGCCATGCTGGTAGTATGAAGCAAAAAGAGACTCTGGAATTGCTAATATCACTGTTAAAGTGGCTCAGCATGGCCAAACTATCTAAGAACTAGGCCTATTATCAAGAGATGACAAGTCCAGCCACCCGTGGCAAGAAGTCCAGGAGAGCGTAATTGGTCTCAGTCTCTCTGGGTAAGTAGCATGACTCTTCCTCCATTACTTATAAGCCAATGCAAACACTTGTTAGCTGATAAAACAGTACTAGCATCAAGTATTCTCCCCCAAATGTGTTGAACTATCCAGTTATGTGTTAGCAGCTGTTTGAAATTTGGTGCTTCACATGTCTCAAAGGAATGATGGGGTGTAATAGAATCATCGAGTGGTCTGAAAGAACTAGTCAATGGGTGGGAATTCACAGTAATTAAATTGGTGACAAAGGTGATCAGAATCTTCCTGCAAGGGCTTTTAATTAAATTTGCAATTGTAGGTTGGAATAATTGAACATTTATAAAACACTTTTTATTAATGTCACTTTTGAAGAAGAAAATATAGTATGCTTTAAGTTTTGTTAACCATACACATTACCATAGCACAAATACATTCCATTAGTGTTACTGAAAAAAAAAAAAGACTTCAAGTGAGGGACTTCAAAATAGACCTACATGGCTGTTAAGAAAATTTTTAAGACTAATGTATAAATGGTAATCTTTCTGTCATTTAATCTGCTCTTTGATGTCATACTTATTACTTCATTTCTTTCTGCTGTTTTTTTTCTATTTGCTGCATTTATTTGATATGCCATAACCTTTTGAGCCCCAAATTGAACATAGTTTAAGAGAGAATAAAGAAATTCTCTGTGTCAGAAATGAAATGAAAGTTTGCCAAGTATCACGCAGTGGAAGAACCCAGTTATGGATACAAATATAATAACTGTGGTACTCACGTAGATTTGAGATGAGGGCTTTGGATACCCTGGCATGGAAACCAAATGACTGAGTGAAGATACTAACAAACTTCCTGTTTACATACCCAGGTGCGTGAGTCATTTCTGATGCCTGATTGACCTCACGTGGCTGATGTTTGAAAGTACCCCCCCTCCAGAATTATAACCAGATTGACCTGGCAGAGAGGAAACCCAATGGTGGTAGTCAGTCCTCTTTGATGGCAGGGTCCAGGATGAAGTGACCAGGGTCCCAAGACCACTCCATATCCTTCTCAGTCGAAAAATACTGGGTGCAAAGACCATGGTGCAATGACGTTGGATTGTGTAGACTGGACCAGCATCAATGATCCGAGGCAAGGGGGACCCAGTATCTGGGGAGACAGTGTGGAAGATGTGTTAAAGTTGTGAGTGAACCCTGAGAGAGGCAGGCAGCTGTAGCTGGTAGGTGGCAGGGTTTATATGATGAGATTTCTTGTAGGGGCCCAATGAATCTGGGAGATTTGGGTGATTCATTGTGGAGGCGGATGTTCTAGGTAGAGAGCTAGGCCTTGTGCAACAATCATCCTGGAGGGGGGTGCCGGCGACAGTACTGTTGGGTGTAGTGAGTGTTTGTCCACTGGATAGCAGTGCTGGCTTGGATACAGAGCTGCTGGCACCTGCAGACCAACTGTTGGGCCAACAGTATATCAACCTCCGGTCCTTAATGTTTGAACACCGGAGACTGGATACCATCACATACCTCAAATGAGCTGAGTTCGGTTGCTGAAGAGGTGAGAAGGTTGTGAGAATGTTCTGCCCAAATGAGGTAGTGGGCCCAGGAGCATATATAACTGTCACAAATCATCCAAAGAAATGCCTTAGTTGCAGGTTGGTCCAAAGGTTGTCTGACCATTTGTCTGGGGGTGATATGCTGAGGAGAGGCTGGTGGTGACATTAGTCAGATGGCAGTAGGCCCTCCAGAAATTTTGCTTGAACTGGAGCCCTCTGTCTGAGATTGTGTCCTCGGTGGTGGGTGCACGGTGAACACTTCGGTGGTCCAGCTTGGTGAAGAGGCATGCACCAGAGAGAGCGCTAAGGTCAGTCTTGGTGAGTGGGAGTGGATGACAGTTCTTGATGGTGATCCGGTTGAGCCTGAAGTAAATGTAAGTATAGAGACCCCCATCTTTTCTTGACAAAGAATAATGGCTGCTGGAGAGGATAATGGTCTGATGGTACCCTGACAGAGCCCTGTGGTGAGATACTCATACCCATGATCTTCTGCTCTTTCACAGAGAGAGACCCGATGGCCACAGCAGTGAAGTCATCTCCAGGTTGATGTCGTAGGGCCTCGGACCCCCTCAACAGGTCTCAACACCGCATGGAAGCAGAGTGACCCAGGATGACAGGGGGTGAGTTTAGCATTAAAGGGATTTCTTTATTGTGCTCCCCGATGGTAATTGAGATCAGTCTGTAATTGAGATTGGCTTGTAATAGGTGGCCTAGTTGGAGGTATGAGGGTTAAATGGGGTCAGTAAGTAGGAGGAGAGTGCCAATGGACTCTTCCTCCTATTCACCTGGTAAATGTATGATGTGCTGGATTCAGGACTGGCTTTTGTCTGAGGAGTCAGTGGGAGTCTTTTGCAAATCCATTGGCTGAATCATTCCTTCCAGTCCCTCTGGCAACTCCTCTTTCAAGCAAGGAGCCAATCCCTCATAGTAGGCGGTCTGGAGGGTGGCATCACTCAACTTGGTTTGCATTGCTAGAGGGTTGATCTCTTTGTTAACCTCAACCTTGCCCTCAGGGCAGCCCTCAACTGATGAGTGAATTTTGGATAGGAGAAAGCAGCATCAGAGTTGGATTTCAGGACCGCCAGAGCCCACTCGTCAGTCTGCCTGGTGGGAAGGGAGATGAGTAGCCCTCTGATCTGAGGGATAGTGGGTAAGCTGGGGCGGTGGGGTGGGGGGGGTTGGACTGTGTCTCGTGACGATGGACAGACTGTGTGTACAGACACGCTCCTGCTGAATGATAAAAATCTTGACCGACTGCCGGTTCACCGTGGCCAAGAGACCGGCAAAGTCTGCTGGGCTCACAGTCATTCTGTCACAGACTAGGAGCAGACATGAACTGAAAGTTTGCCCAGTGCTGCATAGTGAAAGATCTCAGTGCAGATACAACTAAAGAGCCAGTAGACCAAACATTTTGCTCTGAGAACGCTACAGTTAAGAATATAAGGTTCCCACTAGAAACCTACGTTCTCACATGCACACAGTATGGCATGTTATAGGTTCTGGAGAACCAAGATACTCACAAAGAGGGCTTTGGAAGAGCTGGAATGGGAGTGCAGATACCTGTCAACTTCCTGTTTGTATACCCAGGGACATGAGTCATTTCCAATACCTCATGTGACTTGTGCCTTTGACTTTTTTGTATAGCTCACAAATAATTCTCAGGTCGAACAGCTTCTAATTAAAAACATAACTGTGGCATAGTATTGCAGCATGAACAAAAGGAACAGAAAATGCTTTGACGGACGAATAACCTGCAACACTCAGTGAACTGAAACCCCCTTAAATATACCAGGCTATTACCCCCTGATTTCACCTGCAGATGTTAGCAATTACTTCATTACTGAGAGCAGATGAAGACAGGGAGTAATAGGCCCACATAACTGGGTTAAGGGTGCCCCATAGGGGTCACCCTTTGACATGAAAGTAACCCCCCCCCCCTCCATGGCACCTCCCGGGGTGCCCAAACACAGACCCAATAACAAAAAACCAAAACCAGAGAAAAAGAAAAAGGTGGAGGAGGGGAGGTGGAGGCAACGGGCAGTGTCCCATCAACCCCGCTAGCCCGTGAGCCCTCCGAGCCAGCCCACGAGCCCACAGAGCTAGTCTATGTGCCCTCAGAATTTGCCTGTGAGCTAACAGTGCTAGCCTGTGACCGCTGCCACGAGCTTAGATGGACAGGCAGTGTAGACTCGGAGCATGGCCATCAATTTCCGCAGCTAAATGATAGCCACAGCTACCTCTCACCCGAGGATCCTCAGCTCCTGAGGGAGGAACAAAAGAGCCCTCTCAGCTGATGCCTTCTTCAGCTGGCTACCCACAGGGTTCCGCCCTTGCTTCCACCTCTCTGGTTGAGGACCCCGGCTGTATGCCAGCAGGAGTCCCAAAAGAGCCCTTTCCTCCCATCCTCTTGTCGGGGGCTCACTGCAGGTTTCTTTCCCTGCTGTCTCCTCGCTGGCTGAGGTGCCGGCTACCCATTACTCTGGCCACCAAGCCCTTACGTAGTTGCTTCAGGGAGACAGTGGTGATCTCCCTCCACCTCTTGCCTGCAGCGCCATGGTTTCATCGGCGGATCATTTTGTTACGTCCTCTCTCTTGTCCCAGGGGAAGGCAAGCGAGTCCCGCTTCCATTTCTTTAACTTTCTTTATTATTTAACCGAGACAAAACAAAAGGCATGCGGGCCAGAAATACAAACAAAAGGACTGCTATTTCAACCAATTATCCGCAAACACCCAGTGCACTAAAACCGTCTTAAATACCCCTGCCTATTACCCCCTGACTTCACCTGCAGATGTTAGCAATTGCCTCATTATTTAGGGCAGGTGAAGACAGAGAGCAATAGGCACACCTAACTGGGTTAAGTGTGCCCCCTAGGGGTGACATGACAGGTTCAGTATGGCTGTCTTGAAGAAACAGAGCTTTAATTCTTTAATTAATTAAACAGAAATTCTACCTTGTAGTTTTTAGTATAGAATCATATGTTTCAATTAGATTAAAGCATGTGTGTGATTGTGTTATAATATCCTTTAGATATCTGTCTATCTCTCTGTGCAGTGTTTTTAGTGTTCTGTATAACTTTGCCTCATGACAGAACCAATAAAATAATGGGTGGAGCTTGGACAGTTTGAATGAATATTGTACAAATATCAGAGGCAAGGGTCTTGAAGGCCGAAGAAAAATTGAGAGGCACTTGGAGAAAGTTGTGGGAGGTTGGTAGTGGAGTTCAAATTTTAATCCAAATTGATTCATTCATTTCCCTCTGCTGACTGTCAGAATTATAGATAAACTGGTCAAAGAGAGGTAAGAGAGATAGAGTAAAAGAGTGTTAATTGTCTGTCCAATCATCTCTCATCCCTGTGGCTACACATGTCACATCTGAACATAAAGTATCTGTTTTTTTTATTTTCTTAAAAAAAGGAAAAGGGCAAAATCTGAAAAAACTGAGAGGAATTGGGTGGACACACACACACACACACACACACACACACACACACACACACACATGCTGTTTATGCACAGTACTTCTATGCTGAATAATGAGTTTGGACTAAAGATGTCCTTGGTTATCTTCTATGTTTGAGCATACTGATGATCACAAAGGTGGTGTGGACAGAACAGACTGTAGAGCCAAGCATACTTGGAAATCATTTTGGTTCTTTTGAGGCACTCTGAAGAGCTGTAGAAAAATAAATACATGTAAAATATTGTTCATTGTATGACCATCATGTTGTATTAATTCTGCAATCTGCAATCTATAACATGAAGGCCACAGTGCATAAGTTAAATATAAATGTATTGTGGTAGGAAATACACCACACTTAAGAATTATTTGCACATTTGCTAACAATAATATAAAAAATGCACCTAAACAGCCGTACTGAAAATGTAAATGAAATATGATCTCATACTTTTCCAACTAATTATAAGTGTCTTGGACCTTTGAAGCAATTATCATTGATTTCATGTTTCACTGGGGTATAAAATGATCAAAGTGATTTTCAGTGTTGGGCAAGTACCTTTAAAAAGGTATTTAGTTATAGTTACTAGTTGCTTCTCACATATAGTAACTGCGTTAGTAACTGAGTTACATCACTATAAAAGTAACTTATTACCAGGCAAAGTAATTTTTGCATTACTTAAAAAATAAATCAAATTTAATATTAAATAAAATTTAAAAAATTGACACTAATCACCGACGCAGAGAGACACTTTTCTCCTGGGCATATGTTACACATCACAGAAACATTTTTGCCTTTAAACTAATTGAGGGAAAAGTAGCGTTTAAACTTCCAGTTTGCAGAAGCTGCCTTTGAACTTGGACTTGCCATCGTTGTGACTC
>JBBMFX010000101.1:6796109-6809602 GCA_037832545.1 Rhabdalestes septentrionalis
TGGACCCAGTCATTTTGACCTAGTCAGATTCACCTCTAACAAATACAGGTCATATTCTTACCCTAGTTTTCATTAATTATTTTGATCTGTCATCTATAATAAATGTAAAGGCCAGGGCCTTTTGCCAAGAGGTTTGGACATGAAAGGATAAGACTTCCTTTAAACCTGCTTTGGCATGGAATAAAAAAAGATGTTTGGGCTTCTTCAAAGGAGCCTGAATCTTATTTATTTCATCTGCACTAAGGTTTACCTGGCAACCCTCAACATCAAAGCTTAGAGATTAACATTTTAGAGGCGCCTGCTATAGATCAAACGCTTCCACCGAAGACATGACATGTTTTGCTGAGTCACTAAAAATAAATTATTAGAATACATGTTACTCACGTACCATCACTAATTCAATACGATTTATAGATGAGGGAATGCATTATTCAACACTTCAGACAAACGTCTGATTTTCCTCTGAAAAGGGTAGTGAATAAATGTTCAACCTTGACCAATAACTTTGACTTTTTAACATTAGTTTTGGGTGTTTACCTTGGGGATAAGCATGCCTACCTTCTGCCCTTCAGTATAAAGCCTCCTTTCAGTTTAAAGGAAATGCTGCTAAAAAAAAAAAATATATGGCAAACACACAAAAGACAACACACAAAGCACATGCACAACTTTTTACTTTTGATTCGTTTGTGGTTTTTTATGACTAACTGTTGTTTTTAATTTAGTTTATGTTCTTTTAGTTCTGTTATGACATCCGTTATGACTTTCCATTCATTTTTCAGTTATGACTTTTCTTTTATTGTCTTCTGTTATGACTGTTTATGTCATGCTTTCTGTTATGAACATTCTCTTTTTGTCTTCTGTTTTTTGGGGGGGTTGATGTTTTAATTTAAGGTAAGATAAGACGATAAGATAAGCCTTTATTTGTCCCACAAGTGGGAAATTTGCTTGGTACGGCAGAAAGTGGACAGTACAAGATTGAGAGCAGCAACATTAAGTGGAACAGTAGAATAAATAAATTCTCAGTATACTCAGTATACAGCCTAAAAAAGTACGGTATTACATTGATATGTTGTGTACAGCAGTATTATACAAATATACATATATGTTGTAGAGTAAGTAAGACTTCTTTTGCACATTATGTATTGCAAGACAGGATTGCACATTTTGTATTGCACATTAAGTGTGAAATAAAATAAAATACCCGGTATTGTACATTCGGCCCTTGTAGCTTCATAACATTGCACATATTCTAAATAGAAACATAGTGTAAACAGAATCATATTGTAACAGAACCATTGCACTTTGTAAGTTGCATGAAGAAACATTACCCTGTGCGTGATTGACTGCATGTGTGTGGTCATCATGAAGAGTCTTTGTTGTAAAGTCTGACAACAGTTGTTAGGAAAGACCTGTGGAATCTCTCCGTCCCACATTGTGGGTGCCGCAGCCTGCCCCTGAAGGAGCTGCTCAGAGTGTCTTGCATGGAGTGGGAGATGTTGTCCAAAAGGAATGACAGCTTCGCCACCATTCTCCTGTCACCCACCACCTCCACTGGGTCCAGGGGGCATACAGTCTCTTTTTGTCCCCTGCACAGATGCTGCTGCCCCAGCAGACCACACCGTAAAAGATGGCTGAGGGCACCAGGAGTCATTAAAGGTCTTCAGGAGTGGGCCCTTCACACCAAAAGACCTGAGCCTCCGCAGCAGGTACAGGCTGCTCTGCCCCTTCCTGTATAAGGCATTTGAGTTTTGAGTCCAGTCCAGTTTATTGTTCAGATGAACACCAAGGTACCTATCTATCCACAGCCTATACACTGGATGTTCACTGGTTGCAGTGTAGGATGTTTGTGAGTGCAGAAATCTACCACCAGATCCTTGGTTTTTCCAGTGTTGATCTGGAAGTAGTTATGTGGGCACCATTCCACAGAGTCCCAGGTCAGTTCTATGTACTCCCTGTCTTCCCCATCAGTGATGAGACCTGACAACTCTTGATCTGATGCCATCTGGACCCGCTGCTTTCTTGGCCTCAATCCTCCTCAGTTCCTTCCTTTTCTGGGTGATTATTTACACAATACAGCGACCACTTTGCAGTTGCAAATTAATTTTTTATTATGAAACAAACAAGAAATAAACAACAACCAAAAAAGAACAGAGGTCTGTGCAATGTGGGGCTTATAGTGGTCCTATGGACAGACAACCCAACACTGATCTGTGATTCTCACAATTTTGTCTCTGACATGTGTGGAGAATTCCTCAGTCTTCATGCTGGCACTTGCTTGATGGTAGCCCTTAGTGGTGATGCACTGGTGTTGACTCTGGTGGCTATGAGAACAAGGGCAAATATACTGAGATACTTTGACACTTAGATTGCTCACAGGTGGATCTTACTTAACTAAGTGGCTTTTAAAGGTAGTTGTTGGGGCTTCAAAGCAAAGAGTGAAAACACCACTTTTCAGTGTTACATTTTATAAAATAATTTAAAACAAGTTTTTCCCCCATTAATCAGTGTTTTTCTATGTTCATCACTTAAAATCCAATTGAAAAATTAATTTAAATGACGGTTTGTAAGGTAACAAAATAGAGAGTATGCCAAGGCAAGTGAATACATTTTTAAGGCACTGTATCAGCTAAAAGCTGCTGTTATGGATCACACCTTCTGTAAAGTGCTGTAGAACATTATACCTTCTGGAGAACACTGTAGAGTAGAGATTATGGTTAGCTTTAATAGTTAATGACTGGATCTAAGTCTGGAGATCATGCTCCAGGGACAACTTCTGTTTCAACTTTGAGCTCAAAATTTGTTTCACATTATCACACAGTGCTCAGCTTCAACGAGGACCCAATCCACCTGTTTCCATTACTGCCTGGGATCCTCAGGGGAAATTTGGCTGATAATGGTGGATGTACTCTCTGAACTGTAACATCAATGTCCCATTCAAAGCTGAGGCAGCACTGTGGATACACACTCCAACAGTATTATCACTGCTTCGTTTACACACATTTGATGTGATACAACCAACTTTAGGAGGTGCACATCACTGCTGGAGTGCATTGTTTAACATAATTTCAACACACATCACAAATATGACAAATGCACACAGCATTTCTTTATGACTAACATGTTTTTAATTCTCTTTCAGTAATGTTAGGACTTTTGTCTGTCCTTATTTTTTCTGTTATGACTATTCTTTTACTGTCTTCTCTTATGAATGTTATTTAAGTTATAAATTAAATTAATGAGGTCTTGGCATCAATTCTGGTCTAGGCCAGCCTGGTTTTATTCTGCAGGGATTTTACATGTTCCTCACACATATACAAGGATTTCATTGTGCATTTCAGGTGAATTGAAGATCCTAAAATGTCCTTAGGTGTGTCTGTGTGTCTATATAAATGAATGTGTCTCTGTATGTGATTTTAATAACTAGTGACCACTGTGGAACTTCTCACCATGTGTGTTTTTGTAGTCTGTTGAGGCCCTCTGGTTTAAAAGACAGTCAAATGTGCACAAATCTTATTAAATTATGAAGGTTTCAGCCTGAAGAAAGCCAGAGCATGCTCAAGTCTCAAGGTCAGTGCTGGGCAATGTGTGCATGTGTCTGTGTTTCTGTGTAGATCTGGTGGAAAAGAGACTAAGTGGAAAAATTAATAAATATAATTTAGCAAATCTAAACAAATGTGCCCATTAACTATGGTACACCAACACACACACGCACAAACACACACACATACAAAAATACATCCTCAGTAAGGACAAATCGAGTCTGTATTCAGCACAGAGTAAAGTGAGTAATTGAAGCTGGTTACAGGCACACATCGCCACAGTTTATTTTCAGTCCTGAACTGTTTAGAATATTCCAGATGGATCATCCTTACTGCTCCGGAATTCTGGGAATAATGAAGCTGAGAGGCGAGAACAGTGCTAAAAACCAAACAATTTCACTCTGACATTGCAATCAGTTACAGCAGGATACTTTTTTTTTTTTTTTTTTTTTGAAGCAAGGCACAAAAACGTATGCTTTTGAATACCAGGCAGATCCATCTGGTTTCAGTGTAACTTATGACAGATGTTGCAGAGAAACACAAAAAAGTAAAAAATATATTTTTTTATTTTTCTTGGCTATAGGTTGTGACAGATATATGAACAATATTTATGGTAACATGAAATGTCCTTCAATCATTTCACCATTACTGTCACACAAATAAATCCAGTAAATATTTATTGATGTTTCACTCCTGATAATTTCATGCCTTATTAAAGCAATTTATTTTTTGAAAAATCACTTTCACTCAATTATGCCTCAAGGCAAATACATGTTCAGTGTCTCAAGTATGTTTTCTTCAGTTTTGAACAGTTTTGTAGAGTAAGTATATACCTCAGCAATCAGAATAATACACTGCAGTCACTATCCACTTGCAAATTTAAAGTCAGGCAAGTAAAGTAAAATATCTTACTGAATCCCAATTCAGTCATTTCAACTTTTAGTACCTTCACCACTTGACTGAGAACTCTGAAAGGTTAATTGTAGCGTGCAGAGCAGAATAGTTCTTGCTTACTACCACTGGCTAGCAAAATGTACTGTCCAAAATCTGTTGAATTATTGCTGTGAGGATTTGATTGCATTGAGCCACAAGAGCATTAGGTAGATCAGCTACTGATGCCTCATTGGCTTTCCTATAAGATTATGTAAATATGTGTGCCCAATTGATCACCTGTTTCAGCATTACATGAACCTTGAAGAAGGGGTTCACCAATTAGAGAAGGTGTCCGAATACTTTTGGACACAGAGTGTATTAGTCTCATCACTAATTGTTCTGAGGAGACAATGTGCTGTAAAATCTTACACCATTTAGCTGTTGTTGCTGCTGTTACTACAGCCATGTGCCACAAGACACACCATAGCTATATTTTATCTGTCAGGATGTTTTATTAATTAATGGTTTACAAGCGGTGGCTCTATGAGAGCAGCTGTGACTGCTGTGCTAACCGGTGATATGCCAATACCATGGCAGCACCAACAATTGAGCTATGAGTTAAACACTATAGATGCCTGAAATTGTAAATGCTTTGGGCATTATGAAATCTTTAGTATTTAAGTCTTAACGTGTTAAATTCCATCCCAGTGGTTTTAAAGTATTAAGGATCCTTATAGCTCTGTGTGAAAGTGAGTCAAGACAAACCTTAAAGGGAGTAGAATTAGAGGTTCATCCTGTACTCTCTTTTTTCTGGAGAAAAGTCCTGTATCTGTTGTGTCCTTGGCCGATTCCACGTCAGATGTTGCCTGTTGGTTCAGATTAAATGCTTCACTTCCTACTGAGCACATGTGTCTGTTGCTGTAAGCCTACTTCATTAATGATCACCTAAAAAAAATCTGTTGAACTCCTCCGGAGCATAAATTAGTCTCTGTGTGAATCATAAGATAGGTCATGACCTCAAACAAAAAAATTAGATATGCAATGGCAGGAAGGCAGTGGGAGCACAATACAGGAGTGTATTGAATAACAATGTATAGAAAAAGTTACATTTACAGAATATAAAATGTGTGCATTCTGAATATCTACATATATAATATGGCATTGACTATATTATGAACCCTTCAAAAACAAATTGTACTAACAGTATCAGTACCATTATGTGTAGCCACACTGTTGTTCTAGAACAAATTATGTTCCATTGTTTTAAGATGATAAAAAACATTTGATGTTGGTTTGAGACTGATTTGTCCCCCCTTACCACCTGCATTGCTCTCTACATGTCAACCCCTCCCTCTCCCAGCCTCCTTCTTTGTCTTTTTTTCCATACACTTCACCCACTTCTCTTTAATTTCCTCTCCTCTCCTCCCTTCTCCTCTCCTCTCCCTCCATTTCATCATCCTCTGCATACACTAGGAATCCATCCTTCTCTGGAAAGCTTCCTCTGCCACCATTACTCCAGCAGTTTCCTCTCAATCTCCTTCTATAATTTTCAAGTGTGTGTATGTGGGGTTCTCTTCAATTGATCTGAGCCTTACAGTTCCATAAAACTAATTATATATAAGGGTTCATCAAATATGTGAGGGAAAATATACACTGGAGTTATAACGACTGCTATGTGTCAAATGAACGGTTTCAGGATTTGAATAAATATTAAGCACTGGCAGCGCTAACCATTCATGTGACTCATGCAATTTATTTGTGCCCATATTGGTATAAATGAAGTCAACAAGGAACTGAGTATGCAGAGTACAGCTGGTTCACTGTGAAAATGATAACAACCTTCATTATGCAAATTTTACATTTGTGTAAGCTATTCTAGATACCATTCACACAGAGGGATGGTTCTATATTTCCTATAGTTAGATAACGAAAGTCAAAATTAATATAACAACTCCTGCTGTGCACTACTCACCTGCATCCAACACAAAGCTGCTTATTTTATTTTGGTTTAAATGTTGTGTTAGATATGTTAGATATGTTAAATATTTAATGTCTGAGCTGAGTACAGTAAAATTCACAGCAAGTTGCATTGAGCCTGTTTAATTGTTGGCTATTACATGAAATATTTTCTTCTAAGTGGCCTCTTCTAATGTTAACACTGAGAAAAATATTTTACTAAATCATTTCCTTTATTTATTCAGACTTAAATAATATTACAGCATATAAGCTTATGGTTACATTTGAAAACATGTAGGTTTTATGCAGTATTCCTGCATTTCCATCGGACCAATGAATTATTCATTTCTTCACTCAGTATTTTGAGGTATACGGCGAATAGAATATATTTCTCCTCATTCGATGGATAGCTCCCTCTATGATTGCTCGTCTATGTGGAAGAAAAGAGTGATGTTGATCACCAGTAACAGAGATTTGAAATGAACTTTTCTAATCCAGAGCAGTTCTTGTTTGGAACCGTGCATCACAGTGAAATGTCAAGGGTTGGAGGCCTGGTGTTAAACTGATATTCAAAGAAATCTGATTGGCTGTTCGAAAACAATAGCTGCACTGAATGCTATAAAGATATCTCTTGCAAATTTAAATGGTGACGTGATTTTTCTACAATCGCAAAAATGCTGATAGTATAGCCTTCTTGATCATTTTAAATGTGAGTGTTTTGTATTGCTATTAATGTAGGGTGTGACAGAAAAATACAGACTTACACAGAGTGTAGTTAGAATGATTAAGAAAGACTACTCTACTCAACCTGACAATAATTTTTGCTGACTTTGTACATAATTCTGAATTAACATCATGTAATTTATATCTAATATGTTAAATAACTGACCTAATAGAGAAAGTACCTGTATACGGGCAAGAGCAAATAACTATTTGTTTTCACAGGATCATTATTCATGACACATTATTTCATGTGAAATGGTATTTGTAAATTAATCCTATTTACTTACAGTCTTTTTACTTTGCATTTTACACATTCCAGATTGTTTTTGTTTCAAGTCAAGTGCTGGTATGTTCTTATGCAGATAAAATGCATGTTTGAAAAAGCTGAGCAAAAAATTCTGGCAACCTCAGAGGAGTGAATTGCGCACAATTTCAATCATCTGTATGCGAAGGTCGTCTTAAGCATTTATATGCATACCTTTTCCTGTGCATGTATTGATGAGACCAACTTAAGCTATCTCTGCATATGGCAATCCCCCTTTTTCACATTTTTATGCACAATAACACAGTTGTGTATAGTGTACTCCAGATGAGCACTTTTTCTTCAAGTCACCATAAAACCAAATCTCAGAATCTCTCTCTATCTTTCTTCATTTCTCCCTCACTACTGCTTGCATTCTTGAGATGATGCTGAATCTCTATGAAAGCAAACACTACTGCCTTTAATACAGACACCCTGACTGTAACAGTCTATAAAAGTGTGTAAAGCTGTATGTGGGTGTTAGTTTGTGTTTCTATACTGTGACAATAAGGAGTTTATGAAGATAGCTTTCCCTTCCACACTCTTCTTCCTCTTCTTTCTCCCACTTCCTCCTCTCCTTAAGCTCTTTCTAAATCTCATTAGGGCCAACAGCACTTGTTGCTGACAGTTAGGAGGAACACGCAGACACACTCACACACACACAGGAAAAGCTCAGGCCGTGTAATATTGCAGGCAGTCTAATTTAATTAGCTCTCTGTGTGCGCACTGGGGAAAAGCAGCCGATAGTCACTTTATTACTGCAGCGTGGTGTTCGGGCCTCAGAGACGAATTAATTACTGGCTTTCCCTCCTTACCTCACATCTAATGTTTGATTGGAGTTTGGACACTTAAAAGCACCTAGAAATATGTTTTATTTACTCTAAAGTTAAAGTGTATGTGTGTGCGTGGCATAAAGCATATAAGTTCAGCTAGCATTGCAAAGTTTTAATGGGAAACATAATTGAATACGAGTTGTAGGAGCTATTGACCATGAGCTCTTTTTTGCTTGTGTGTATTATTTAACGGAAGTGTACCAGAGTTGAGAATGTAACATTCTTGGCCTCAGATATCTAAGAAATATTGACTATTCGAATACATTTGTGTTATGAAAGGAGTGGAGAATTTTCCTAACAGTTTGAAAGCCGATATATTTTGTAGTCCTGAGAGGCTTTCCCTGAATCTTCTTTATAAAGTTTGCTAAAGCACTTTTTGTCTCCACCCTTAGTGCTTCAGAACCTCCTGTCTCCATCCATTTACCTCTTTGTAAGTTTCTGTCTCCAACAGCACACAATGTGAACTCTGTGAAGTTTTTTCTCTGTACTTCCCTTTCACCAAGGGAAGCAGTGGGTAGCCAGGAACACAGTGCCCAGGGAGCAGTGTGTGGGGACGATCCCTCAAGGGAACCTCAGTGGTGCCACAAGCATCCCTGGGGTTTAAACCCACAACCATCTGATGGTAGTGGCAAATTTCTAACCACACAGCCACCATCTGACTCAGCTGTACATGCATCATACTGCATATTGCATATTGTATTTGGTTTGCAGTGTCGGTGTGTATAATTAGAATAATTAGACATATTGTTTGTGTTAGCTTAAATAGTTTATTCAAGAAATACTTTTGCAGATACTTTATGTAAAATGTATGAAAAATGACTAGTTTATCAAATTGTCATGTTTTCCTTCCAATCACTGCACCCATGCTTATGTATTTTTATTTTCAAAGCACAAACAAAACAAAAGGCACAAGGGCCTGGATCAACAAAGCAAGAGAAGAAAGGACTCTTCTAATCTGAGCCAGGGCAATGGTGGGCTGACAACCAAGGTCCAACTATGATGAACTTTTATACATATAATACACAATAAACCGAGACCCAATCACCCTACCACAAAGCTTCGTCAACCAATAATAAAACAAATACTCTTACTCCTGAGTACATGGGCAGCTGAAACTAAGAACCTGACATACTCAGGTTATCAGTAAAAAAAAAAAAAACCAAAACACAAAAACCCCAAACTAAACCAAGAGAAACCCCAGGTGGGACCTGGCAAAAATAAACCGGCAAAAAACTCTTCATATTCCAATATGAACTCAAATGTGGATAAAAGGTCCAACAAATAAGGATTGGTAAGATTAAGCTATTGTGTATCCAGTAGTGACCAGGCCAGTCCAAACTAGCACTTTTTATACTGTAGTTCATGGTTAGATTTTAAGTTGTACATGACTATTTTTATTATTATTATTATTATTATTATTATTATTATTATTATTAGTAGTAGTAGTAGTAGTAGTAGTAGTAGGAGTAGTAGTAGTAGTATTACACCTGTGAATTGGTGGTCATGCCCTTAGTAAAAAGCACTATGCAAATAAAATCTGAATTAAACTGTTAATTTAAATTTTAATCAAATCTTACTCCTTCATCTGTCATAATACATTAACATCTTGTAATTTAAGAAATAAAATACAAATACTACTGATGTCTAATATCTAAGGGTATAGTATATCTGTTACTGAAGCACTTTGTCTGTGCAGAAAGGTTCTTGCCTGGTATAGAATTGATGTAACTTTCTTTTAGCGAAGTATCAGCTAACAAAAATATAGATTTAAGGCCTGAATTTGACAAGTGTCAGATACCCCAGTGTGCAGCCTTATTTTCCTTTCAGGATCATTCTGCTTTATTTTGATGCTTCACCTACCACACGATCTAAAGCTAGAATTCACCAGAGCTATATTTATTTCTCATTCTGTTTCTTCTTCATATACACAAAAGTATTGGGTGTGATGGGGACTGCTTGTGTGTGAGTGTATGCATATTAGTTCATGTTTACATGTTTATCATCTCTAAGAAACAATATGAGCCCCATCCAAAAAAAGCCGAGGAATGATAAAGGGGGGAAAGAGGAGGCAAAACATGTTCATTCAGATTTTTATTCTCCAGGGCCTGGTAGGGGGAAATCATTACTGTTGTGAATACTACAGCATTCAAATTTGTTTCCTCACAAACACACACACACACACGCGCACACACACACACACACACACACACACACAAACACACACACACACACACACACAAACACACACGCTCACTGGCCTTGGCCTCTGCCAAACAGTGTTAGAGTGATACATAACAGAGCAAGAAAGAGCCATTTATGTCTGCATAATCTGTGCGTTCTTTCAGTTGCTCACAGTTGGTGGGGAGAGGAGTTTCTTCTGAAATCAAATCAGCCTGGCTGCTTTTCCATAAACACCATCCTTCATATTTCTGCTTGACTTTGTTTTCTGCTTGTCTCCTTCTACATTCTGCTTCAGGTAAAGTCCAAAGCCAAACAGAGACTAAAGCAAATACTCCATGCATCTTTCAACACATCTTGTTTATTTTCTTCTACTGTTTAAATGGCAGAAATCTTAAAAATAATTAGACATCATAGCTGGGTGGGTTCATCTGTAATTCTGTAATTCTGCCTTTATAGTGACAGTTCAGTGAACAGTCATGTTCACCATTCACTTTTTCTCTCATTGCTTTAGATGTCCATATGTGCTTTTGATGACATAAGTTTGTTAGCATGGGCACTCTGGATTTCTGTAGCTACACCATCCCATATGCTGTATGTGTTTTGTTGACCCATTTCATTGTGCCACAAACTACATTCCATCAAGCAGTACAGTCAAACCGGTGTGTGAAAAGTACTTACAACATTTGACTGCTGACCAATTGACCACTGGATTAAGCACAATGTAGAGAACTCTGGAACACATGAAACAAAAAAGTGCGTTTTATGAGCAGCACTGCATAATACATCTTTTCATTTTGTGAGTCAAAAAATACCAGCAAAAGACACCAAGCTGTTTTTGTTACATACCTTTATAAACCAGTTTATTTAATATTTTATTTGTTCTGTCATCATTACTATAATACTGTAACTATAGTGACCACATGTTTGGTTGTTGTACAATGAACGTCACCATCCTGTCAAACGAATCATGAGTTAAAATCAAACAAGTGACACTACCATATAAGCTAACATCATCTTACTGACGCTAACATCATCTTACTGACAAGGGCATTTTAAGAATAATTTTTATTTTATTTATTTCATTCAAATGGAGAGACTTGCATTATCAAAGAAAGGTTTGACACACACTGTCTATATCTTGGCAAAGAAGATAGATGCTGGATTTAAGGTAATTAACTGTAATTTACACGTCAAACTGGGAAACCAGCCAGTAGTCTGAGCATTTTTGGCCCTTGTCAATGTTGCTTGGCCCTCTTTCCCTGCCCTTTTCCTCTATTTTCTTGATATGTGTAGTTTTAATTATAAAATTAATCCATTTTGCTTCAGTTGTGAATGTGTGAGGCTGCCACACAAATTGTGTTAGAAATGAAATAAATATTTAGCAAGAAAGAAATGCATTACAGTTAAAACATGTCTCAAATCTTAGTTTAACTCTGTTGTGGGGGCTAAGTTATTGAAATGTATCTGTTTAGCCATTGTTGTAAAATCCATACAGGTGACCAAAATTAATTTGCCCTGTACGGAATTCTTTTATGAACCATGATATTGCTGAAAAGGGCAGGATTTCTGGGGCAGAGAATGCATATGCTGATGGCAGAGAGAAGAGTGACAAAGAAAGAAAGAGGGTAAGTGGTGAGTTTGAGAGAGCAAACACTGTAGCTCAAAGAATCAAGTTTAGCCCAATGAGGAAAGTCAACCTCAAGAGGATCTAAAAAGTGGAGAAATCATTTTGCTTTAATTCTATGTATTCTGAAATTGGGATCAATATTGTTTGTATTGGTATATTTAGATGGTATTGTTTATATAGTGGGGATTGGTCTTGGGCTTTTTTTGTCATTGCTATTATCCCTTGCACACTATAGTTTCTTGGTGAATGATAGAAATTATCCTGTTGCTTTTAGGTTCCTGGTTTCCTATAATACTCCTAAATACTGTAATACTTTGGGGGCAGTTGGCAGCCTAGGGGTTAGGGAGTTGCCTTTTTAAAGGTTAAATGCAGAAAACAATGTAGTGGTCTTCACACTGTGTGCTCTGGTGTGTTTTTCGTATGACAAAAGGACACTTGATCAAAAAGTGTAACTTGACCAGAACTGTGATCAGTTGTGGGTTCGAGTCCCAGGACTGTTAGTGGCACCACTGATGTACCCTTGACTAAGATACCGTACCTATAAACTGCTCGCCAGGCACTGTGTTCCTGGCTGCTCACTGCTTATCTTGATGAATGGGTTAAATGCAGAGGAAGAATTTCATGCTGTTCACACTGTGTGCTTTGGTGTGTTCACGTATGACAAAGTGTCATTTAACTTTACATATGAATAATGTGTTTTCTCAAACATTAACACAACTGATAATGTTTCAAAAAATTCCAGATGTTTTATTTTAAATTATTATGTTTTCACAGTGAAATGGATCAGGTCCCGGTTTCTCGAAAGTCTCTTAACGCTAAGTAGTTCTTAATTTCACCTTAAAGTCTCTTAACTTTATGGGCTGGTTCTCGAAACGTTCGTACACTAAGAATACCTTATGAACGTCCCACGTTAAGCTGTCTCTTAGCGTAGTTCCAGCACAAGACACTAGTTACCGCCACTGAGCAGCAGTTTTCAGAATTCAGAGAAACTTAGTGCTATTTATTTCCTATGCAAATTGGCCTTGTGTTCATATTGATGATTCTACGAGAGAGTGAATCCCACCTGCAATAATGCAGTTTTGTAATTACATACAAGGAAGTCTGGAGTAAATATACTTTCAAAAGCAACGTATATTCTGTTTTTGAGAAACAAAATTGGTCGTAAAATTCACTTGGGTAAAGTTGACTTAACAATTCATACTAGCAAGTGAACTTTACTCGAGGAATTCCTTAGTAAATAATACAATAAATTTCTGTGTGGAAATTCTTACCAAGCTTTTTAAAGTAAATGTCAGCCAGATCTAGTGGCGGACAGCAAAAGAGAGAGAGAAAAGCTTGGCGCTAAGTTTTTCTTCTATTCCATCTTCTTTATCTTTTCTCTATCTTCTCTCTCTCTCTCTCTCTCTCTCTCTCTCTCTCTCTCTCTCTCTCTCTCTCTCTCTCTCTCTCTTTCTCTCTCT
>JBBMFX010000101.1:6809702-6822819 GCA_037832545.1 Rhabdalestes septentrionalis
TCTCTCTCTCTCTCTCTCTCTCTCTCTCTCTCTCTCTCTCTCTCTCTCTCTCTCTCTCTCTCTCTCTCTCTGTTTCCATTCTAGGTCTAGATCTTGATGTGATGTCAGCAAGAGAATTCACTCCATCCATCTTTCTTTCCCTTTCATGACTTTTCTGTCTGATTGTCTGTCTGCATGCTAGTGAAATGAAACTGATGGCCTTTTACTGAACTTCTCAGGATCAGAGCTGTGGGCTCGCCTGTCCAGTTTGGATAAATATACAGAACCTTTAAAATGATGATTTTGCTCTAGATTGGGCCTTGAGACACTTTTTTTCTCATCCACTCTCATATTTGCCCGTTAAAGGAGGCATTTTTGCACCACACACACACTCTGGCAGCCCACTTCATCACTTCTTGAACATTTTAATGGCAATTTCCTTGAATATGATCATATATCCACATAATGGCTTATGGAAGTGTCTTACTGCTCAGCTCTTACAGCAGCTGTGATGGATGATCCTTGGCTAAAATGGACTGATCACACACACATACTCACACAATGTTTACCTGCATCTCTCCTACAGTTATTGGCACCTCAGACATAAGAGTGCATTCTGCTGGTGATGTGGATGAATTCACTCCTCTCACCAGAGGGTTTTAAATCATCCTATATCAAAATGTGTTTTATGTTTGTGCCATGCTGAAACAATATACCAATACCAATTCCATTTCATAACTTAAATCCCACTGTCACATTCATAAATTGTAACAGATAGCTGCTATTTCATCAGCATCTAAATAATTTATCCAATGACCTTTTGCTAAGATGGACCAATGACATCACTCAATGCAGGATTATGGAAGCCAGACAACAACTGCTTGTTAACTGCAGTTTTATGAGTTGTATTTTTCTATTTTATCGGTGCATGCTTAACCTTCTCATTTTCATTTTAGAAATACACACATTTACAAACACTGTCCATAATTAGCACAGTCCTGTGAACATTCAAAAATAACAACTGACACATATAGGTTATACACATATAGGTTAAACATATAGGTTAATCATGTAAGTTCGAACTTTTATAACTGGGCATAGCATATCACTTTTATAACTGGGCTTTCAGATCGCAAATGCTGTAATACTTTGGTAATATGTTTGTTCATGTGTTCATGTTTATATTTTAAAGTGTGGTTGAAGAATGTAAACATAATTGTACTAATTTAAAGTCTCTAAAAAAGTGTCTAAAAGTGAAAGTGATCAATCGGTCACATGTGAACACATCACTGCACGCAGTGAGAACAGCACGAAATTCCTCCTCTACATTTCAACCCATTCACCAAGTGAAGGGAGCAGTGGGTGGGGACGGGGAGCAGCGTGTGGGGAGCGGTGTGTGGGAATAGTACTTACTCAGGGTACCTCAGAGGTTCCTAGCAGTCTGAAGGATCGACCCACGACTTTCTGATCGCAGGGAGAGTGCCCAAACCATGTGAGTGTGTAACAGGGGGTGTCCCGAATACAAATATCTTTTAAAGTATATGTCTCAATACGGTATTCGTAAAAAAACGTTATTTGTGCGAATCCGAATACCATATTTGTATTTGTCTCCACCCCCAGCTATTTATAACAGAAATTAAACACAAAACATCTGCTGGTAATAACATTGCATCCCTGGCCAGCCGAGGCACACTGAGTGTAAAACCCGGTAAAGTCTAACTTAAAGAACTAAGGAGGTTACAGTACCCTACCTCATGGCACCACTCCTGGGCCAAAACAAAAAGGAAGAGGTCATGCTTCCCTCGGGGGTCCCTTCCAAAACTTGGGGGACAGTCCTGGGGCTCCATTGGCATCCCCCCAAAAGACCCCGCCAAAAATGCAGCGTTGAAAACGGCAGCCACACTGAGGTGGTGGGATTCCCAGCAGAAACTGGGACCGCAGAAACAGGTGCCATGGCAGGAACCAGGGCCTCAAGAGTGGGAGCCATCGCCAGACTCAGGAGTGGAAGCAGGTTTCACGGCCAGAGTTCATCTGTTTGCTTAATTTTTTTTTATAAATAATTGGGTGTATGTTTCATTTATTTTTGCCAAGACCTAAACCTACACATTTGGCAACTGTCAGAACTCAGATAATTAACATTACTGTCTTCAGATAGAAATTGAAGATTATATTGTTTACTGTGCATAACATCGCCAGTATCAGCGATAACTGGTGACTGAGGGACATTAGGAGAGAAATAATTAGTTGATTCTTATTGTTTTTGTTTACAAAGCAGTTGAAATTGGTTGAAATGCTGTACAAGTCCCTAATCCTAAACATAATCCTAACCATCACCAGTTAGCAGTGATACTGGTGATGTTAAGCAGTGCACATTAATATACATGGGGTAGTGAAGCATTGTCCTAGCATGAAAAAAATCCTAAAGCGTGATTGCAGCATGTATTTTGATTACATTTATATTGTGATGGCTGCACAAAAAGTTTGAGATCAGGTTGCATGATTATACTAATAAATTAACGACACTGATTTATTTCATTATTGAGAGCAGGTGCCACAATTTATTTAAAAAAATAATTCAAAATAAAAATACATCCTGTGTATGCTAATAGTTAATAATGTAAGATTCCTAGCTATTGTGTGATTCTAAAATCTAAATATTTCAGTAAATGCAACAAAACATCCCACTGGTACAATTAAAAGTACACACTGGTGATATGGCACTTTGGATTCAGGTGGAAGATTAAAAGAAATTGCTTCATTTTTATTATATTCAGCAACACAAAAGACACTGGAGAACAAGGGTCCCAGTACTTTGAGTAGTGCTAAAAATGCACCATAACTTCAGCTCCTACAGGGTTGCAGTCTGCTTGTCCAGGATTAGGTTAGCTTTAGGATTAGGGTTTGGATTAGTAAATGGATGAATGAATTCCTAAATGTGCAGATAGGCCTTTCCAAAATCAAGTCTGAGTCTTGTGATTTTCTGGAAATGTCTGGATGACTAAGATGTCCATAAGGATATTCCCTCACACTAATGTTACCAAACAAGGGTAATGACACTAGTTTGTATTGCATATGCTGTGTTATCATTAAGCTTTTACTAACTTAAATTTGCTCCACTATACCATTCAACATCACTATTTTTAAAAACATTCAGGCTTTTACTGTTTGTAGGCTCATGTCTGTTGTCATGAAGTTAAACATGAAGAGAGGATTTTTTTTGCACTATATATCACACAAGAACTCTGGACAAAGTATTTTACACAAGTAGCACACAGCAGTATATAGTCTGTGATGAATGTGTTGGAAATAGTGTGGTTTAGGAAGTGACTGGGTCCATATTGGTTAGTCTTCAACATCTAAGTCTCTTGCCATGAATTTCCATGATGATTTCAGCATCAGCCCTGAATTCCTGAATCTTGTTGGTTCCCAACATAATCATTTCCATTGCCCTTTTCTTCTTCATCCTTATGTGTTAGTGTTCCTCTGGGTTCATTCCAGTTGCATTCCTTTATCACCATTTTGTCTAATTACTTGGAGTGCACATATGCTGTGAAGCTGGAAAAGCTTCCATGTAATGTCCGTTCAGATAGATTTACACATGTGTGTAAAATGTGTGGTCATCCACAATGTTTGTCCTAGTAATATCTGTACTTTGTGTAGACTTGCATTGTATTGGGTTGCATCGTGGTCTTGGCCTTTAATGTTATTTGCCTTTACTGTGTACTGAAATGACTGAAATGGCTAAAAACCACAGCATGCAAATTTGAAATGACTTGGTTTGTTGACAACAGTTTTTGAAATAAACACTACAGACAGTGTTTGTGCCTCCACGGTTTTGGACAGTAATGACCATTCTGTGCTCCTGAAACACTTGACAAACTGGTGACAGAAGGGAATCATTCATGTGGGAATGATTTGAATAAAAACAAACAATCAAGCAAACAAAAAAACAAGTGTGACTAGCTGGGTCCCTTGCTTATCATGAGCCTTAACGCTGGATGCTGTAATTCAGGATTTCTTAATTACGTTAAGCTTCAGTCTGTCTGGTTTTCAATCCAGCCTGCCAAAATGTGTTTATCTCATTCATTCTTAATTGTCTGATTGTCAAACACACAGAAATCTTGATGCAAATTAGACATGTTTCAGAAAAAGGCTGAGTAGTGTGTGTGGGTTAGAGCTGAAATCCATAGCCAAGCAGTGACTTTTGCACATTTGGTGATTATTGATGCACTTTAACTCTGCTGCAGCTTTGTAAGCTCTGAAGAATTTACGCATGTGCAAAGGTAATCAGAGTTCTAGCATTAATTACAAGCGAGTAACTTTCAGGCACACACTCATGGATCACCATGATCTGCTTATTAACATTTTATTTGAACAGCCTGCGTTTCTCTACCCACAAGTAGGTTGGCAGTAAACACATCATCAATCTCTTAGCTGTCACCAAAATCACACGCTGCTGCCGACGCTTGGCTGCATCTTGCTCACAAGAAGTTCAAAGTCTCTCACTCAATTGCTGATTGCAGCTTTTAGTGAGCATTTACTTTGATGTTTGTGGAGCAAGTACTTTTTCTTTTGTATGTCAGTAACATTGAGGGAAGCTGCTTATTCCAGAGAATTCGCGTCACATCTCCCTGCGTCACGGCCTGGGGATAATTGCACACTATCAGTCGAGTGAGAGGGGAAAAATAGCATCACGTTCTTAAAATCTCTCCAAATAATGGAGGCAGAAGAGCTTCTGCACAAAGGTCTTGAATTGCTTGATCCAGGTTAACAAAAGCGTAGCAGGGGTTTGTGCAACACACAGATAAGGGATGTTTCTGATATGGAAAACTTTTAAATCTGCCTCAAGGAGATGTTTTCCTCTGGCATCAGAACCATGCATTCAGAAAATACAGCTTAAACTTCTCTATTCAACCAGAGTGACACAAATTGCAAACTCGGCACAAGTACAGAAACAACATACACAACCAAAACAAGTCTGTGTGAATGCTGTTATTTATGTGTTTGTTTCAAAGGAAACAAACTGAAGAGAACGATCAATCTTGTTTGCCATAGCTAAAATCTGGCAATCCTGACCTGTAACCCAGCACAAATTCTTGAAGAATAGCACACACACACAAGCCTTTCTTTTTCTGTACATGCTGTTCTTTTTGTAATTGAGTTACATGCCCAATATTTATCCAAGGTAAAACAGGACTGCTCATTCTCTTCAGGTTGTTACAGTTGGTTAAACATTTTTGTTCATTTCTTCTGTATTGAATATTATAGGATTGACATATTTGTTAATTTCTTCTGTATTGAATATTATAGGATTAACTGTTTAAATGCTGTTTAAATAAATGTTGCAACCTGTCATTTGTTTTGGCATTGTGCAATACAAACAAAATAATTTTAAAAAAAGTTGTTAATTTGCTATGTCCTCTGAATTGTGTATAAAACTGATGAAGACTCATATATATTGTTCTGTGATTGGTTCACAAATGGTATTCCAAATCCTCCCAAATGTACTGGATAGAGTTTTAGCAATCCAGAGGATGCAGTTGCACTACTCAGTGGCAATGCCTTTCTATGACGATTTTAAGGTGTCTGCGCAATTGTGTTAGCAATAGATAAAGTACAATTCAAGTAGGAAGAGGGGTGTCTACAATGAGAACTAGGACTTAGTCAAATGTTAGTCAAAATATAGTTTAACATTAAGTTAATATTTACTTAGTCAAATGTTCAAAAGGCCACTGAAAGTGTCTACATTATTGATTTAAATTATAGTTATAAGACTCCATTCATTTTATTATTTTCATTTTTATATTTAGAAATACCTAGCACCATGGTATCCAGACACATTAAAAGATTCTTTCCACTAGCTGTTCCCTCTCACTCTGGTCATGTGCTCTAAATATTCCTTACAGTTCATATTCTGAGCTGTGAGCTGAATATTATGTGTGTTGGTAATGTATCTTTTTGTTGTCAGTTATATGTGCACCATAGGAACCATTGTAACCCCAAGAGAAATTCCTTGCATGTTATGCACACTTGAGAATTAAGTGATTTAATTACTTTTTTTTTGTTATTCTGCTTCAGCTTCAAAGTTTAGTCTTCAGGACATACTCACTTAGTACAGATTACGCTCTTTGATTCTTTCCGCTGAGCTTTTCTGTTTTAGCAGCACAAAATTAGCACAACCGAAGAATATGTTCAGCTAAGCTTTACAATTTATTCAAGGGAACCTTTATCCCTTGTTTATTTAAGGTTAGAGGTACTAGGGATGAACTAGGGACCACACTTCTTCCACTGAAAACATTAAAAAGTTTCAAGTTTTGATTTTTATACTACATTTGTTTAACCATTATGACCTTGAAATTGATAACACAGCTCTTATTTAGTTCTGTGTCATTGTTTATCAATGCATCTGATCTCTTTAGTTCAGATGGAAACTGGCCCATTCCTGCTCAAACAACTCCGCACAGCACTCCCTGATCAATTGGCTACTCATTTGCCCATGTAAGTCAGTAACAGACAGATGGAGCAGTAACTCCCTGTTAACCCCTCAACCACTTAATCAGTGACTTTACTGATTCTCATCAAGCTGCTATTGGCCAGGAGATTACTGGGCCTGAATTGGACCAGAAGTTTCCCCTTAAGGTCTTGATGCAGGCATTGTTAAGCAGATAAAGAGGAAGAGAGTGACATGTCGAAAACAGCCATGAGTGCAATCGCAGTGGGGAAATAGGCCAGTGTTGGTCCAGCAATCAGCACACACTCTCAGCTGAGTGAGGCATTAGAGGATTGTATAATTGGGTTGATTAGGGGTAAAGAGATGTTCTCATTCAGGAGAGCCCTCCAGAGATCAGAGGTCATGTGGTGATTGACTGCAGATAAATGTGCTTGTACTGAATTCCTCATCTGATTAGAATTTTGGCCTGAAACAGTAAAAAGCTTTTTGAACTGTATTGATATTCCCATAAACAGATGGGGAGATGGCATGGCTCTTTTAGGATATTGGCCTTTTTTTAAGATGTGAAATATGAATCCGGAGGGGAAATGTGCCCCTTTAGCCAGTGGATTTAAGAGGTGTTTATGTTTTCCTCTCCCTCCAGGCTTTTTAATCACTCAATGTTTCAGCCCCTTTTTAGCCCCTAAGGATGAACTTGCAGATTTAGTGACATCCTCTATTTTATCAGAGCACTTAGTCAACATTTCTGTAATACTGTCAGAGGCTCTCGCCAGAGCTGGAAAATGCTCTCAGTGAGAGGCGAGTCAAAGACACTAAGAAACACAGACACTTTTCCCCAAATCTGCAGGGTAGGAACATTGAGTGAGGACTGTCTCTAAAACAGATGAGCTCAGCATATGGAAGGAGCTCTTTAAACCCATTAACCACTCATTACAAACTCACAGTCATTATTGTTAGTTTGCATAAGTTCACATTTCAACTTCATATCATTCTCTCCATAATCTTCATCTGCTCCAACATTCCTAATACATCCATCAACCCCTTCCTCAGTATAATTCTCATCATACATCACCACCATTGCACCAAATAAATTCCATGACCTTCATCAATTCCTTCAGACCCACCAGCTCCACCACCATCACCAAATCCTTCAGCCCTGTCAGCTTCATCTGTTCCATTACCTCCTATAGACCAATCTGTGTCATCACCTCCATTTGCCCCATTTACTCTACTATCTCTACCATCATGCTCGTAAACATCAGTCCCATCAGGTCAGTCAGTCATATCAACATAATCAGTCCTATTAGCTTCAGTCAGTGTGATCATCCCCATCATTTAAGCACCACCATTGACTCTATCAACTTTGCCAGCTCCACCAGCCCCAGTTACATGTATTATCTTCGTCAGCTCCATCACCCCATTCATTTCTGTAAGTTCCATTATCCCCATCACATTCATCAACTCCTTTATTTCCATCAGTTTCACCCTTGCTAGTATCACCATCAACATATTCATCAGTCCCATCAACTCCCTCTGTGTTAATGTCTCCTCCATCAGCCCCATTCATACCCATCACCCCATGATCCATCAGCACATTCACTTCCATCAGCCATCACCTCCATCTGCACCATTACCTTCATCATCCCTGTCACCTGCATCAGTTCTATTATCTTCACTGACTTCATTATAATTGAATTCCAGTGTAGTTGATTCTCAGAGTAAATGCAATCCTGTTAAATTGAATTCCATTATAATTAAATAACACTGCAACTGAAGCCTGGTGTGACTGTTCAGCAGTACAATTGAACTCCACTGTCCTGTTAACTGGCCTTTGCTGCCTTGCACACAGCTGTCCAGCTCAATTTCACTGCAGCCAGAGCCCTGCTGTTTTTGCTGAGGAGTGAGCTGCATGTGGCAGGGCAACAATTAAAGTCCCGGACCCATCAAATTAATGTATTAAATTGCAGTCCAAACAAATTAGATATGAACCAGACAATACGGAGCTAAACGGCATGGATTTCTGCAGCCTAGTGCTACAGTCTCATCGATCACAGCAGCATGCTAGCTCTCTCTGACTTGCTTTCTCTCTCTCTCTCTCTCTCTCTCTCTCTCTCTCTCTCTCTCTCTCTCTCTCTCTCTCTCTCTCTCTCTCTCTGACACACAACACACATTCTAACCATGGCTCAGCTTTTTATTTAAATAATTACGTTCATTCATGTGATGCACTGCACAGACCATTCGATGTCACTTAAACACAATTTTGTAGAATTTCCTTCTACATTAACATTTGTTATAACAATTTGGTTGCATCTAATCTGTAGTTAAAAGCTTGATGTTATGTTGATTTTAAAGGATAATCTGTTAGCATCAGCCTTACTATAGCTTTGTTTGTTTGTTTTTTATCATACCCTTTGCCACAGGTTTGTAAAACCAAGCACCTAGCCATGCAGTCTCTATTTACAAAAAATTGTGAAGCAAAATTGATCATTCCGAATAGCTCAGCGACTTCAAGGAATAATAGGATGCCACCTTTACAAGTGGCAAGTGGAACCATTTACAAGCAACAGCAACTCAGCCACAGAGTGAAAAAGCATTTAAAGTCAGAGAGCAGGGTTAACAACTTCTGAGGACCATGTGTGCATAAAACTCACTAAAGCACAGCTGAAGCCATAGCTACAGAGTTCCAAACTTTCACTTGCATTAATGTACTTTTTGGCTGAAGCTTCTTGGGATGGGTTTCCACTGCCGAGCAGCTGTACACAAGTCTCACATCACCAAGTTCAATGTCAAGCATTGGATGGAGTGTAAAGCACACTGCTGCTAGACTGTTGAGCAGTCAAAACATGTTCTGTGGAGCAACAAATCACACTTCTCTGTTTCTCTGTAAATCAGGGTCTCGTAGATGCCAGCAGAATGTTACCTGTCTGACTGCATTGGGCAAATGCAGAGAGCTCCCCTAGAATTACTCCTGGCCCCCCTTATGGCCCCCCTGCTCTGAACAGCCACATATGTAAATATATATTTCTTAAATCTCGACATGCGCTGGCTTGAAAAACGCTATGTGTGTTCTACACGAATTACTTTGACACACGCGCGCTGACAGATACCACACAGAACGCATACACAGTCAGCTACCCAATGAGAATTTTTATTCAATCCGAGCACAGATATTAACTCGTATTACTCGTATGATACTCGTACTCGTTAAAAATGCTTTATCCGTACCGGATACTCGTTTCATCCGAGTATCCGGCCCATCCCTAATAGTTATAAAGAATTTACATTTGGCAATCAATAAATGTAGAAGAAGTTCATAAATACATTAGCAGCTTGTTTTAACTTCTTAAGTCGTGCCCTGCTGCCTTTTGTTAAAACTGAATGCTGATGGAATACAGTGCAGCACTGCTGCAGGCGGTTACACCAGAGACTAATCTTGAATGCTAATGCTTTGGTAATGACAGCATAAATGAAATGCACATCTACATTGTTTTTACTTCTGAAACTTTCTGAAATTTATGTGATGGTGTGAGTTGTTGCCAGAGGGGTGTGAGAACATACAGAAAGGTCCACCGTCGCTCAGAGTTATATTAAGGGCAGCTGTTAGCCAAATGCTGTGTGAGTGTTAAAGATGAATGCTTGGCAGTGTATGTGTGTGTGTATATGTGTGCGAGTGTGTGCATGTGTGTGTGTGTTGAGGCTGCTGAATATGATGCTGCAGCCTCAGGGCTTTCATATCACCCAGAATTCCACAGAGAGCCCAATTCTGCAATATTCCCACTTTAAGGTCTGCCAAACACCCACCCTGTCGCAGATGCCCAAATGGAATCCAGTCTCCAGGCAATTTACACACACACACACACACACACACCCACACTCACACTCACACACACCAGTATGGTTGACAGGAGAAGTGTGTGAGTGAGGTGCAGCCTCTCCCAATGTATTCCAGTACACACACAAACAAACACATGTGCACACAAACACACACACACACACACACACACACACACAGCTAATTTTACCTCCATCAGCCTGGCGGAGTTGGTGGGTGTCTGCTTATGAACAACTGGTTATCTCTCAACCTTTTCCGTTCTTTCTCTCTGTCTCTCTCACACTCTTTATTTTTCTCTCTTTCTATCCCTCTTTCTCTCTCTCACTCTCACACACACACACACATCTTTTTATAGTAATTTCCTCTCTGTTTCACTCTTTTTCGCCATCTATTCATCTACCTACATCTCTGTATGTTTTACTGATGAGAAACAGAGTCACTCTGCTCTGTAGTAAATCTGGGGTAAACAAAGAACAAAATGTCTTCTATTTATTTTTAATTCATTTTTTCATTTTGAAAAATACTTTCAATATAGAGCATAATGCATCACCAAAAAACTGTAAACTTCAAGTGGAAAATTATTATTTAGATCTAGGTGGGCTTACTGAAGTGTTTTTACCAACTATAAAAATAGACTGAATAACCCACTTTGTATGATGCTGTTTGCTGGCTGATAAACGTATTAGTTACATTATGCTTATAGCACCAGTACTAGTGTTGCTTTTGTAGGCTTTTGATTCTAATTTGTTCTGATTTGGTTGTGTAGAGTATTGTCACGGATCACTCCGCAGGAAGGAAAGGGGAGGACGGGCTCAGAAGTAAGGTTGAGGTTTTAATGGGGACTGGACACAGAACACACAGACAACACTTCCTCAAAAGAAAAAAATAACAAAACCAAAACTCGTGGGTTCGACTCAGCTCCGCTTTAGCGAGGATGCTCGGCTGTAGGCGAGAGGTGCACGAACTTACACCAGCCTTAAGGCAGAACGGGATGAACACAAGCCTGTAATGAGAAAGACCAAAACATGAGTGACCAGACACAAAGCGAGCACAAGACACAAAAGATAGCTTGACCAAACCAGACTAACGGAGAAGGGATCGGCTGGGGTTTATATGCTGCCAGGGAATCAGGTACAGGTGGGAACTCAAGGAAACAAGAGACAGGTGAACTAAAGGAGTAGGGCGCGATACAAACCGGGATGGTACACTAGGGAGGACCTAGGGGAAACACAGAGGGGTGGACTGAAGTAAAGGGACGGATTAGTATTCTGGGGACAGGGAGCGGGAACGACAGACTGGGGATGAGGCGGTCGTCACAAGTATATTTGTTCAGGATTAAGAAAAAATATTCAGGCCAGCACAATGAAGGTGGAGACTTTTACCAGTTTTTAGAGATGCGATGTTATTTTATTATATATATGTATATATTTTTTATTTTAAACGTGTGTACTTCAAAGTTTGGTTGGCAAAATAAATTATGTAAATTCAAATTAGAGTGTCGTCTGTGTCTGGAATGAATGTACAGCATTCTTGGGTCTATAAGGTAACACTTATAAAATAACTAATAGAAAATTTAGATGTAATTTGTGTCTACTAGGTACTTATACTATATTCGACTGGGTTAAATAGAATTGTGTAACTAAAATACAACTTTCATGGACTAAAACTAGATTAAAATATTTGTAGATAATTCTGACTTAAATACTGACTTAAATGCTCAGAGTTTTAGTCGACTGAAACGACAAGACCATGGATGTGTACAAGCATGGACATAAAGTCTTGATGCAAAGACTAGATAAAACTCAAATTAAGACAGGCCGCAAAAAACAACACTGATCTGTTGATTTTTGACATATTTTAATGCACAGCTTTTAAACAACAGCATAACAGCATTATCAGACAAACTAATAAATCACCTTTGCAAGTAGGTGTGTTATTTATTTATGACTTTTCTTCTGCATTGTCTATTTCTGCACTGATGCTCTGCAGTGTTGTAATCCATTAAGAAATGTCTGCTCTATTTGTCCGCCAGTGGTTTGTGACGTTTCCTTTAATAAAACAGAGCAGAGAGTCCACCTGGACCTCATTTGGAGAAGATAAACTGGTCAACAACAAGAGAGGAAAAGAGAAGGTATCAAAGTGAGCAGTGAGAGGCAGCAAGTATGGACAAGTCCCAGAGTGACCGGCCTAGTAGCCTGCTGAGTATAAATATGTGTGTTTTGTTTGAGTGATACTGTGTGTGGGTTTTTCGGCAGTGAGCAGTGGTGCGGCCAGGAGAACAGACTGATGCTGCTGAGTGGGGCTTACAGGCCCCATCACTACTCTTTTTTATGATAAAACTATTTTGGTTTTAATCACAGTTTCTTGATATCACAGATTCAATTTGAACATATTGACATAAATTTTACGTTATACATTTAACAATATTAATATAGTGAGTTTTTTAAACCAAAAAAATCAGTCAGGGTTGTCTAGGCTATAGGGCTATAGCTCCAAACATTTCTTCAACAGTTCCAGAACTTTTCTGGTTTTGAAATGATTCATTCCACAGCCTCATATTTCAATGCCAAAACCACAAATAAGATACTGCTACACCCTCTCATCAAAATATGTTTTAGCAGATGGGCTTAGCCCTTTACGTTGGCAAGTTTCATGTGATTCCTTTAACAAACATAGTTCTGAAAAATAAATACATTAAATTGTCATTTTGCAGCTTGCTGTTAATATCAACTTGGATTTTGCTTCCTTCCTTTCTCTATTTAATGAGATGTTTTTATTTCTCTCTCTCTCTCTCTCTCTCTCTCTCTCTCTCTCTCTCTCTCAGACACACACACACACACACACACACACACACA
>JBBMFX010000101.1:6844774-6864774 GCA_037832545.1 Rhabdalestes septentrionalis
AATGCTATATGGACCAGTTAAACGAGCAGATAGTGAGGAACCCACCACAGGTAATAAAACGATTACTTGGTCTCCTACCTGAAATGTACGACTAATAGCTTTCTTATCATTTTGTTTTTTCATTATTGTCTGAGCAGAACTCAGCCTTTGTTTTGCAAATGTACACGCCTGGTGTAAGCGTTTCTTGAATTCACCCACATATTTTAAAATATTTCGTTTCGGAGTGGGCAGGACGTCATCTCCATCTAAAAGTGTGTCCTTTAACACCTTCAAAGGACCCCTCATGGTGTGACCAAAAACAAGCTCAGCTGGACTAAATCCAAGTGATTCTTGAACCACTTCCCGTATTGCAAATAAAACCATTGGGATCCCCTCATCCCAATCATGACACGCCTCTGTGCAATAAGCCCGCAGCATCGACTTAAGTGTTTGATGAAATCGCTCGAGTGCCCCTTGGGACTCCGGGTGATATGGACTCGAAGTCATGTGTTTAACAGAGAGCTGTCCTAGTACTTGTCTAAATTAGGATAATGTAAAATTTGAACCTTGATCTGATTGCACGAATTTTGGTAATCCAAACGTAGAAAAGAACTTCAAAAGCGCTTGAGTAACCACAGCAGCGGTAATTCTCCTAAGAGGAACTGTTTCGGGGTACCTAGTAGCAGCGCATATTATGGTGAGTAAAAACTGATTTCCTGTTTTAGTTTTGGGCAAAGGACCCACACAATCAATGAATATATACTCGAACGGTTCTCCTACAACAGGTACGGGGTGCAGCGGAGCCGGTGGGATTCCCTGGTTAGGCTTCCCGGTTAACTGACACGTCGGACACGACCGACAGTATGACACCACATCAGTTTTTAAACCTGGCCAAAAGAAGTGTCTTAGGATACGATTATACGTTTTATTACTCCAAGATGAGCAGCAAACAAATTATCATGAGCCAAGCTCAGTATGTGCAGACGGTACTCTTTTTTTGTATTACTTAAACAGTATTCCACTCATGTTTTCCCATGGGTTCCGGATACCACTCCCGGACTAAAATGTCATTTATTACCAAATATTTGCTCGCCAATGAATCTGATAGGTTCCTCATAGCTTCAAAACATTTCACTAGCGACTCATCAGCCTGTTGGGCACTTAATAATTGTTTTCGAATGATAGGTCCACAGGACATGTTTAACTCAGACACGGCCTGTTTTGGAAGATCTGAAGGCACTTCACCATTTTTAGTTTGCTCACCACCTGCCAAAAATGTATCCTCCAAACTAACAACATCCTCTAATTTTCTAGCTTGGGCTCTAGTCACTGCGCACACTGGGAACTCTTTGTGAGGTCCTGAGTCTGCAGGTTCACTCACGGTCATTGGAACCTGACAAACCTCGAGGAGAGGCGTTACCTTCCCCCCAGCGAGATCATTCCCCAGAATCATGGAGATCCAGGAGATCCAGTTACTTATTCAGAGGTTAACTGTACACTATGCAACGGTATCTTTATAATGCCCATCCCTATACCTTGTGCGAACACATATGAGCCACAAAAAGTTGAATCAGCGAGAGATATCGCGTCAGCCAGCAATAGAGATTGTGCGGTCCCTGTATCCCTTAGGATTTGAATTTCTACAGGACTCATTCCAGGACTAGACACAGCACCCGAAAACATGAATGGCTGAAACGTGGATTCGGTGTGACCCGAAGAACATTCTGCCCTGGTGTTAACAAGATTGACGCTAGAGGTACTGGGTTTTCCTGGGCGATCATGTTTTGACTTTAAAGCCAGACAATTTGCAATTATATGGCCGGTTTTATGACAGTAAAAACATTCTCTGTTGTCCTTACTCTGTGTTTTCTGTCCTCTGCCTACAGCAGTAGGAACGGAAGGCTTTTCAGGCTGCTGACGAGCACTAAAGTGCCAGGACTGACCTGACGAGGCAAACGTAGGCTTATGTGTTAGGATAAACTCTTCAGCCATAACCGCAGCCATTGTGACAGACGTTACTTTCTGTTCGTTTAAGTAAGTCACCACTTTTTCAGGCGCACACCTTTTAAATTCTTCAAGCAAGATTGAATCTCTGAGAGACTGAAACTCAGTAACCTTACACGCAGCAGTCCATTTATCAAACAGAACCGACTTTTCACGAGCAAATTCCACAAAAGATTGAGATGAACCTTTTCTATAGTCCCTAAATTTCTGTCAATAAGCTTCTGGAATCAACTCATAGGCTCTTAACACAGCTGCTTTAACTGTTTCATAATCCAGCCCTTCCTCCACAGAAAGTGCTGTACAGACCTCTTGAGCCTTTCCAGACAGTTTACACTGCAGCATTAATGCCCACATCTCTTTTGGCCAACTTAGAGAAGTAACTATCCTTTCAAAAGCTGAAAAACATGCATCCACCTCGGATTCACGCAACTGAGGTAGGATCTGAATAACTTTGGTTATATCTGACTTTGCTCTAGGTATTGGAGATTGAACAGGAGTAGTTTCAGTACCTGTAACACTAGACCGGGTGGTCGCCCTTTGTGGCAGTCCCAACTCCAGCTGACAAAGCCGGACCTCCTTGTCCGCTTCGATTTCCAGCTGTTTCACAGCTAAGCAGAAGTCATACTCCCGCCGCTGTTCCCTCTCACGGGATTCCGCAGCTATCCAAGCCAGACGGACCTTCAATCGGGCAGAATCCGTAGATCCCATGGCAGATGAGTGCTCGCTTCCGGGGGAAAACGGCTGAAATGGGGAGAGTCCAGCCGCAGCAGACGGGCCCTCCGCCTCCTCCACTACTGCTTCTCCCTGCTCCATCACCGCTTCTCCCTCAGCTGGCCCCACCTCTGCCTCTAGAGATTCCACTATCAGGGATGCCACCGAGTCATGTACCTCCACAGTCTCAAATACTCCCTCCTCTACAAGTCTAGTAAAGACTACTAACTTAATTTCCTGTTTTTTCTTAGACTTCACAACTGGGATACCAAAGTGTTTAGCCAACTTGAGGAGGTCATCTTTCCTACATGACTCAAATAAAGCAATGGAGGGCTGCTCCAGGAATTCCTGTAACACAAATTGTACCATTGTCTTTCTTTTCGTTCAAAATCCCTAACCACCACGGACTCTGTGGGGTCCCTGGAGGAGGGACTCGGGCTTTCGTTCAAAATCCGTAACCACCACGGACTCTGTGGGGTCCCTGGAGGAGGGACTCGGGCTGCATGACAAGGGCAATGTCCTGTGGTCCAGTTCTAGTCCTGTGGTCCAGTTCTGGACAGTGGGGAGGCGACGCAGGAGAGTACAGGGGTACTGTAATGGTTGGTCAGTGACGTTTAAGGCCACTGCTTTTAGGTTTTGTTTAAAGGACTTTTATTAAGATACCTTGTTCTGTTTTGGTTTGGTTGTCTCTGTGTCCGTGTCTCTCTGTGCACCCTGATAATTAGTTCCACCTGTTTCTCGTGTTTTCACCTGTTTCATGTTTGTCTCTCATTTGGTTTAGTATTTCAGTCAGTTTATCCTAGTGTTTCAGCATCTTGCCATCGCCTAATTTTTCATCGTGTGTGCGTTCCCCGTTTGCCTCTTTTCTGTTTTATCTGCCGGCCAGCGAGCCGTGGTTTCTGTTTGATTTGTTTTCTGTTTGGTTTAAATAAAGCAACCCGGTTTCTCATGGATCCTCGTCCCCTAGTCCTTCGTTTCCTGCCCGAGAAACCTCAAGGTAAATCACAAACAAAGGTTAACCCCTGTGTTTGTGACACTGCTCAAGGCCCTGACTGGAACCCAGTTAAAGAAGTTTGATATGCTGTTGTTTGGCAACCTTCAGTATCTACAATAAACACAGTCTATGCATTTAAGAAATTATGCAAGTAGTGGGATAGAAACTGTTGTCTTTATCCTTCACCTAGAGTGAGGAATTTAATAATCTGTTTGATAATGGTGAAGCTGATGAACTTTAAGGCAGTTCTAAGAAGTAAAAAAATAGAAATTGTCACCGACCACGGAATAATGTTAATATAGCCCACTATATTACATGAGAAGAGAGTTAATTCTCTGTGTAAGACCTATTAAACTGTATTAGGACTCAATTCTAGAGGATGGATAAAACTGTTATATTTGTGCATATATCCAAAAGCATTTTATAGCTTCTGAATTTTTTTTTATGCAATTCCCCCGTATATTCATAGAAGGTCCTATTCAAACCCACTAATGTTGAAACCATTTTCTGAGGCTTGCCTCTGACCACAAACCAACCTCAGCCTTTTGCAAAGGGTTCCACCGACACTATGTTCTTGTTATTTGTGTCATTTCTGTCTGTGTGCAATTTGATTTTCAGTTTGTTTGTTTTTTTGTGCATGTGTTCAAACTTCACACGTTTGAGGTCGGCGCACATCATTACAGTTTGCAAGTCTCCTTTGACTTGCGTCTTGAATCGCGGCGAGCTGGTTAGCGGTATTTTACTGTGTCTGCTCTTAAGTTTAGTGGAAAAAGGCAATTTACGCGAGAAGCAAATGGGAGCTTCTGTACTGCAGCCAAAAGCACATTAGGAGTTTTGTGTGCTTCTGAGGAGCTTGTCTCAGTGAACCTGATGAAAGCACATGCGATTGCACCTGTTCATTAATCAGTTTGCTTGTGCAGATGGCAGCCACTGACAGAGAACACAGCAAACTATCAACTGTTTTCCGCTAATTAATCCGCTGCTTTGAATAACACAGTCAAAGAAAAAAAACATAAATTAACCTGTATAAAAACAGAAAGAAACTCAAAGAATATTTTTGTTTGTCCTTCCCCAGAACTGTTTATTTGTTCACTCTTAAGCAATTAGCAGGCTCAGTTTTTCTTACCATAAAAAATATGTATGTAGTATTCCAAAAACAGACATTCATACACTGACCAGTCATACCAGCTTCCTAATTTTGTGTAGGTCCCCCTTGATCTGCCAAAACACCTCTGACCCATTAAGATATGCACTATAAGAGCGCTGAATGTGTTTTGTGGTATCTGGCACTAAGACATTAGTAGCAAAGATTTTAAGTCCTGTAAGATCTGATGTAAAGCCTTCATGGATCAGACTAGTCACTCAGATGATTGGTTTATCTGAGCTCTGGGGAATTTGGAGGCCAAGTTTATACTTAGAACTTTTACTCAAACCATTCTTGAACACCTTTTCAGCATGGCAGGGCCCATTATCCTGCTGAAAGTGTTCATGTCTCTTAAGGAATGCAATAATCCCCCACTTTTGCGCAGATCAGCAGTAGGGTTTCAGTCCATCGAACCTCTGGCATCTGAGTAAAGCTGATGGTGACGTCAGGGCCTCATGCGCCAGTTGGTGGTTACCAAGACATTTAGACACCTTAACAGAATAAACATCACAGTCAGCGAGAGGTTTGAAAATAGCCAATCCAAGAATGCAATTTATTTCTCCTTGCTGCTGATTGCTTTGACATTGTAGTCCAGAATTCCCTTATGGAAAATTCTACTTGTGTTTTTCATTTTGTTCCTCTTAAAGCCCTGTATTTTTATTACTGTATTTTTTTCATTTATTACAGTATTTACCTGCTTATACCAAAGAAAAATTCAAAGAAAATGTGTGTGCTCTAATTACAGTGTAATATATACAGTCTGTGTACCTCTACTATAAACACATAAAGATAACCCCTTAAACACATTCCCAATACACAAAACACTTCAAATAACAACACATTTACACACCAACTTACACAAAATATCCCCAAAACAACACAAATAAACAACAATATGCATGCTGGGAGAGCCCTCCCTAGCTGAACTCCACCACAATATCGGTCGGTATGAATATGGGTTTACCTTTACATTTTCCTTAAGGCTAATGAATTAAATTAAAGTATTTTGGGAGAATGTATTTTGCTCTTGGAATGTGCTCTTGGGTTACTGTACTCTAGTATTTAAATGGCTGGCATGATTTCCATCATCACTAGAATCTATTTACAAGCAGTTTCTTGATGACCTAAAGGCTGTATCACTGCTGTGACCTGACCAGCAACAGACACTCAGAGTATTTTATAACCCATGACTGAGGGAATAAAGTGAATTCATATGGATTAACTATGGCCAACTACACTGCTGTAATTTCTCCATCTTGTTTTCCTTCTCTTATCTCTCTCTGATCACAGACTTCTATTTTTTACTTTGGTTCATTAGCTCCTTCTTGCCACCCCTCTCCATATCATTTAGTACATTTATGCACCCTGTTGTTCATCCTTCTTCCTGGTCTGCTTCCCCCTTTGGTCATTTCTAGGGTATCTGCATTTAATAAAGTTCACTTTGATTTGACTTGACTTATAGTGTTTCCAGATGTAGACTGTTTACTTTTGCTTTGCTGCTTTCATTATGAAGCCACTTGCGCTGGTATTCTACCTCCTCATCTCAACTTCCCGTAGAGTTTTCAAAATATTTCAGTTTGTAATTTGTAGCAAGAGTTTTACTCAATCAGACAGTTAAGCTTTAGTAATTTCTTTTTCTTTTGAATGACTCAATCTTTACGGAATGCATAGCCAAGTTCCAGATCCATATCTAACTCACAATGGCTCAAGTTCTTTTCTACAGTGAATGAAATATTCTGGCTCATGACAGGGGAATTGGTGAAAACCACAGGTCACATCTTTTTAGAATTAGTTATTTAAAGTTTACCATATGTGTATTCATTATTCATTGTGTGCTCTGTGTTTTTTACTGTGGTTCTTGTTTACACACATTCAAAATGTTAGTGCTATGGTTTGTTGTTTTCTTTTATGTAATCTTTCTCTCATGTCTTTGTGCTGTTTGTGTTTGTAAAGTGTTCATGAATTGGGAAAGCTTTATGAAGCTATGCATTCGCATTTTTAGTACTATTATTTATTTCTCTCAAGACCAATAATCTACTAATGTTTTAGGTCATTATCATGGTTGGACTGTTTTTTCCCCCTTAGCCATGTTATACGGCTGTAAATGTACATCTCACTGCTTTCCCAAATCATAAAAGAAACAGAAATTTTGTTTCACTGAAATCTGTCAGCCTGCAAAATGTCAACATAAGAAACACTCCTCAGTACATCCCCAGCACTACATAAACATCCCCTCAGATTAAGTATTCTCACATCCAGTATACATTGGCTACTGAAATGGACCCTAACTAAGAGGAACTAGCTGCTAAACAGACCAAACAAATGCATTTTATTGTAAAGTGTTCATCTAGTTTTACTGTACTAAACAAAAATCATAGGGAGGACATAATGCGTAAAGTGTAAAGACATGTTGTAAAGAGTCAGGACTGCATGATATTGTGCTGAAGAGCTTCCAAGATCCTTTGGAAGTATGGTTTGATATTTTATCAATGTTCAGCAAGAAACCCCTGAAGACAACAGAAATTTAATTCTCAGCATCATTTGAAATTAATGATGTCTTTATATAAAACAAAGTAAAAATGTTCGCATGATCACAAGAAAATGTTTATTTCTGAGAAAAAATGATGGAATTTCCATAGTTCCTTCCAATATACTTTTTTTCTGTTTCCCTGTCTATATAAAGCTGTCTTTCTATCTATCTATATTGCATCCTATAATGCTGTTCTCTGTAGCCATTACCCTGCACACTAATAGCGGGGGACAGGAGGGATGCGTTCAAACTGAATTTCATCAAAGTTGCTTCCCAGTGCTTGGCCCCTGACAAACACAATGTAAGGCCATTTTATCAAAGGCTGCCAAAACCCCAAAAGAGGAAATGTTCCCCATAACAGACAAACTACAGGTGCTGCCATCAACCAGTAAATCAGCTGACTCTTTGTTGCGCAGCCATGGATCTGTGGATCTGGAAACCGGTGTCCGTGATTAATTAACACTTTGCCGCTGGATCTGTTTGTTTGTGGTCATTGACAGAGCAGTGTCCGTCCAAGCCTTTACTTTCCCTGAGTAAATACATGCATCTTCCTTCGAATGCATGGCACTGAACAGGAAATCTGCAGCTCTCTCCAGCCATAATCCCTGAATGCAGCTGGGTAAACAACTTCAGCACTTCATTCCAACACAGCCAATTTGTTCTGAGTCTTAAAAATCCAAAACAAACCCACTTATCCCGAATAAGGAGAATTATCGCTTGCTAGAGCTTTAATGAAAAATTGTTCCACCTGAAATATGTGCATTTTAATTTGGATGATAGAGAGCGACACACTCCTCTGCCGAAGTGTTTAACCATCCATCTGTCCCAGATTTCACAACCTCGGCCTGTCAATCAAGACAAATGAGAAAATAAGAGTATCAAGCAGCATCTCAGAGCAGCCCTGTTTAATACAGCCAGCCTTTGATTCCTAGTATATTCAGTTTCCCTTCAATTTGTATTGCATCTTTTGTACATTACAGTTCCTGTGTTCTCTATAAATTGGCATACAAGTTCATATATAATGAAATTAAGATTGCATGGCCAATACATATTTTATTATTTATGCAGAAAGACTCCGTAGACATGCTAACAATGTCTTTTGAGTGAGCACAGATTTGTTTTTTCAGAACTTCTATGTTATAAGAAAGGACTCTTCATGCTTTGTACAACTTTTTTGTTGGTTATTTCCAGTGTATACCGTGTTTTAATGGTTTAAATGGAACTTAAATACAAAATACACAAAACAGAACAACCAAACAAACAGACTGGACCTGTGCTCCTCAAACTAACAAAAGAACCAAAATGGCTTCGGCCTCTCATGTTGAGCCAGGGGACGGAACAGGGGAATCAGGGATAAAGTCAAAAGGGGAGGAACATGCGTCTGTAAACAAATGAGAACAAGCATTAATAAACAGATCAAAGCAGAACCTCTCCACATCTTACACAAATAAAATGAGAGGACGGACAGACAGGCAAACTGAGCCACTGGGACAGACAGGATTACAACAGGATTGTATAGACACACAGGATTACCATACATTACGTCTTACGCCAAACTGACACAGGATAGGTACATGTGGGGAGAAGACAAACATCGGAACATCTCTGACCTTATCTAGAACACAGAGAGGACAGACAGATTAAGCCACAAGGCTGAGGAGAGTCGGGACAGACAGGATTGCTGTGACCAGCATCTCACATCGAGCTGGCACAGGAGAGATGCATGTGTTGAGCAGACAATCTTCGGAACCCATCTGAACTTCATCTAGAACACAGAGAGGATGGACAGGATCACTGTGACCAGCATCTTTCCCCGAGCTGGCACAGGATAGGAACATGTGGTGAGAGGAACCTCTCTGACCTATAACTAGAACACAGAGAGGACAGACAGACAGACTGAGCCACAAGGCTGAGAAGGGTCAGGACAGACGGGAAACGGGAACAGAACACAGGGCTTGACACCTGGAGGGCAGACCGAGAAGGGACAGAACACCTTCTACGGGGATCCAGGCGAGACAGACAGGTAGACTGGGACACAGGACACCTGACAGACAGACAGGGAGAACACAGACACCCGAAACAGGAACACGCACAGGAGAACATAAACCAGGAGACATAACAGAAGGATGCAGGAACGGGGACAGACACAGACACTGGCTCTCATCATAGGCTACGCGCTCCTTGAACAAATCAAAGGACTCGCTGGCCTCAAAGCAGCCGGTAACACACAGGGATGAGAACAGGAACAGGGGTGACTTACACCACAGACAGGATGAGACAGGAACAAACAGGGGGTCCGTGCTTCTCATCATCACCAAACGGGGAACCAGGGCGGGGACCTCCTCAAAGCCACACCGGGGGAAGACTCAGGTAGACTATCCTCCTGGACCTTCCCAACCTGGCCACCAACTGCCCAGACGCCACTGGACCTGAAACTCCACCGTCTGAGGTTCCACCGTCCCAGGCTCCACCATCCAATGTCGTGGACAGGAACCTCACGGAACGGGAACCTCACGAACAGGAACCTCAAAAGCAAGGGCGACACAGGGAGGGGAGACAAACGGAAGAGTGACTGAAAGGGCTTACACGAACAGAGAAGCACGGACCTGAAAACAGACAAGTTACAGACAAACGGGAGATACAAACAGACCAGACGGGTTACTTACATGCCAAGTATCCAGCACCCGAGCTCCAGACAGACAGAAGGCCAATGGCCAATAATCAGATACAGGGACAGGAATAGGCTCTCGCCAAGCCAAAAGCCTACCTCAATACTGTCAAGGGGTCGGCTAGGCTCAGGCACTCAGAGAGCCTTGGACTTCCTCCTCCAAAGTCACAGGAACAGGAGATTCATTGATGCCCGGGAGAACGTCTCTTCTCCATGGGCCGTTTCATTGATGCCCGTGAGAACGTCTCTTCTCCACGGGATGTACAACCCTGACTCAGGAGGACTCGAGGTTCTTCCTCGGACCTGCCAACGAGGAGCGTTACTCCTCCGGCCATCGAGGGAAACAGGATACAACCCTGAGTCAGGAGGACTCAAGCTTCTTCCTTGGAACCACAGAGGAGGGATTATCTCTCCTCGGACCATCTAGGGAAATTGGACTGGATCCAAATTGGATCAGCGGGGACAGAAACAGAGAGGCAAGGGGGAGGACAGAATCCAAAACGATGGACGCCAACCGTGCGCCACACAGGGACCAGGGACAGACAGACCAGGGCAGGAGCTCGGACCTAGGACACAAGGCAGGTAACAACAGACAGACAAGAAACAGGGAAACAGAAACCAAAAAGCACACCACACAGCCCACAGATAACTGACAAATGAAGCCTAAGCAATCGTAGCGATCGCTGAGGCTTTAATACCATGGACCAACAGGGCCTAAGTGAGACCGGGGAAAACGAGGGGCAGGTAAAGGTAATAAAAGGGGAGTATTACTCACCAAGGAGGCACACTAGGAAGGGAGCGAGGGGACCTACATAGGGTGGACAGAAATAAAGGGAAGAAAAGGGGAAAAAAGGAAAAGAAAAGGGCCAAACTCGGACGTGACGGGGTAGCCGACACATATAATTTTAAAAAAATTATTTATTGTTTTATTTAATTGTTTGCTAGTTAATTTATTTATTGATTTGGTTTCTGGATTTTTATATATTATAATTTATTTATTTCAAGTCAAGTAGGTTTATTATAATTCCATTACACACTGAAACATATCATTTTGCCTCCAGAACCATAGTGCAATAGTAATTCTCTTCTAGAGTTGGAGTTAATTATTCAGAGGAAGCAGTAGTCCCTTGTTCACTAATAATCTGAATTATAATTCAGATTTTAGTCCTGATTCCAACTTTAATCCTCAGTCTAATACTGATACTGATCCTTTTTCTGATATAGATTCAGTTTCTTAAATTGACACTACCTGTGATCTGATTACACTCTGAAAAAAAACCTATTCATAAAATATATAGCAGTGGCTGGAAATAACCTGTTGGAGCCTGTTGTGATTTCCAAGCATGGAAGAAAGTTGCAACATTTCAGCAATGCAGGTAAAATACTGATTAAAACACAAGGGCCCAACAAACATCAATGATTACTGATTAAGGTAGATAACCATGCAACTGAGTGCTATTCCAAAGGATTGCACTGCAGAAACTATACAAAAGAAGGCTACCGTGAGTAGCCTTTCGGAAAATTGGGAAAATGTCTGCATCACAAAGGCCCTTAGTACCCACAAACACAGTGTAAATACACATACAAATGAGTCTGTTGGTATTCAAATTGTCACTGGCTCAGAAGTGCAGTTAAATGGTCAGCCCATGACTAAGCCTCTCCACATTGTTAAGAGCCACTCAATTTTAGAATGAATCAAATTGGACTGCCCCCTGCTTCAAATTATTTTCAAACATCCACAAGCTTCCCTGTTATGCTCACCTCTGATCAAGTAAGGCAAGGTCAGTTACATTTACTTTGTGCACCTTAACTACGTCACAGGAACTGTATTCCAAGTAATAATACCAAATATTATGAAATCAAGTACTATATAATCAGAAATGACCACAATTTCACACTGGCTTTCAAGATAATGATAGTAAGTGACTTAGCCAAAGACCCACCAGCAGTAAGTTTTCTACTTCAGACAAATGAATTCCAGTGACTTGCAGAATCAGAATCAACAAAAATATGTACAAAATGTCCTAGAAAAAAATTTCAGAAGCCATCACAAGTAGATGTGCTGTGAGGGACTCATGTACTTTTCTACCTTTCCATGCAATATAAGCGTCTAACACAGTAGGAAGACTGGATGTTAAAATATCTTCTTCAAGGTAGATAGATTCATTGCAGTTACACACTGAAAACTGTGGTATGGTGTGGATAATCAGATAGCAAGGAGATAACTGTCTTGGCAAGACTTTGAATGGATGATACAGATGAAACCCAGTAATGTTCTTCATGCCAAGAAATGTACCACAGCCGGTCAAACTGGGCAACAAGAGGACAGAATGCAGTGGATTTGCAAAGCAAATGTCCTAAAATTACCATCATGCAGTCTACCAAAACAGGAAGCTCAAAGAGAAACTGAGATTTGTCAGGGGCTGCAGTTTGTGTCATAAGAACGTGTCTCCTTTTCACAAGCTAATGGAGAGCCAAACATCAAAGCAGCCTTGCCATCCTTCAGCACCACCCATTCTACCACTAAACTCTTTAGCCACACTCAGAAACTATCACTGTACTTCAATCTTGACCTTTGGTAAATGCTCAGTCTGGACCAGATTTGTACACTGTTGCTGCTTGGAGACAATACACTGATAAGGTGTTGCAAGGATCCATCCCAGCCCAGGACCCTTCGGCCATCAATGAGCCTGATTTACAGGTACTTTCAGCACTCACCAGAGACCATCATCTTCCATTCTCACCAAGGGCACTAAGAAACGATCCCCTGAATACAGATCCTGTGACGTAGGAACAGCTGTGTCAGTGTGAACACCTACTAGGAAAATGTGTTACCAAGTGAGATAACAGTGTCCACCTTCCGTCTTTTTTGTTGTTAAATTAGGGAATTACTGGTCTGCCCTAATTTGTACTTAGTTAATAGAAAAAATAAAGGAAGGAAATATAAAGAAATGTTACAGTTGGGCTTGTTTCTTAGGACATTTAACAATGTGAACAGATCTAATGAAGTATCATAATATAACATCTCATTTTATGGAGGAGGATTGTGATGTGGACTAGTTCAATAAATACCCCCTTGGATCCGGTATCTATAAAATTAGTGTCCATATGACATCTTTTAAACTTTCTATACCTCGAATCACACTATGCACAAACTGTTCATAGACAGTTTTCAGCATGGCTGTCCCAATCTGAAGGAGACATAATATGTATGTGTATGTGTGTGACACTGGCCAGTGTGCAGTTCCTTACTGTCTGGCTGCTGTAGCCGCAGGCTCAGTAAGGGTGTGTGTGTGTTCGGTCCTGGTAATGAAGCGCAAGGAGAGTAGATCCTGGTGTCGTTTAAATCTTCCCATTGGGAAATCTGCTTTTTACTCTGATCTGAAACTCTTCCTGCCTGAAATACTGCAGGGTCCCTCCACCCACAATAAATTAACTGTAGTGAAATGAGGGTGTAGGTGAGAGGGAGTGAGGGAATTAGAGGGAATGGAAGGCAGTGAGGTGAAAATCGAGGTGGGGGGTTCCCCATCACTACATATCACCACGTTCACACTGAAGTAAATTAAAGTGACAGGGCAGTGTGAGAGGACTAGAGGGAAAAGTGTAACACTTCACTGGGGAATTTTTCCTCCATGTCTCCGAGGAAGCACATATCACCTCCGTTTGGCCTTTAAGACAATGAGCCTCCACTGAAAGACATATGAACCATAAAGACTTTTCATTAGAAAGACAAAGATGTGTCTCGGGCAGGGTCCCCTGGGCTGAATAAGAAGACGTGTAGCAGCTAAAGCTCCTTATTGCTGCTTTTTGGGAATAATTCCAACAGACTCAGAACAAATGTTTAAATAGAACCTTTATTTCTGAGAACAACAGTGCTAGAGAAACAAATGATAAAAGAGATACAGTAGGATGAATTATGAATACAGTTATTATTTCAGTGTATTTCAGCAGCTGTGTTTCAATATCAAGCATCTTCCATTTAATCTTCTGATACTGGCATTTTCCATTAAGAACTTTCTTTAAGATTTCGTGCACTCTTCCTTTCATTTTGTTCTTTTGGTCTTTTTGATTTCTTGTTGTTTTTTTAACACAATTGTCAAATTATCAAATTGCCATGCACAATTCCTACCTATTTGCTGAGTTCAGGGTTTTGATAAAAAGCTGCTAGCCTAGTGGTTAGGATGTTCGCCCAACAATCAGGAAGTTGTGGGTCTTATTCCCAAGACCGCTAAGCACCTCTGAGGTACACTTGAGCAAGATACCATCCCCGCACACTGCTCCTTCGGTGCTGTGTTCCAGGTTGCCCACTGCTTTACTTGGTGAATGGGTTAAATACAGAGGAATAACATTGTGCTCTTCACAATGTGTGCTGTAATGTGTTCACATATGACAGAATGGTCACTTACACAAGGCCAGGATTTAAAACCCCAACACTAGAGGTGTGAGGCAACAAAGGTACCCACTGAGACATGCATGTATTAAATAATTTATCTCATCGTCAGGGCTGTATTATGCTATCTAAATCATGTCACAACTGATAAACCAGTTCATTTAAAAATATGATAATCAATTACATTCTTTTGCTGTGACCAGTGCTTGAATAAACTAAGTTTGCTTCAAATGCATACTTTTAAACATAGTCCTATGTGTTTCTGTAATGTTCATATCATCAAAGTGTTGATCGGAGGGAGTAATCAGAGCCTTAGGACAGGACGAATGAATGCAAGTTATTCATTTGTGAAAACCACCTAGAATTCTCAGCTTTCTTTCTCTCTCTTTCTGCTGTACATCATTCATTTGTTCTCATTACAGTGAAACAAATGCCCCATCGCTAAACATTCACACACTTGTTGATGGATCTGATGATCATATAAATTACTAAAAAGATTATGTGCTGTTATTTAATAGGGCCAGTTAGAAACAATGCATCTCACAGATTGCTGCTCGCTTACTTTCTTTATAATTATACAATTTTGTAAGTCAGCAGGTGTCCCTGTCAGGAACACTTCAGAAGAGGCTGTGTGAAATGTGTGAAAGACAGAAGCACAGTAAGAATGTAATGTGTAATATGTGTGTGTGTGTGTGTGTGTGTGTGTGTGTGTGTGTGTGTGTGTGTGTTTTCCAACATTATTATCATGCCCCATCTCTGTTCTATATCAGGATGTTTGAGGAAGACATTGTTGACAGTTATAATGTTTCTGATCTACTATTTCTGGACCATGCTCCTCCTTAGAGCCTGATTGATATGAGGATAGGGAAACAGAGAGACAGGGATGTCTGGCATTAGACAATTTCTAGGATTTGATTGGGTAGTTGGTTTGAGATGGTTTGAGTAATTTTTTTTCTTATATTCACACATAAACCTGGGTTGGAAGGTTATAGCCTTGATGTACACACTGGCTTTACATAACAGGTTTAATAAAAATAACAAGACGTTGCATGGCCTTATCAGTTGGGATTTGTTGTTCCAATTGGTTTGATGTGGACTGGAACAAGATCATTATTAGTAGTGATGGTACAAAATCATCCTGGATTAAAATGTCTGAACAATTATTGGTTTCAGATGGTAAAGCTTATACAGAATGTAGAATCGTAGAGGTTTAGAAATCACTTCATCACTAATAAACTACAGGTTACAGGAAGATTCTTTTACTTCCACTAACATCCCACTAAAGATATTGAGAAAGAGACACACTGAATATCAATGTTTCTTCAATGTTCCTTTAGTCCATCTAAAGACAACAGTAGGCTTGACATGCAAATGACCAAGGCTGGGGCATGTGTTGATGTAAATATCTCAGGATGTTTTTGTTTCTTTTCCTCCCAATAAATTAAGCTCTGGTCTTGGTTAGCAACAACCAAAACATGAGCAGAATGACTCTGGCAGCCAAGACAGCAGATCAATCCACCAGCCACAGGTGAAGAATTAGCAAACAGCTGTGGAGTGGGGAGAGAAAGAGAGAGAGGAGCAAGAGAGAGAGAGAGAAAGAGAGAGAGAGTTGCATGCTGCACTGATGAGACCCATATGTTTATTTCCAGATACTGTGTAGCACATCACTGCCCAATGCACTGAACTCAGATAATTAATATTCACCTCTTTAGTGTGTGTGCTTAAATGTCAACTAATTAATCAGATTTGACAGGTGTGGTGGCACTATTTATCAAATGGTGGAAATTCTCATACAGTAAGTTTCAAAGCCAAAAGGACAAATAACCACAGAAAATGTGCAAATGAAGTCAGTCTGTGTTGAAATAAATTTGCACAACCATTCACATACATCTGCTCTAAGGGAAGTATCTTTCTGTATTTGTAGTATGTTTAGTTTGCACATTTTATAATAAATAGGAAGACATTAAAATATGAAATAAAACAGCCATGTTTAATTCTTAAAAGCAATGAGAATTGAGAAATGCTGGAATGCTTTTACCCACGGGCATAAATGAGCTATTTTTAACTATAGTATTTCAGATACCTGTTCAAGAATTTAAGTATGAGCTTGTGGATGAAAATGCTTTTAAGAAGACTAAAAATGTATAATGTCTAATACTAATATTAATCCTAATTTGTGGGGCTGGCCTAGTGGGTAGGACACATGCCTCTGGACCAAGAGGTTATGGATTTGAATCCAAACATCAGTATACCACCACTGGGTTCCTGTGCAAGGTCTCTAACCCTAAAATGTAACTTATTGGCCACAACCATAAATGCTACATTTGGAGAGGAAACAACAAGTCCTGTGAAGACACGCCCACCATTACTACTGTGAAACACGGTGGCGGATCACTTATATTTTTGGCATGTGTGAGCTACAAAGGCACAGGAAATTTGGTCAGAATTGATGGTATGATGAATGCAGTAAATTGTCAAAAAAAAATACTGGAGGAAGATTTGCACTCGTCAGCCTGGATGCTGCGCATGGAATGTACTTGGACATTCCAATATGACAATGATCCAAGACACAAGGTCAAGTTGACCTGTCATTGTCTACAGCAAAATAAATGGAAGGTTCTCGAGTGGCTGTCTCATTCTCCTGATCTCAATATTATTGAGCCACTCTGGGGAGGCCTCAAAAGTGCAGTTCATGCAAGACAGCCCAAGAATTTACAGGAACTGGAGACTTTTTTCCAGAAATATATGGGCATCCACAGCTACCATAAAAGATTTCAAGCTGTCATTGATGTTAAAGTGGGCAATACATGGTATTAAGGACTGGGGTAGTTTGTTTTGTGATCATGATTTAAAAGAACAAACACATTTTTTGACAATAAATGGCTTTAGCCAACCATTAACCATGAGTGAAAGAAAATCTTTTGTGTTATCATTCATATTCTCTGAAAAATGGTTAAGAAATCATACTTACAAACTGTATAAAAAAGCATCGGCTAAGTAAATACCATGAGTGTTAATATGTAAGGTCTAATCTTTCAGTGTCCATAATTATAATGTCAAAGCTTCATAATACTCAGACATTTCCAATCTATCCATCAGTCTTACTTTGACCTTGTCTCACTGCGTGACTCATCCCTTTCACAGCTTTTTATATGTTCTTGCTGAACATGTTTGGAAAAATTTGATCCATCACTTGTTGCCTCTCCAGGGTGGAAGATGAATCCACCAAATTTATATCCACCACCTGCAGTCTCTGATCCTGTACATCTTCCTAGGTCCACTGGAGGAAAATAAATGCCCCCTCTCTCTCTACCCCCTGCATTGACGCCGTCCTCTTTCAACTGAAAAGTATGTTACCCATTCTTTTTCAGCATGAGTCACCTTCCAGGTCGAGTCATCAAGCATGCTTTCCCTGAAGAGTGCAAAAAAAAAAAACTTCAGCTGTACAAAGAATCTTCAAAGTCAACGGATTCACACCCCCAAATAAAACTGGGAGAAATTACAAAGCTCCTGCTGGAGCCTCATATCATAATTACTCAGGATTCTTTGCACAGGGCCTTTGGGGGGAAATGTCATAAAAACAGAGTTTTGGTTGAGTAAATGAGTGTTAGATTGTTAGAGTCAGTGCTTCTGTAGAATCTGTGCTCCGTAAAATGTGAAGGAAGCAGATATAAATGTTTCCAGCATGAGTTATGCTTGCAGATTATAATATTCCCTCTGTGAAGGATAAATCTGAGGAACTTAAGCATTATTACTTGTCTTTATCATGCTGTTGGCAGCAGCAGAGACTGTCTGAGGTTTCAGCGCTGACTGATGACCTCGTCATCTGGCTTGTACAATGGGGAGAAATTAAATTAGCCGCGGTAATGAATCCTGCCCCATTTCCACAAGAAAAGTCTCACACCGACTGCTCCTGCAGTCGATTAGAAAACTAATCTCTCAAATATAGCCCCTCGCTTTCCAGTGCAGTAAGGAAAAGTAGTCTAGCAACAACAGAGGAGCCATAGCCAACGGCTCCAAACATAGCGGACATCTGGGTGACACCCAGAACCGCTCAGTGTCGTTTCCTTCATTTATCATCTGTTATCATATTCTATTTCCTTGTCTCAGCCTCCCTGTCCTCTTACTCACCTCCTGTTTCTCATTGGCTTTCCTGAAGGAACGAGTCAAAGCAGTAAATTCTGGAGCTATAAAGTGTCTGACTGATGTTTGAAGCAGCAGAAAGTGTCTGAGATGTGAGAGGATCCACTCTGGCTAACAGCTCCTGCAAGTAATGAATGGCGGAGGCTCAGCTAATTAAAAGCTCTCAGCTTTCCGGCTGCAGGGCTGCAGCAGCTGCTCGGCTAGGCCGCTGGCTGAAGGAAAAATCGAGCAATGGTTTGGAGAACAGCACCTGTGATCTCCCTCCACCTGTCACCATCTCTCATCCTGTCACCACATTAACATTCCTCATGGTAGAAAAAAAGGGAAAATGGCAGACCTCAGACTTCTCATCTGACAAAGCTCTTCCCCATGGGACAGACAACTGGAGGGGATGTGAGGAGGGTAGGTGAATAGAGAGGACAATATTACAGAACAAAATGGAGAGGATAATATGGAAAAAGGACAGTAAGGAGAGACCAGACTGTAGGGACAGTAAGAGGAGTACTGAATTGAGGGAATATATCTGAAAGGACAGAATTTAAAGAGAAGACCGTACGGAGAGGTTAAAATGGGCTATATGGAGAAGACAGAGTACAGAACATAGAGGACAGTGCAGAAAGGTCAATACAGAGAGATAATGGAATGTAAAGCATAGTACCATAGTATGGAGCAAATTGTCAAGAGAAGACAGCACAGATAGGACAGTTTAATGTGGATAGTACAGAGCAGACAGAAAAGAGATAACAAAACTCAGAGAACAGTACAGAGGAAGCCGTTTTCAGAACTATATATAAAATGCTGTTGTTTTGTTCGGTGATGGAGCCGTCTCTCAGCAGTGAGGCAGCAGCTCCAGTTCTGAGCAGATTTCCCCTGGGCTCTTCATTGGAGTATTGACTTGTAACTATAACTTAATATCATGTCAGGATCTCCAGAGGATGATCCAGCTTGTCAAGACGAGCCACGGCGGAGGAAAGAGAAAAGGCAAGAGAGAAGTGAGAGAGCGAGGGTGTGTGACAGGAGGGAGAAAAGCCAAGGTTTCGTCCTTGGAGTGCATGAAGAACAAGACGGGGAAATAAAAGGCTATCAAGTCATTTGTAAAGATAATAACTAACTGCATGAATTTCCATTAGCCATAAAAATTCATAAGAGTTCAGTGCTTTCTGGTCTTTCTTGGAAAGGATGCCTCTTGCCTCCTGCACATCTAAACTTTAACTGCTTTTCTTAATTTCCCACCCTCCTCCATTCTTTCTGTTGCTCTCTCGCCCCCTAATGTGTGTGTGTGTGTGTTTCAGTTTCTGTCTCCTCTTAACCTTCACTTTCCCCTTACACTGTATTTTTCTTATGAGACACACACGCACACACTCATGCACACACAGAAACATGCACACACACACCCCTCCCCTCCCTCTCCTTATTTCTTTTCATCCTATTTCTCCT
>JBBMFX010000101.1:6887122-6911885 GCA_037832545.1 Rhabdalestes septentrionalis
TAGATAGCAATAAGCAGAATTAAATTAATCAGGCTTACCACACGTTCCAGCTGAAGCAGATCTCGAGCACACTGAAAATATGGAAACTGCCAGTCCTCTTAAGGTCAGCAGTGTCTCTAAAGATTAACAGAGTAAGAGGTCTCTAAAGAAAAACACAGTAAGAGGTTCAGTAATATACACGCATTAACAGCAGCACATTCATGGTTATAATTTTTGTGGAAAATCTTTGCATCATATTTCAGTGTAATTTTTGAGGTAGGGTGACAACGGCTCTATTGATCTCTTGTTATTTGGGACACCAGATTCTAGGTAGGGGCCCTAAAATTCTAGAAAGTAATTTCTGACAAATTGGTTATAAAGCACCATATCAATAGAGTTTAAGTGTAAAATGCCTTTACACTAACTTCGTGTGTTAAAGATAAGCAAGTACAAATTTAGTCTTTAAACATAACTATTTAGAGCATAATTAAAAGAGGCTTATTAGAATATTCTAGCGAATTTATGGGTAATTTTAGTGATGTTAGATGAAAAATAATAAAATAAAATAACAAGGTGTTCTGAATAGATCAGTTTCAGATATTATGGATTTGGTAAGGTAGTAAAGTGTTCTTGTTGTTTTAATATTCTCAACTATAGTGATAGTCATATAGATATTTTCTAATACAGAAAAATACATTAATGGGTAGACACCAAGTACATTTTTAGATCACTTAGAAACAATGGGTTTTATATTTAAGGGATAATTTGAGTTTAATTCAGAATCTAGTTTGGCTAGAGTGAGTGCTAGTATCTGCAAAGTAATTTTGTTTCTTGCAGGAGTACGACAGAAAAGATAGAGGAAAAGGTGTATTCTTTAAGTCTACGTGATTAGTATATTTAGAAAAACAATATCATTCAAAAGAAAAGGGGGGAATGTCGTGGAAAAATCAGCATTTATTTTTTATATGTGATTAATTTCTTTTGAATAAGTGTTTTCTTCTGTATCCCTTTTACACTGTTTCATTCATTTTTATCCTGAGTTTCTGAGCTAGAGAGGTTTTCTTCAGGGACGTGTTGATATGATAATGCCTTAGTCAAAATATTCTAATGTTTATCAGAAGTTCTCTGTCCTGCATAGTCAGTGAAGGCCCTCTCTGGAAAACAGGAGATTTTGGGTTACCATGGAGATTGAGATTGTGCGAGAGGTGACATCCTGCTCAGTCTGCATGAGTGACAATTAGTTTCTCCAATGGACTTTTTAAACCTCCTGATGGGTCGTCTTCCAGAGATTACGTAGGACAGGGTATAAGATATGATGTTTCGTATGAGGAAAACGTCACAGGTTAGGACGGGAAGGCAGACTTTATGTTCTATATGTTCTCTATGTTCTTTTATCCTGTCCCCATCTGCAGATGATTCCAATAAATCTTTCTCATGATTCAATTTGAGCAAAAAGGACTCTGTTGGTTCTTTTCGAGTCTCTGCACCCCAAGGAGGGTATCTTGTGAGCCCCGACAATGCCAACCCTGGCATCTCCCTGGGACAAATTTAACCAACTTTCCTCCTGGATTTGTAATTTTTCTGCCCTGTTTAGCACCTACCTGCTTCTAACATGCTGACCTCTCCACCCTACTTAAGTCTCCAGACGATCAGGAACCTATGAAGAAGTTCATTAGCCAGAGCAGGTTGCCGGTTGTGGTTACAACTAGACTTCTCAGGAAAGTAGATCTCCATAATCAGGGTTGGTGACCACTCTCCTAGTGTATATGCAACACATTCCAAAATGTCACTTGCACTAGACCTCTGTCCTCCACTGATAGTGGCTAGCTGTGCTCAGCAGGGTTACTCCCACACTCTTTGGCCATTTCTCTGCCATTGCATCCAACTATCCAGTGGAAAGGAGCCACAATAAGCTGACCTTTGATCTGGAGAGAAAATGACTTCCTCCTCTCTCTGTGTCTGTAAGCATTGATTAGGTTCCCAAGAGAAAATGGACAGGCCAGACTGTGTGTGTGAAATAAACCCCATCCTGTGGTGTGTTACAGTGGCCTTTCCACAGTGACACTGCTACAGACAGCGTCTGACCCAACCTATACACATCCATCTGACCTGACCTATGCACACACCTTTACACACTCACACTGCTCACATCCCTCAGGTGGCATTTGGCTTCCTTTCTTGCAGTCCAAACCTAATTCATCTCAAGAAACAGTCTCTTGGCCAAATGTGAGCAGACACATCGCAAAATGTGCCAAATTAGATCAAAATTATTCAAGTGATTCATTTAAGAGGCAGATAATATTCCATGGAAAACTGGCCAGGCTTTAGTAAATCAAATTAAAGGAGTTAAATGTATTTCATTAATTTTGGATTTAGATTTAAAAAATCTACACTCTCCCTGAAGAAACTGATTTTCAAGCAATCAAATCTTCTACAGTTTGGGTTCAATTATAGGAACGCATTTTTAAAAGATGTAATGTTCCTCAAAAATGTAGGTAGCAAAGTTTACCTCCGCTGAAACCAGTGATAAAACAAGTTCCAGCATGATATATACGGTGCTGAAAGTTACATTTTAGTATAGTTTTATGCGGTTGTTTTTTTTGCCTCACTACTTTTGTAGGTGTGGAGCCTCCTCTGCCTTATCATTCAGTGTGTTGCTCTCCCTTTGCCTCTGCAGTGTTTTGTTCTCCCTCTATTTTTCAGTGTGTTGCTTTCTTTTCTTATACTTTTACATTATATTGGCATTTTTGACATTTGATAGATGCTCTTATACAGAGTAACTGAAAATGTAATCCTGTCATAGTAATGTAAATTTAGCATTAGGAGTTTTAACTAAGGACAAAAATACAGCCCTTCTATATAAATGTGGCACATTTTTGATGCTTACAAATGTGCCACATTTTTATTTAAAACGGATGGGACTCATTTTGTAAGGGCTTACCATTATAAAATGTATGAACTTCAAATGAAACTAGACCAGTAAAGAAACTGTTCATGTGCACCACTTTGCACATAATAAAACAAGGCTAAAGCAGTAATCAGGATTATTCCTCACATTTGACATTTAAGGCCTGAACTTATGACCTAGCCCTTACTGTCATGGTTCATCTCACTGATCGTCCATCATCCCAGTCCTCCTCAGCAATCACTGTCCCTTACACTAGCTTAGGATGATAAAACATTAGTGTATTTTTTATCTAAATATGTTAACATGTCTGATTAGACTGTGCCTGTGTGCATTAAGGTCCAGAAGCTGTAACAGTTTTTTTTTTCTTTCATTTGACGCTTTAGCTCCGGTGCTGAAATGGCGGAATTAATAATCACTATGTAGAGATCATAAAACATGTTCGTGCAGAACGAGTGCCGTAAGTGCCCCAGAAAAGATTGCTAATGAATTTTTAAATGTTAATCTTTAAAATAAGCAGCATGGTTCCAGTGTGCTGCAGAAGCAGGATGGCAGAGGGAGGTAATTAATTGTTGAGAGAATCTGAGAAAATTCCACAGAACAGATTGGTCTTCTGAGGCTCATCCAACAGATTATGCAGCTGTTAACTTTTGAGTTAATTCAATACATTTCTGTATTTTTTATGGCTGCCTCACCTAAAAGCTTACCTGTGTTTTTAAGTGCCCTCTCTGGGCTTGTGGTGAGGGATTGTCCATATGTTACTGAGATCCATAAAACATCATTACAGTAGCCATGTGACTCATCATACTGTTCCTCTTTTATACCACCAACAGAGAAAGCAAGGCTTTCATTTTAAGGGTAATTTATACATGTAGCATCATTCTGTTCGCATACAGATTGTGCTTTGCTTAGAGTGGCTCTTGGCTGAAGAAATGAGAAATTAAATGAGATTTGATATTCATATCTCTAGCAACACAGAGAGGGTAAATGAGTGAAATGTTTTGGCCTGTCCTGTTTTCTCTCTTTTAGGAGATATATTTAGTCCTCCTGTGCACAAACCTCTTCACTTTAATTGAACAAATCCATCATAAGAATCATCCACAGCTCTACACTTCAGCCGAGGCTAATGCAGGTTTGATGAACCTTCAACTGGATTTCCTCACCACCATTGATCAGAAACTCTTTAAGTGAAAATGGTGAAGCCCCCTCCCCCCCACTCCCTAATACTCCCCACATTTTCATAATTAACCTCAGACGAGGCAGAGCCGCACAAGTTAATGAAGTCGAGCTCTCTGTTTTTGGATTAATTAGAGCTCAGATAGATCTGAAGAGGACGGAGATGGTAAACAGCGAATGTAACAAATGGTGCGATGCATGGTTTTTAATGCACAATTAAACGGGGCGACTGTGGGGGGAAGGGCGAAACACACAGAAGTTGCTCTCCGAAGGCGACTCCATACATCATCCTTTCAGCGCTAATGGTTTGGAGGCAGCCTGAGAGCCCCTCTCAGAAGCAAGGGTAAACAAGCCAACCAAACCAGGAACTACTCGTTAGCTCTGAGTCCAAAATGTCCGGCCAAGCCGTGATGTATATTACAGAATGTCATAAAACATCACACTGAGCATGCAGGGCCACAGGCCTGAGATTTCATATGACATATCTCGTTAGGGCGAGTAATTGCTGGCTTTACTCTGAGCCATGCAAACACTGACAGGCTGAAAGTGCACCACGAAGTGCTGTAACCCAAAACACTGACTTACATCACTGAAGCATTTCGGCAGGAACACAGCGAGGAGCAGACAGCGAGAGGAAGCCGCTCTGAAAGCTTGTCTTACACATGCTGCCAATGCATTATATGAGCGCCAGCACAATTTGTGCCCAATAGCATTAAATTAACATCTAAAGCAGGCGGTGGATGTGGAGGCTGTTCAGCTGCTGCGGTCTCCACTCAGTGTGTGATTTGGTGTATTGTGTATTTTATGGTTGAATGCACCAGAAAATTTGGAGGAGTAGAACCCTGGCAGCCTTATTACATTAATTCAGTTTCTCTCTCCCTCTCTCCCTTTTTTTTCTCCTCTCTTTCTCTCTCTCTCTCTCTCTCTCTCTCTCTCTCTCTCTCTCTCACTCACTCTCTCTACTGTAATTTTCTTTTTCTTATGCTCTGTTCAGACACATAGTCTTCAGAGGCCAACTCTCTTCTGTGTGTTGATGTGCATGTGTCATCAAAGAGCACAATGGAGTAACTGTGGAATTCTATTCAGTCTTCTCGATCTATCCATCGGTCTTAAGCACATTGTCCCTCTATTAAGCATATCACACTCTCTGGGTGTACACATAATTTGATAATAAAAGTTTACATTTATTATATTTACATTATTAAATAGGAATCACATACCTTTATTTTCACGCAAAACCAGGAGGTTGCCAGGCTTCAGCGACAGATAGGCTTCATGCATCCATTCATTATTTGAGCAACTTATTCTGACAAGGGTCGTGGGTGGTGCTGGAATCTGTCCCAGCACTCATAGAGCAAAAGGCAGAGAAACGCCCTAGACAGGTCACCAGTCCATAAGGGGGCAGACACACAAACAAACGCACATTCACACGCACAGTCACACCTAGAGGCAATTTGGCATCTTCAATATTTACGACTGTGGGAGGAAAGCCAAGCACCCTTCAGAGACCCACGCAGACATGGGGAAAACATGTGAGCTCCACAAAGAAAGGACCCTAAGCCACAAAGTATTCTCAGCCAAAAAGCATGCTTGTTATTTCAGTTCTGAACAGATTAATTAGAGAAAAGAAAAATACTATTACGGTTCTTAGAATGCAACATGTTGTGAACACATCAAAGGCATCTAAAATCATTTCCAAACTGGTAACCTTATAGAAGGTAAAAATATAATTTTGTTTATATTTTTAACTTCACTTTCTCATTTTGGACCGTTTTGTTGCGGTGCATTCGTTATGCAATGTTTGCATAATATAGGGGACAACAGCAATATGTTCATCTGGCTTTCACTGTATCAAACCATTTTAAGGAAGTTAAATAAACACCTTAACACCCACAATACATCAATATCGGTCGCATATTTTAACCTTTTAACGTAATAATTCCTTTAAAAAATAATTCCTCTACAAAAAAGACAGACAGGCCCATCAGCCTCAGACCATGATGAAGGGCTGATGTGTATTAAAGCTCTGTGTGTGAGACAGTGTGTGTGACACAGTAGATTCACAACTCCGGGGTAATAACTGACAAAATGTCAAACTTTCCCCTGCGTTCCAGAACAGATGACTGGAGGCGGAAAAACGATCAATAGTTTGGAGGCTGAAGCTCAATGTTGGAGCTCTGTGTGTTTGGCCTGATGCCGTACATTGATCAGCTCAGTCCTGGAAATAAGTATCTCCACAGCAACTCTTACAGTATTGAACATGTAGCGCCAGAAGCTCTTAAATCTTATTTATTTATTTGTTCATTCATAAATTCTTATTTAGTACACAGAAAAATAAAAGAAAGGAATTAAATGCATAAGAATTAAGAAGCAATATTTAACTTGCATTTAGACAAGTTAGGAACTGCATTCACAAAAACAGTGTTTTTTATTTTCAATATGAAGCATCAATCTTTAACAAGGATGGGGAGAATCATGCGGTGCCATCCGGTAAGGATTTTATTGAGACTCGAAACAAAGGACAAGCCCAAGGGTTTGGAGAGACATGAACTGAAAGACAGGCACCATAGCCAGTATGTCCACCTGACGGACAACTGAAAGGAGAGAACTTAAATAGTGCTTGGGGGTGCAACCAAAGACCAATCACCAGTGATAACTAATAAACAGAAAGTTCTAGGGGGAAGAGATAGTGGCCTCCCGTGGTCGCTGGCAAGGTAGGTGGGGAGTCGGGTCCGTGGTCTTGCAGTGACCCCTGGCGGTCGCAGACCAGGGGCCTCATTTATAACCGTTGCGTACGCACAAAACGGACCTAAAATATGCGTACGCCTCATTTTACGCACAAGTTGTGATCTATAGAAAAAACTTGATGGCAGAATGTGCATATATGTGCGCAAACTCTGACCCATGCATACGAACATTTTGGAAGAAAAAAATGTGACCGCGAGTGAAGAGATTTAAAGAATCAAAACGTTTTCTGTCATGTTTATAGTAAAGATTAGATTTCTTTGTGCAATGAATTTGTTTCTTTGCTTTCCACACATAAATGCCGAGGTTAGGTTAAACAATTCAGTTTTTAAACAAAACGAATTTAGATCAAAAGTATGTAAAAAAATAAAAATAAATAATAAGTGTGATGTACAGGTGTGGATAATATTGTGCATTTTCAAATGAAAGAAAAGTGCAAAGGAGCAATGATTACAGCATGATCAAAAATTACAGTAAGGGTGAATATATTAGTACATTTATAATAATTCCTTGTGTGCCTAGATACATAGATGTGTGCTTTTGGAGCTTTGTGCTGAACTGGGTCCAATGTTAGAGAGACAAACCTTGCAATCCCGGTACAAATACAGGCAATATGGGCTCCATATAAAAAAACGAATTCATATTTGTAAATAGAAAACATGTGCATTCGATTAATGTGCAAGTTATCTGTGATGCTGACATGGTCCTGACAAACGTGGTTGCACGATAACACACGACTTTATCCTGGAACACAGCACGATGGCTGGCTTCTTGGTAAGCAAAAGCAAAAAAAAAATTGTGTAATTCCTAACTATTCAGTGTAAATATACTGAATTGTGTATTTTATTAAATGCAGGTGACAGCGGCTACCCTCTGAAGCGCTGGCTCCTCACCCCTTTTCAATCTCCCAGAGCGCAGAGGAACATCACTATAAAGCCGCTAACGCTTGTGCGTGCACTGTTGTGGAGAGTGCTATCAGCCAGCTGAAATGTAGGTGGCAAAGTTTAGATGCATCAGATGCATCTGGCCACATTTTTTTATTTCGGGCACCGTCTGGTTGGCAGCACTCGCTTCGTTTACAGCTGTAATAACCTGCTGCCACTCGCTGCATATCTTTTTATTTATTCACCCTACTGTGACCAGTTTTTAACTTCTCCCATCAGGAGCACATCTATGTCACTTTTCCCGTCGGCTGCCATGATGCTTTTTTTCAAGTTCACATCGGGGGCTTAAATATTCATGAGGTGATTTGCATTTATCATGTATGGTTGAACGGGGGTGTGTCGAGGGTGGAATGTGTGGCAAAATCCACATGCGAACAATCCCAGGTAGGGTGCAATTTATAAAGCTGAATTTGCTTGGAGTTTTGCGTGCGCCCGTTTTCATAAATCTGAATTTTCCTTTGCGTACGCCATTTTCATCTTTTGGTAGTACGTACATGTTCGGTATGAGAGGAACCGGAACTGGTGCATCAGCGGCCTTAGGTGACTGGACAGGCGGCGAGGTGGAGGCAGCGGGCTCCGATGCTGGAGGTGGGTCTGGGACCACACTGGAGTCCGGCACTGGCGGCGAGTCTGGGACCTGACTGGAACCCGGCGCTGCCGGCGAGTCTGGGACCGGACTGGAACCTGGTGCTGCCAGCGAGTCTGGGATCGGACTGGAACCCCGCACTGCCGGCGAGTCTGGGACCAGACTGGAACCCAGCACTGCCGGCGAGTCTGGGACCGGACTGAAACATGTAGCTGGTGATGTGTCTGGGACCGAGCTGGAACATGTAGCTGGTGGAAAGTCTGGGACCTGGATTAAGGGGCTGAGCTGGGACCAGACCGGAGTCAGATGCTGTAGACTGGGATGGGACGGGAATATGGTCTAATATAGAAGGCTGGACTGGGATCTTGACGAGCTCTGGAGCAAAACAGAATTTAGAAGGGGGCTTGTGCACTGGCTCAAGGTCAGAGGCCGAAGGGGCGCGCATACAGGCGCAAGGTCAGCGACTGAGTGGAGATTGCGCATAGGCGCTGGGTCAGGGACTGAGAGGGGGGCCTGCACGAGCGCTGGATCGGGGACTTAGAGGAGCACATGCACAAACGCTGGATCGGGGACTGAGAGGGGCGCGTGCACAAGTGATGTATCGGGGACTGAGAGGGGCGCGTGCACCGCCACTGGATCATGGGCTGAGAGGAGCACGTGCACTGCCGCTGGGTCAGGGGCTGAGAGCGGGGCGTGCACAATCGTTGTATCGTATGATGTCAGGCAAGGCTGGAGGGGTCCCGTGTACGTCTGGGGGTGAGGTCAGGGTGACGGTTGGTGATGGGGCTGACTGTGGAATGGGATCCACAGCAGGTGTCTCAGCGAGGAGAGTGCTTGGCCGCCAATGTGGACTAGGCTGATCTTGGGGTCCAAGCTGGGATGGGGGGTTAGACTGGGACAGTGGACTGGACCAGAGCTGAGGGTTAGCTTGGAACAGGGGGCAGTTCTGGAGCAGGAGTTTGGTCTGGAGTAGAATGTAGGTCTGGGACTCTGGACTGGGCTGGATCTCTGGACCGGGCTGGATCTCTGGACTCCACCTGAGGAAGCAGAGAAGATGAACGCTCCGCCCAGGGGAGGAGCCAATGAACGCCACACCTGGCGAGGCGGAGAGGACATCCACCCAATGTATAAATCTGACTTTTCCTTTGCTTACGCCATTTTTGTCTTTGGGTCATCCGTACACGTTCAGTATGAGTTTTACTCAAAGTTTTATAAATGAGACCCCTGAACTATGACAATTTGGGATTATTAAATGACTATGTTTTGTGACCAGACACATGCTGTTACACTGTTGGATGTGATTTGTTAGTAAATTCTGCCATTATGTCTTTATGATTTGTGAAATTCAGTCCAAACTGAAAGACCTCTAGACACCTTGTATAACAATATGGTTTACAAGTGAAATTGTGGTGAATTCATCAGCTTAAAGTGATTAGGAGGGCCAGGACATGTTTCTAGAGACTGGCTGAAGGGGCGCTGTGACAGGAGACTTGACAGACATTGGGGTAGGAGCTGGGCCTGGCACTTGGACAGATGACTGAAATAATACTGGCCTAGGGTGTGAAACTGATACTGGGACAGGAGACTGAAGAGATACTAGGGGAGTAATACTGGAGCAGAAGTTAGGACAGACAATATTTCTGCAGTGATAAGAAACTGAACCCAATTCGTACTTATAGGCCAGACCCAACCTGCCCTGACTGGTCCCAAATTTAAAACCAGAACCTGAACTGGCTTGTATTCACTGACACTTATAATAGACACCATTTTGCAAAGCTGTATTTTGTAACACTTAAGTTAAGTGATTGAAAATGTCATGCTGGTATTTTCCTGCAGCACATATACAATGTCAGTTATCCATAAGTTTTTGTGAAATTGCTGACAAGATATGGCAGAGAACATTATTCATCTGTAACTACACAGTTAAGGACTACTATAAAGTGTGACCTACCCTTTAAACTCTCAAAAGAAGCCACATAACCCTGCTTGTAATCTATGTAATCTGTACTGAACTTCTTGTGTGCATCCGTAGATCCTCCAGATCAGTCTCAATGTCATTTGAATGTTGGTTCCTCTCTGTGTTTACTCCTCACATTTATTGGGAGGTCATGTTTCATCTTTATCCTATTAGCAGTGTTTTCCTCTATGATGTGGCTCATATCTCTAAAAAGCTGCTTTGAAATAATTTCTCAAACTGCATATCCTATGACTGATCCTTTTAAACTCAAAAGCTCAGGCTATACATAAAAATAAAATGTACACAAACATGTTACTATATATAGTTATATGTTTCTGGTGGTTGAAAAAAGTTTGCATTCAAGTGAAAGATGAAGAGACAGAAGAGAGCACAGAAGAGAAGAGATTTAGAAAGATTGAGGCATGTTTGTGTCCACTGCACTCCCTGAGCGATGCCAAGGCCGTGTCGGGTAACGCCTTCATTTGTCCATATTTCTCTCTCCCGTCCCTCAGGATTCCCCATCCTTCTGCTGATTTTATTTTTGTAATACGTTCAGTTTTTTTCTCCCCTGAGATCTTTATCATAGAGAAATCTGTTCAACAGTTCACTTGGCACACTTATTAGACCATCAGGGAGTCAAAGAAAGACAATGACAAACAAATTTTTATTTTTTCACTTAGACTTTACTTTACTTTTGCACCATGATGATGATCATTTACACCTTTTTTGAATAATTGTAGTTGTGGTTATGGTTTACCAAATGTGAGAGTTTGTTTGGCCTGTAAAGGCGAAGTCTGGTATTGTCTGATCATTTTTCTGGCCAGCGTGGCTGGATGCAAACCAGACTGGGAAGGAAATGTTCTTTCATAACCCTTTTTACACACAGTCTGGGTTTCTAAAACATGGCACTAATGCTTTCTTCATCCATCCCTCCAGAGGTGTGTATGTGTGAGCAGGGCATAAGGATCTTTAATAATGGCCCTTTCAGAAGTTAGAGCAAAGTGTTAGATAATATTATATTCTGGATTCAGGAGAGAAGATAATGCTTTAATGCTAGGATTATTTCATCTTTGTGTCATTTGACAATTCATTCTGAAGTATGCATTCATCGTTCCACAGCAGCAAAAGCAGCAAACAAACCAAAATCTGCTGTTGCTAAGGCACGAAAAATGATTCCTTTGAAAAAGATATATTCTATTGTGAAAGGCAGAAAGTAAAAAAAAACCTGAGAATGAATGCTGGACCAAACACAATTACTTCTCTTTTAAGGCTACAGTAACCTTAAGCTAATTTCTGGGTGAGTTCACAGTTAAATGCAATTCATAACCTATGCGCTGTTGACCTATTGTATGCGCTTTCAATGCACTGCAAAAACTAGCTCACAAAAACTATAAAAATGTTTATTTGATCTAAAAGCTTATGTCCAGCCAAACTGATTAGTTACTTAATATTTTTGATATGTAATACAATACCTACTTCTATACATCTCTCTAAATATGCAAAAATAAAATACAGATTACAGAAGTCTTATCAAGAGACCTGGAAGAGAGTATAGTAATAATAATAGAGTAATACACGTTATTTTGTATAAAATTGTTCTACTTACTTTACATAAGCTTACTAATTATAAAAGATTTATATCAGACAATAAAAATATGCATTGTCTTGGTGTGAGAGACTTTCACTTGCTGAGAGTTTTGACACTTTGATTATTCATAAGCCATAGTCAAGTATATTCAGACAATAACTCCCACTCCAGGCTACAGTAAATCATTGCCTCTTCTCCTGGTATCACAAACTCAGTGATGGAAAGACTTTTAAGAAAGGTATCCTATAAATATGCACATACATATACAGACAGAATTAATTACACACATTAATATGCAAACACTCCTCCGTCTGGATCTTTTCAGTGCTGGAGTGTGAGTGTATGTGGAGAGACGAAGGGATAAGGAAGAAGAGTGTAGCGAAGGAAAATAATTTTCAGGGAAAGTGTTGGTTGTTTTCATCATCATCATCATCAGCAGCAGCAGCAGCAGCAGCAGCAGTGCGTAATAAATATTAGTGTGCTCTGACATAAAAATTAGAAAATGGAAAACGTTCTGCTCGTTCAACTTGTTCTGTGTAAATTGCACTTCAAAGGAGAGCATTTAGAGATGAAGATTTAATCCCAGCATCAAATCTCTGTTTATCTTCTGAAAACTACACTCAACCGCATGCTATAAGAGCTACAGAAAACATTTTGACAGAGTGACATGAACTGCAGTGCAGTTTTTGCTGTTTTATTTTTAAGCATATTTTCTTAATAACCTTATCTCTATCTCTCTCTCTCTCTCTCTCTCTCTCTCTCTCTCACACACACACACACACACACACACACACACACACACACACACACAAAAACACACACACACAATTTCCGCTGGGGATTTAACACGTGGGCTAAAAGACAGCACAAACTCGGTCCACTTTCAAACGTGAGCTCTAATGGTGAGGATGAAACTGACACTGAGATGAGAAGACGCACCCTGCCTCAATTTCTAAACTGCTGAGAAACAAGTCTATAGCTTACAAATCTAAGTCTCTGAATGTTATTGAATGAGAGTGCACACTAGTGAGAGTGCACCTTACTGTGAAGGGAAGGTGAAGTCCATAATGTTATGAATGTGAACTCCATACTGAACGATAGATTATATTCTAGAATATATGCAACCTGTATAGGCCATAAGTTCAGAGATGACATTTTACATAAAAAGGAAAATTTTACAATGAGAAATGTAAAAATTGTTAGAATAATAACAAAAAACTTTCATATAAATAGTAATAATAGAAGCATTAAGCACTGGCTCTTACTTGGAAATAAACTCCAGCAGTTCAACATTGTTTAAAACTACTTATATATGGATGTCTAATAATGATAATAAATGATAATAAAAATCAAAGTGCCATTTATTTAATGGCAAGCAGTTTTCATGTGGGATCACAACAGTTGATGACATAAATATTAATGGCATTAACAGAAAAAATCATATGCACTGGCGGCTGAAGGGATGACAGAAGCTTTCAGGTTGGATCTTAGTGTATCAATGTGATCTCAAAGGGATCAATACTGTACTTTTAAAAAATGGAAGAAAACTCAGAGCTCTTATCAGCATGCTAATTATAACTGCTAGGTAAATTACTTAATTGCTGTTTGTCTTCGTTAGTATCAGGATGCTATTACCAAAACACACAAGATGTTCCTTTTCCTTGCCTGTGGTGTTGAAGGAGGAATAATGAAATACCTCCTGGCTCTTGTGTCAACCAGCAAGAGAACTAAAGTAGGAGAACTAAAGTGTGCCCTGTCCCTGTGAGTGCATTCATCAGGAAAGCCAGACAGATCCTGAAATTGTGCCCCTGAACTTCCAGATCCTGCTACTTTCGACACTACACTTGCCTCTAAAATGAATTGTTTAATTACTTTGTTTCCATCATTGTATCTTTACCTAGCAGGTCACCTATTCTAAGCCATCCCTTAAAGTGCTCAAATCTCTTCTGAATGGCAGCAGCACAGACAGGTTCTGGGAGGCACCAGCAGGCAGGCACGGCTCCACAGGAGAGCGCCACGCTGGGGCGGAGACCTGAATCCTGGGGAGTGTCTGGGGGACGCCCACGAGGCTGAAATATGGGCAGATGCATCAAATCGCACAAGATAAACAAGCGATGAATTTCATCAGGGCCATCATAGCCTTAATTTGGCTGCCTAATGAGTCAGATCCAGTGGCGGAGATAAAAGTTGTCAGAGGCGCGGCTCTAATGAATTTCTTGCCACTTGTAATCAAGGTTGGCTGTCTGAGGAGCAATGATTAATGGAACCCTGGAGGATTCCCTCGGCCTTCGGCTCTCATTACGGCTAATGCATTCTCAAGCAAATTAACGTGGGGTGGTGAGGAGAGAGAAAGAGAGAGAGAATAAGAAGCAGGGAGAAAGAATAAGAGGCAGAAATGGAGAGGGGCAGAGGCTGGCAGCACAGCAGGAATAGATGTGAGAATAGAGGATGAGAGCAAGACTGAAAGTGAGACAGGTGAAGAACAGCATGTTGAAGGGGAGGCATCATGAGATTGAGGAGCAGCAGTGAAAAGAGAATATATGATGTGGAGAGAGTGAGAGAAATGGAAGGACTGATTGTGACAGAAACGAATGTGATATGGGCAAAAACGTTGAGAACTAAATATTGAATAGTGATGGGAGGTAGTGGTTGAAGGCATAAGGCAAACAGCACAAGTGGTAAATGAATAGTGCATGGATTCTGCCTGCTATTTTGTGTTGTTATTACACATTGTTTTTACATTGTTGATACATCGACGAAATTGGCGAATTCCATTATTTGTTTACATTTCTGCTTAATTCAGTCATTCGGACATAGACATTCATCTGATGTCAGACCTGGGTAGAGAAACCAACCACTTCACATTTCTTTCCAATGATGATAGGTCTTGAATGTACTAAGAAGGGAAGTATTCAGACCCTTCTGCCTGTTTTATATGATTCTTTCAGTGTATATCCAGATTGAGTACTTACACACATAATTTAACTTGACTTTGTAAAAATGAGATTCTTGAAGATGTCAGTGGTAAAAGGAATTTGCTTTTTGGGTCAGTATGATTTGATTTTGGCCGTTTCTTCTCTTGCAATTTCAAAATTGATCGTACGCTGTCAAGGAGATTCAAACAGGGTCGGCTAGACAAAGCAAGCACTTTAAAATTATTTTCAATAGACACATTTATGTTTGGGCTCATTGTCATTTTGAAAGGTGTATCATCAGATTTAATTGAGATGAATCTTATCTAATTACTTAAATGGCATGTAATGCAGAGCACTGCTTACAGAGAAGTTGTGGGGCATATCATGATACCACATACTCCATACTTCACTGTTGGTAAGGTGTTCCTGTGAACATTTCTGATAAAGCTTCTCTGCACCAAAGCATTGACAACAACACCTCACCAAATGACTTACATCTTAACACTTGCATTCTGTGGTATAAATCATTTTATTGGAGTGTTTATTATGTCAATAGCCAGCCAAGCATCCAAGCACACAACAGCTAACTCTCAAGAAGTTACTTCATCACTTTCAAAACAGAGTGTAAAAACAATGGAAATTTCAAGAAAAAAAAAGACAATTCAATAAAAGCAACAAAAAAAATCAATATTTACATCCATCTTTTATAAATATGTCAAATGTACAACATTATACAGAAAGTACCTTTGACAGTCGAGTGCGACATATCAAATCAAAGTACCCAAAAATGAATCGAGCTGAAAGAGAGCTAAATGCCCTCTTGAAAGCAATTATATGGCTAGTTTTGGTTGAGGGCAGTGCAGGTAATGATAGCAGTTTAATCAATTTATAGGAGCCATTTCCCATCCCTAATTTAAGTGTTGAACCTCTAACTCCACTCTGGCACAGCAGACCCTAAAGCTAGCCAGCTGCAGACTGTTTTTTGTCCCAAAAGCCCCATAAGTTACACAAATATGTGCTCAGAGTCTTATGAGAGTGGGCTGATGTGAGAATGGGATGTCAGTTCTGACTAATTAGGAGCCAATCAGAATCTTGGGAAGTTAAAATCTGATGCCTGTTTTTAACAGCATTGTCCTACCAGTTTAATAGTTCTAACATTTAATCTACCAACCTCGTGGTTGTAGTAACTGCGGGAGGCCAATTTCACACCTATAGGACCAGAGTCCATAACAGTTTAGTGATCACCTTGCTCCACATGGGAGCATGTAATTAACAGATGGATTAAATAATCCTGGTTTCTGGACATCCAGAACCAGGACTTGGGTGCCCCAGAGCTAAAATGTTTCATCCTGGCTGTAAATTATGAAAATATGAAGACATTTCTCAAAACCAAAATTAAAAAAAACTTCAACCCAAATTTACAAATATTACTGGTAAAAAAAATAATTCAACCAGCTTAATTGTTCACAAAAAAGATTTGATTATGTATTATTCTTATCAACTTATAAAACCACAGAACACTGATTCCAGTTAAACAAAAAACTGTATAGTGGATGCATTTTAAACATTTGAAATGTGAACTGACAGGTTTTTATGTAGCTCCGTTGTACAAATTGTTATGTAGTTCTATTTAATTATTATAACAATTCCATAGTGTCATCAAATAGGGAGTTAGATTGGGTTGGAGTCAAAACATTGTCCTCATGAAGTTTGATAAATGCTCCATATAACGAATGGATTATTACCAGTATTAAGTACTGAATGCTCTGCAAACATAAAATACTGCATGGTATAAAAACAAGTATTAACATGGTTTCTTTTAGAATTCTCAATCAGAGCAGATTTGAAAGGGTCCTGCTGTGATTCTACTTTCCCTCTTAATTCATCAGCATGACTAACTTACCAAAAATGATTCTGTTTTGTCAGTTTAGGTAAGAAGACTACAGGAACAGGTTGACCAAAATTGTGAATATGGCTACTAATGAATGAAAACAAACAGAAATCAGTTAAAATTAACGACAGAGCTAAATCTAACCGATTGAAAGTGGCTTTCACTTATAGCTTGCCATCTTGGCATTTCTGGTCAACCTATTCCTTAATAAACAGCTCCAGAGTGCTGAACACTCATCACATCCAGTTATGACAAGTTTCTCTCTTGCTAATAGTTTAGTACCTAAATGGGAGTGGATGAGTCCTTCAGAGGAAAGATAAGGGAAAGATACGCTACTATATACACAGTTCTGTACATAATCCGCTGTACCGTCCTCAATTCTCTAATCTTAGAATGCTAATCTATTTCAGTATGCAATACAAAATGGTTCTTGTCAATGCCTGATCAAGTACAGAGGAGGTAAACAAGCATTCTCTCACTCTTTCTTTCACACACACACAGTTCACAGCAAATATAATGTTACCTAGAATGGGGTTACTGGCATTTGCCAGTGAACCAATCTCTCATTCAAAAGGAGTTTTATATATGGGACCCCAGTGTCAAACAGTCATGAGACCACTTCACAGCCCTCAAGAATTCTATCTCACAAAGCCCTGATAATGACACACTATTCTCAGGGTAATCATGCCCTTCAGTCTTTTTCTTTTTTTGGTCCAACTGAAGAGGTATTCTTAGCAAGCCATCAAGTTTGATGAACACTGAGGAAATTCTTGGGATGAGTTTAATGCAAGAAAGAAAATTAAGTCAGATAAGCTGTACCTTATTAAATGGTGCAATATAACAGGTTGAAGTCTTCCCTAATCATCCTAGTGTCTGTTCTACAGTGTTTTTCTTTTTAAACTTCTATAAATGTGTGAACAAAAAAAATAAGTAGAAGTCCACTGTTAGTATGGAGTCAGACCAAAGACCATGTAATACAAAACCTGTAAATAACTGAAGGATTCAAACACTCAAACCAATCTTTGCCTAACTGCTTAAGCACATTTCTCCTAAAGTGAGTTAATGGATCAATGTTGCTCTCTTTTAATGGATATTAGGATCTTTCACAACAAGTTATGGAAAGACTGGGTTGACCTTGCACATCTGCATCTACACAGTTAGGTTTAGACTTGACACAGTAGCAATGGTCAGCAAATGGGGCCAAGGAATGGCAATTCACAAAGATAACCTGGAGGCGACACAGTAGACAGTAGAAGTTCACTGCGAGACCATGTGGACACAGTTGAAGGCAGGGAACGAAGTCACAGTATCAGGGCACTGGGACACTGCAGAGGCTTACGGTATGGGTTTGGGTTTGCACGGGAGACTGTCCTCCCAGAGCCTACATGATACTGACACTACGGTTGAGCTCGCATTGTGTGTTGTTGTTGTTGATGTTGGGGTTGTGTCGAGTGGCGGTCGGTGTGGACAGGCCACCGCTGTCAGAGGGGCAGCCATGCTGTATGAGAATATCAACACATTCCTGACTTCCTGCTCGCCGGGCATAGGACAGGGGTGTCTGGCCCCGGGCGTCACGACTCTTCACATCCACCCCATACTAAATAGAGGACAAGAAAAAAAGATGTAGTAATCAGCAATAGCATTTATATCTGTACTATTGAAAACACAAATACAATAGTCCACATGCCTCATCGGCAAACCCTCACGTAGATTGTTTTTTTTTACCAATTATGAAATTGCTGTAAATTTCAACATTATACTTACTAGAAAAAAAATTATATAAGATGTGATGAGACATTTTTTTACACTGAACTTAGAAGCTCTGTAATCAAGTTGCACTGTACAATTTAATTTCTTTTGTAACCGCTGTATTTGTGCAATGTGTTATGTTGACTGTATTCAAATGATATACACATTTTTCTTACTGTACACTCTCAGCTCCAACCACGGAGGCTGAGCTGAAGTGTGGTGAAGAACTTGAGTCTTATTCTGGCTGAGAGAACAATACTTCCAACTTGACTTATATGTGGAAACCTTTGACTAAAGTACTTTGGCCTGGCAACCTGCTAGTTTATTCTTCTGCCACATGTAGAACATGTTTAGAACAATTAAACAAAAAATATCTAGGTCAGTTATGAAAAGGAAAACACAGCTTGATAACAAGGCCAAGGCCAATTTTTGTGTTTAGTTGTGTCAATCTACATTATGAAGCGTCATGCTGATTCCACTGTACACTAATATGTAAATGCCCACCTTGTTTCTCAAAAGCTCCCTTTGGAATGACAGGAAATAAGCTTGTCAGACAAGTGCATTGTGTGTGTTCACTAAACAGACTATAAAGTTTTCATGAACACTAAATGAACATGGCCTCATTTCATGTTTGGCACTGAGGGTATTATAACTCTTCATTAGTCCCACGGGCAGGAAATTAGCAAAAATCTACTGGCAGCATGTATTTGAACAAGCACCTGTTCGACTCTCGACAAGTGGCGTCAGTAAAGTGGTTATTTTTGTCACACATTAACACACCACAGAACACAATGTTAACATTGTTAAATTCTCTCATTTAACCTATTCGAGTGAAGCACTGGGCAGCCAGCCATGCAGCACCCAGAGAGCAGTGTGTGGTGATGGCTTTTTTAATGGTACCTCAGTGGTGCCTTTAGCTCATCTGGGATTCGAGCCCACATCCTTCTGATCGCAGAGAAAACTCCCTAAACACAAGGCAACTTGCTGCAACTGAACAAAAGTTTAAATTGTGACATTTTCCCATACCCAAATAAGCAGCTGTGTGATGACAACATTGGCCATGGCACAGGACAAGTGCAGTGCAGTGCGTCCATCTCCATCACCGTACGTCTCGTTGACCTCCTCTTTGGTGCCATGAGCTAGCAGAAGCACCACCAACCTCAGGTCATCCTCCACCACAGCCCTTAGCAGCTGCTGTCCCAGTGGCACATCCGACTGTGGAAGTCCAACCAGAAAGAGCTTCTGCTCATACTTCGCTCGGATCCAGCGCTCCTTCTCCTCCCTAGAAGGGTGCAAAGGATAATCACAGATTTTTCTAGCAATAATAATATGATTTTGAACTTGGTCTAAACTCAATACATTTCTGACAAGCTGGCTTTTTACCAGTAAATCTGTTAGTAATATCCTAATGTTCCTAAACTAGCAAACCCAGTAGGTAAACAACTCAAGCTCATGTTGTCCCAAAATTCACACATCAAATTTTAGTGTGGAACCTAAAACACTTCAAATCTCACCAAATTTTAGTTCACTGTGTAGGTTACTGGTCTACAGTAAATTAGACAACTGCCATCTGCTTCAAATAATAGACAACCTACATATACTTGTCTACACAAATATTTGTTTCTTGCCCTTATTGATTTGCCTGGTGTTTTGTTGTATTTCCACACGAATGTGGTTAAGATATTTTTTCAGTGATCTCACTGAAGACCGTATTTGTGATCAGAGAGTAGAGGCAACTAGCGATTTGGTTTTACATGTATACAAGGATTATGCGATCTTACACCACACACACACACTTAGCACTTCAGCAGTGGGAGGGTTAAAGCATGGTCGGCTATCGAAAGGTTACACATTGTGAACAGCATGTCTGCACTGGACAATACAGCAAGGAGGGGGGCATGTTTTTATCACTGCTGTCACTGCTGTCATTCTTGCTCTGCAGATCCCCACAAAGGAGCCCAATCTACACTGGCCCTTCAAGCCTCGGGGGGCCGCTGGCAGTCGGCCAGATCGAAGGGCCGAAGAAAAGAGAGAGAGAGACAGAGAGAGAGAGAGAGAAGGAGACAGAGCGAAAGACTGACGACAGAATGAAGCTCAACTCTGCTCAAGCTTCACACTTCTATCTTTCCTTGTTGATCTAACACCCCTCCTCTCCTCTCCAGTCTCCATTCACTGAGCGTCACAAGAAATGGAATCGATAGTAGGCTGTTTTGAGCATGCTCAGTTCAGCGGTGACCCAGTGACCCCATGTGGCGGGTGATAAGGGGACCAGAAAGGGCCCGTTGTTTGGCCGAACAGCGTGAGTGACAGAGAGAAGAGGGCGAGAGTCCGATAGGGCTGGAGAGAGGGCCTTGGCGATGGGTGACGGGTGTCCCTCGAGACGTCAGTCCTTATGGGCCTGAATATAACCACATTCATAACATCTCCAATCTGCTGATAAACAACAAACAGTGCACAGCTGATAGACACGGGGGGCAGATAAACCCCACCACAAGTAGTGAGTAAAATAATGGGATTGATTCCACATATTTCTTGCATTCTCTATCAACACCTTTCCTGCAAAAAGTTATTCCTTTAATGCTTGCTAATTCCAGGGGTAATTAGGTGTTCGTGCCCAACAGCATCCAGTGTCACATCTTCTGAGGTGACAGAATTGAGCCAAATGGTGAGACTCCGTATCACATGTTAATTACAGCAGCAGTGATTGGAGGGACAATGGTGTCTAAATGGGGCCACACCCTCTCATTATCTTCTGGACAATAACAGGAGACTCCAAATCAACGGCTGTTTCTTTCAGGGGTGGGTGGTGGGGAGGGGGCAATATGTCAACTGCCAGAGCCATGAAGGAAATACAGAGCAAGTGAGAGTGAAAACGAAAGAGAAAGAGACACTGAAGGCACCATTGTGGATTACTGCTGTGGTTTTATGGTCTCCTCAGTGCAACCAAATCAGTCCTTTTTGCAATATGGGAATCATGAAAGAAAGTAAAATATGTCATTTTGTCCTAAAGCAGGAAGTTCCTTATGCATCACATCAGATATAAAAAAAAACAAAACAAAACAAAAAAACCCAGTAAAATTAACAATGAAATAATAGATTACACTGCACAGGTCTCAAAATAAAAAACAGAGTCAGAACATGATTTTTGTGAATGATAATAATCATCCTTAAAGCCCCAACTATTGCTTGCAGCCACCAGAAAGCCAGCCTCATCTTTCTGCAATCACCAGGTATCATCAGCATAAACCGACTTGCAGGTTTTATAGAATCCTCACTTTGAAATCATAAGATCTAATATTAAAAAGAATTAAAGGAAAGATTTAAGAATACAAACATTTTTGTTGCCATTGCTCTATAGTTATTTCCTGTGTCCAAAAGCTTTGCCGGGGTATATACAGCAATCCTCAATTAACAAACTGGCATCCACTACATGAACTGGTGAACTGCTAATATTTGATTTTAACAAACATGTTGTATAGGTCCAAGTCTATGGGGTTCTGTAAGTAAAAGCAGTTGAACAAATGTAGAGGTGCCATTTTTTCATTATTTAGAGCAATTTTCACACAATAATTAGTTGGCTGTTACTGAGCAATTTGCCTTAAATGGTTTTAAATCAAAATTTTAAATATGAAAAATATATCTGGCACTAAAGGTGAAACTTCACAGTAAGATATGGCTCAGTGACAACTTTCCAACGACCCCTCGTTTAACAAAATAGCCGAGAACTTTTCACGTTGCATAAAATAATGGGACACTGTTGAACATTGTTTATGAGTTATGACTCACGAGTCACAACTCTCAAGTCCTTGAGGGCAAGTCTAAAGTCAAATCACAAGTCTTGGTGCGACTTAGGTGTGACTCGAATCTGGTGCCCATGTACGCTAAAGCCTACGGTTAAACAAACTAACGCCAAAAATGTAGCAGATAGAAATTCACTCAAAATAGGAAACCTCACAGTCTGAAAAATACCTATTTTTTGAAAAACAAATGTAACACTTTTTACATTTTGATTTACAAATGTTTAATAAAAAAATTGTTTGTTTTAAAAATAATTTAAATAATGCTGTGACAATGGAGTGAGCAAATTAAGAAGGTCGTTACTGTAACATTAATTCCCTTAAAAATCCCTGGCTGCTCTTTACTGGGAACAAGGCCACAGAGCCACCAAACAGAATCTAGCCACAGTGAATTGCTACCCAATAATAGTGACTGTGTGTGTGTGTATGTGTGTGTGTGTGTGTGTGTGTGTGTGTGTGTGTGTGTGCGCGTGCAGGCTGTAACTGCCCCCAACCTCCTTCAGCAGTCAGTCTCTCAAAGCTTGTTTTTCTTTTGAAGAGGTGGTGAGAGAGACCCACCCCATTGTTATCTTTCTCTTCCTTTGCTTCCCTTACAGAAAACATACAGCAGCATGGGGGGAAGAGAGAGAGAGAGAGAGAGAGAGAGAGAGAGAGAGAGAGAGAGAGAGAGAGAGAGGCAGAGAGAGAGGGGCAGGCCCCGGACGTTTTGACTTTGTGGTTTGGGACAGAGATGAAGGGCTCGACACAAGCGTAATGAAGCGGAACACCTTTTGCCAAGACGCCCTAGAATCATTAACCACAAACACTTAAGAGTCTGTCAGCTCTGCAAACCTGGCACTTACTTTTTCTTCTCCAGTTCCCCAGCTATGATGCAGGATAATCATATATGAACAATGAATAAAACAGACATTTCACAATATGTATTATGTACTACAGGTTTTGCACAGCAAAACAGTACACTTTTAAAACACAAAATGTGTTTTAAAAATACACTTCAGGACGGTATGAGTTTTTATTCTAAGATCATGTTCAATTTTAGATTATGCTTAGGGGCTGCCACCAATTATGTGGCACCAAGGGAGCAGTGTGTGGGGACGGTACCTTGCTGAAGTTTACCTAAGTGATGACACTAGTAGCAGGAACTCATACCCACATCCTTCTGATTGTAGGGGCAATGGCCGCTCCACCAGCTGCCCACTCCCCCCCCCAAAAAAGGTGGTGTAAGTAAAAAAAGTTCTGAACTTTTTCCAATGCCTGCAACACTACCCTACATTATTAAAACAAATCCAAAAATTAATCACATCTGCAATTTCCATGAAGAATTAAGAGTTCCTAATTGAAAAAATACCAATTATTTGAGCGTGGGTGAGCTTTGTAAATTCTTACCCTCTTTACCTTGATAGGATTTACCCATGTGCCTAGTTTTGATCAGTGTCTGTGATTTCCATAAAAGACTGTAAAGGAGTTTACACTCAACCTCTAAAAAGTAAGGGATGCATTAGTAGATACATTTTGAGCCACATGATATACTTTGTAATGAAATGGTTCAACCTTAATACGAGCATCATCTTTGAGGTCATTTATCGCAAAGGCTTCCAGAACCAAGCACTTGATGATGAATTATAGAAATACATCATGATATCTAGATATCAAGATATTTACACTTTAATTAATAAAGCTTAAGAATTCAAACTTTTTGAGAACTGCTTCTCTATGCTTAAAGAATGTCCCATGTAACAGACATAGCCCATTTTGTTTGTTTTGTTTTCCCTATGGAACTTAAACTTGCAAGGTGTATTTCTACTGTCATGGCACCAGAGTTTAAAAGGTATAAAGTACTTTTGTGAATATATGGATTATATTTTAAAACTAAACATCACAGGCAGCACATCTCCCAGGACCACCAAAAGGGTGAGGAAGGTCTGCAGTGCTGCTTGGAGGATTTCATTTATCACATAAAGGACTCCTGCAACCATAAAGGACTCCTGCATTTATCCTGCATCCGCCACACTGATGTCAGCGGCTCCAGTGGCTCATGTGTTTGGAGAAGGTAGAAATGCAGGAGTAGCAACAGGCAGCTCAAATGGCTCGGCCATGGCCACTTAAAACGGGAGGAAGAGCAGAGCGGTAATCCTGCCTCGACCTTCTGTTTGAAATTGAGCCCCCGAAAACAAACAAGAGTCCGCCATGCTGAGGGCTGTGGGAGAAAGCCGAGAAGCCTTGAAAAGGACACTTCCTCTCGGCAGGAGGAAAGAAAATAAAATGAGAGGCTTTAGCATGTCAAAAGAGACAGAAAGAGTAAGAGAGGGAGGGAGGGGTAGAGAGAGAGAGAGAGAGAGAGAGACAGAGAGAGAGAGAGAGGGTAGGGGTAAGAAAAAGAGTGATGAGACAGAGAAGACACTCTCTGTGGGGGGGTGGGGGGGGGGGGGTTGGGGGTTTCCATTCAGGAAATCAGGCCCATGGAACCCCCCTGAAAAAGAAACACACATTTGCAAGCACAAACACACACACCAACACACACACACACACAC
>JBBMFX010000101.1:6969992-6980576 GCA_037832545.1 Rhabdalestes septentrionalis
TGGACCAAGGTATTGGAACACCTGACCATAATACCAACAGGGACTGTAATGAGATTGCATGTGAAAACATGGATTTTAACATGGATTTTTTCCCCCCTTTGCAGCTAGAACAGCTTCCGCTCTTCTTAGAAGGCTTTCCAAAAGATTTTGGAGTTTCTGTGTGAAATTTGTGTCTTTTTATCCTAAGTATTCACAAGGTCAGGCACTGATGTGAAGCCCTGGCTCACAATCTTCATACCAGTTGAAGGTGTTGGATAGACTGGAGGTCATAGCCAGTCATGGCCAGTCAACTTCTTCCACACCGAACTCATCTAGCCATGTCGTTATGGAGCTTGCCTTATGCACTGGGTCACAGTCATGCTGGAACAGAAAAGGTTCTATATTGTCCAAACTGTCTTGTTATACTGAAGCATTAGGATTGCATTTCACTGAAAGTAAGGGGCCACCTGAATTTAATAATGAAGAGTTGTTTCCCAGTTCCCACTATACAGTTTAGCAGCAATGTTCATCACTGGAATGCAGATGTTCGACACACATGAGATGGTTCTGTATTTTAATCAGAATAGACTACAGTGGCTGACTGACACAGGTGACTCTACTGTTCTCCACAAGTCTTGCAGATGACTTCCTCAAACCTTCATTATTGTGTTCTGTTATCAGAATGGCTTAATGCTGAGTGTGCATTATTACTGCTAATACAGCATGAGAGAGTGTTACAAATGTTAAGCTGGACTGAAGCATGGTCAGTGTCTCAGGTTCACACATTCTGAGTACTTCTCCATTTGGCATTCTCCAAAAACTCTTGAGTGGCTTGGAAAAGTTTAATTAGCTAGTACCATTTAACATTATTAATATTCATTATGTTGGCATTTTGCACTAAATGCAAATTACTGCCAGATGGACAGATTCTGCCTCAGATACTCTTTAAAATTCCTCATACACTGGCTCCTGCTATTTTTTTTTATGTGAAACTTTCAAAAAAGAATTAGCCTACAAAGATTTTATAATGAGTGACTGAAGTGTGCACACACATTCTTGAATGAAATGTTTGAATAAAGACAAAACCACTGAAGCCCCATTTTCCCCAATTACTACTTGCGGTTATTGTTCATTCTGCTTAATTGAGTGTGTATTTGCACCAAGAGTGTCATTCTTAACAGAACAGGTGAAGCAGTGTTTCAACGCACACAAAGAGGTGAAATACATCACTATGGGAATTTACAAATATATCTGCATATAGCATAAATAGACTCTGTTCAGTTAAATTATGATCTTCACTAATTCAGAAACGACAAGAAGTAAATATATATGGAAATCTTATTATGTTTCAATGTGTTTGACATCACACTGCTATTCCTCACTCAGCCATTGATCCAATGATCCTCACAGTCCTTCTTCATGTAGCCCATGTAGCTAAGTCAGAGAGCAGATTTGCTTTGAATCATTTGTTTTGTTCTGTTATTTGGTTTGAATTCTTTTATTTTGTCTAGACAGGCTGGAACTATTTTTGACATCGCACTGTGCCTCTTGGAAGCAATCAATTCACTGGCTGCACTGGAAATGAGGAGGTAAGGTGGGGCTGCAGCCCATTTTAAAATGGCTGCTGACATTTTCCTCAGGGTCAACTTTGCACTGGGAGGATGATTGCATGGACTTTCTTCTGCGATTACGGGAGTTTTAAGCAGTGGCAGACTATCAGAATGCAGCGTTGGCCCCACATGTTGGCCATGAGTCCTTTGTTTTGTCTTCCCTGTATGTATGTCTGGTGATGGAAGAGTCCAGCCATGGGCACTGGAACCATTACATTTAAAAATAATTTGACTCATCAGTACTTTGTATGAGGGAAACACGCGAGATGCTGAGTGGAGCACATGCACACACACCCGCGGGGCAAACACTTCACTAAAGCATGTGGGTGCTACATATGCAGGGCAGAAAGAGACCAAGTGGGTGGCCATTGGGAAAGGTGATTTACTGTGTGAACTATCTACCAAAATAAACCTGTGGGGGAAAATAACACTTACCTGTGTCTCTGCTAGTGACTCTGTTCTTGTGGGATCCATACCTGGGAAATGAAGGGTGGTAGTCTGAACAGAATCTGTAACTGGATAAGAGGGCCAGCTTACCTTAGTTCACTACAATCAGCCTGCTCTTCCTCACTATTCCTCACTCAATCATCGTACTGTTGATCCACTCTGTCATCGCTTGACTCTTCCTTATTCAGTCTTCATATTGCTGTTTCTCAGTCCTCATGCTGCCAAACCACATTTGTTCTTTGCACTCCATGCTCCTCACTCATTTATCACCTTGATGTTCCTCTCTGTCATCGGGCATCCAATTCTTCATGTTTCTCATTCAGTGTAATCACAACTTCTGAGATAACCCAACAAACAACACAGCCTATCTTTAAGTGCAGGAACATCCTTGTGGATTAGACCTTGAGTTTGCATTGAGAGACTTACAGTAGCAGTTTGACAAAGCTGTTATTTGACATGCTGAAGCTACATAACAGGAAAAAAAAATGGTTTCAAAATTGGTGTACTCCTTTGCTAGTACAGAATACTGGGCTCCTTTTGTCCATTTTTTAGATGAGACATGTGCTTAGAGCTTCAGCTCAAATGGGAATCAGCTGTAGTTTATCTATTTACATACATTCAGTGAGCAGTTATGACAGTATTTCCAATGTATTATTTGTGAATAGACATGCATTTTCATAAATCAGAGTTAAAGAACAACATTGCAAGAATTGCTTTAGAACAGAAGGGCACTGAGAATGAAGGGACCTGAGCTCAAGTATTGACTGAATAACATTCAAACAATGAAAAATATTGGTCCAAATATTGTGCTATGCTAATTGTGTTAAGAGTTTTGAAAAATATTATTAAAAAAACAGAAAAATGCAAACACTGGCTGAATTAAAAATTTATTTAACTGCTTTATGGAACGTTACTGTAGTTCTACATTTCAGTACAATACGAGTTAGTGCCTCAACATTAAATAATTTTCCTAAACCGAAAACATAAAAACTTTGTTTAAAAAAAACTAACACAATAGAAAGCAGCCACTAAATAAACCCTTTACAATTTTTAAGATTACCTTTCATGACTTTCTCAACCAGTTCTGTTTGTGGATGTGAGGATAAAATTTTAGACATTGCATGATTTCTCATCATCTACCTCTGACTTTTTTCCCAAGTGTTTTTCTGAGTCAGCACATCATTTATATGCTTCACATAACAAGAAGAGCAGAGTTAACTCCCTATGAGATATGTGTGGATAGTTTTAGGGAACCAAAATTATAAAGTGCGTTAAATCATTGGGGATAGATATGAAGGAAAGATAAGCTACATTGGGGCTTTAGCAAAGGTGTAGGCATAATGTGTAACCCCACGTAAACCAAAATGTTTTCAAATTAATTGCCTTGATCTAATGTATATACATGTATAAAGAGGGCCTAATATCTTTGCTGAGAGGCCCGATGTACCCCAACGTCTTTCTATCAGTGCAGACTGACCTGCTGTCAGCAATGAATGGGCCTCATTTGAAAAATGTTTGAGATATTTATCCTGAATTTCTCTTGCATCCTAATTCTGTACATACTGCTGCTCTCCACCACACCCAACATCTAATATAATTTACAGTAACAGGAATATCCACCATGTAACATAATAGCCCTGTTGTCTAAAATGGCTGCCTGCAGTATTTACCTACATTGTGCAGTTTTGTTAACTTTTATTGTGAAGAGTAACTCACACTGTGTTCGGAAGCCACTAAGTCTGCTCCAAATTAATGAAGAGCTGGATTTAATTTGAGCACGAGCAGAAGATACATATTAATGCAGGGGAGAGACTGAAGTCTTCCAATTGCCAGGGCAATCCATAACATTACATTATACATAAATGTTATAAGGCTGGAGCTTATAAAGGTGTACAACAATTTTTCCAGTACTTCTTGTACTTCTGCCTGTAAGCAAACCCACCTTAAACTTTGTAGACATTCACAGAGAGAATTTTACTTATTTCTTTTTGCTGTAAACCGGAACACAAACCCACTGATAACAAGTGCTCACCAGTCACATGCACGGCTGTGGAAGAAAGAGAGAATAAGAGATCATATCTAGCTCAGTTTCGGGTCACCATATGAACACACCCCATCTCATTGTGTGAATTTTGGGGATTGGTGAGTAGGAAAAGGAAGTGGGGGCAAATGAGTGGGTGTGTGGGTGTGTTTTTGTGTGGGGGTAAATGATTTCGCTGCAGGAGATGGGGCTTGATATGGTAGTTTGGGAGTAATCACAGCACACACACATGCACACTCAGACCTTTCTCTTCATGAAGCAAAGCGAGTGTGGGTTGGAGAGAAGCAGAGAAGGCTGAACGAGCGACAGAGAGAGGGTGGGAGATAGAGAAACGAATGGAAGGAGGAGTGGAATGAGTGAACAGGTTGATGAAAGAGGAAGAAAGTTGTTGTTAACATGAACACACACGCATACACATGCACACACCTGGGCACCGTCAATCTGTTATGAACTCAGTCTTTTGAATGCAGCTGATTAAAATACATTTTGAGCATGATCCTCACTGTCCGTGTCCTTAAGGTCAGAGAGGAAATAACAAACCTCTAAAACCAACCCGAAACACTACAGAGCCATGACATTAAAATCACCTAAATATTAGTGGGGTTTTTTTGTCCCACTCATGCTGGCAGCTCTGACACATCAAAGCATGGACACCACAAGCTGAAGGTGTGCTGCAGTATCTGTCACCATGGTGTAAGCAGCAAGTCCTGTAAATTGGACATTGGGACCTCTGTCCCTCAGACTATTTTGTCCAGCTTATCCCACAGATGCCCAGCTGGACTGAGATCTGTGGATTTTGAAGGTGTAGTCAGCACACGTTTTGTCATGTTCCTGAAAACCATTCTTGGTCTGTACATTTTTTTATGTAGGTGTATGTGTCAAAGTATCATCCACATGAATGCCAGAACCCAAGATTTCCATGCAGAACATTGCCCAGAGCATCACACCTACACTGGTTTGCCTTCTTCTGGTGCAATCTATTCCCTAGGTAAGCGAAACACATTCACACATCATGTGATTGAGTAATCAGACCAGGCAACCTTCTTCCAAGCTCATGTGTCCACTGTACTGTAGGTATTTTTGATGGTGGCCAGTAGAGCTGAAATATTTGCCCGAAATTGACAGAACCCCTCAAGACCTGACGGGTTTGGTCGGGTTCGGGTTTAATATCTATCATTTTACACGGGCTCGGCCGGGCTCAGGCTTGCATAGTAAATGAGTGGTAAGTTGATGCATTTGTATCAGCGCAAGAAAGATGTGAAAATGCTGAGGAGGTGAAACGGACGTTAGACTCTGGCAATTATGTGTTGGTTGCATTCCGATCACTAGCAGCAGCAGTGAAAAAGTGAAAAGCTAGACGCAACATCAGTGAGAGCAGGACCGCACTAAAGCCATATAGAGTGGATTTGATAATTTTCCTCCACAAAATCATGCAGCCTAATCATTGTGAGTGAAGGTTTTGACTAAATTATAACTAACTAAATAATTAAATATTAATCTTAATTGCATAATGTTGACAGAGTATGTAGGCTAATGTTGGCATTATTCTTTTATTACATTTCAGCTGCTGTTTACTATCTTGTTGAGGCCAGATTGTGAGAAGAAGTGGTGAAGCAAATCCCGCGGAGCCTTTATGAACCACCTTTATGAACCACGGTCACTCAGATCTCAAAGTGCTGACTACTAATTGTTCCCAGAATTTTGAATACTTCATCAGGGGGAGAGCATTCTCATATATAGCCCCCAAGCTCTGGAATGCTTTGCCAACCAACATTCGGGACTCAGACACAGTCTCAGTTTTTAAGTCCAGGCTGAAAACATATGTGTTTAGTCAGGCTTTCTGTATTGAATTTTTCTTGCTAGATGGAAGGTGTAGAGCTAGGAGGCGGCGGGTACAGAGAATTCTACCAAACTGGGACACTGGTGTGGTCACCTCACCTCTCCTCACGTTCACTCAGGTTTGTGATGGTGGAGGGGAGCTGTGCCAATGTCTTGGGGCACTCTCACAATCATTTTTCCCTTTCAGTTCTGCCCTTTCTAGCTAGGCTGCTCTAGCTACATATATTGGAGTCATAACTTGCACTCCTCATAGATATTTATAATGCCTGTAAATAACAGAACTAACTCCCTCCTCTGTTTTCTGTGAGGGGAACTGCTGCACACCTGCCGGATCGATCTCCGTGGGAGGCTGCCCTCGACTGATCCTGGCTCCACTCGGGTCCTTCCCCAAGCTTGGACACTGCTGCCCAAAGCTCCGACAGAGATTGTTGCTCCTGATACTGATGTTCATGGACAACGGACTCTCAGTTTAACTTTCAATATAATACTTTTCTGATCTCATTTTGATTCTTGGTTCCTCCCGAGTTTTCTTCCTCCAGCTGAGGGAGTTTTTCCTCGCCTCTGTCACCTTTGGCTTACTAACTAAGGGCTCGGACATGGACTCTGTAATGCTGCTTTGTGACAACCTGGTTGTAAAAAGCGCAATATAAATAAAATTGAATTGAATTGAATTCATCTTAATTTCGTTATTGCCAAATAAGATTTCAATCAAAATGTACTTGTTGGGCTCAGGCCGAATTCTGTCTGGTTTGACTTTAAAGCTCTAGTGGCCATGGGTCACCATGGACATTTTTACCAGTTTGCAGCTACGCAGACCCATATATGGTTAAGTGAATTCAGTGTATACACTGACACTTTTCTGTAACAGCCAGTAATCATTTTATAAACTAAAATTTGTTCTACTGAAGCTTTTCTGCGGGATTAGACCAGATCTTCCCACACCACACACAACACAATTTTTGGGTACCCATATTCCAGAGGGCCAGTGGGACCCTGATACTTGCACTGACCTTCTACTCTCCAAAAATTACATTTTTTGCCCTTACCAAAACTGATCACTCATTACTTGATGTCTTGCTGCCCCTGCACTGATCCCTTTTTGATCCAACAGTGACCCCTAACTGCCCCATCGCTGATCCCTCACTATCCCAACAATGATCATTAGCATTGATCTCCAAATGCGCCAACACTGACTGTTTGGTAAGAAGCTTCACTTTAGCTTTTAAAACGAGTGCAAGTCACTACAGCAGATCAACAAGAATATATGTTTGTAAAGCTGGAGGTCAAATAAAAAAAAACAATTTTTAATGGGGGTCAAATAAAAAATTAAAAAAATGCTAGAATGTGTTGTGGTGGTATTTTTCACAGTTCTGTGGATTTTAAACTCTCCATCAGATTCAGCATCCTGCTGTTAGCCAATCAACTACAATGTAATAATGTTCTCACAGGGCTGTAGAAAATGCCCTTGACAAATAAAGTGGCTGTTATTAGGCAAAATTATTACACTGCTTTGTATGGTCATCCTATAAAAGCCTCATGTGTCAGGTTTAGCTTGTGTTGGGCTGTTTTTCTCTAATGTTATTAGAGATAAAGTATTAATGTGTTAATGTATCTGCTTGGTGTAGATAGTATACACTGTTAGGCTGTTTTGTTGTGTGTTTTTTTCATTTGAACCTCACAAATTGGGTTTGTAGCTCACACACTTTAATGTAACAGGCTAAAAGCTCTCCACAAGGGAGCTATTATGGCTAAAGTAGCTATTGTGTGTATCATTAGAATAGAGGAACTTGCACAAATGGACATTAATTTCATTAGTTAGGTTGTGGATAACCACAGGCAAAGGCAACAGTGTTTGGGACTGGGCCACTGTGTTAGAGTGATGAATGATGGCACTGCCCTCCCAGATGGAAAAAAACACACCACCACTGATTAACATACCTAAAATATGACACCACAATTCCAACACTGTGCTGTTGATTTCTAAATCGTAGCACACCTGAGTAGTGGATTCATTTGTTTTCACTTGTTTAGCCTTTGCTAAAGACCGACTCCAAGTTAAACTGCACAGCAATCGCTCAAGAGACTGAGCAGAGACTGATTTTAACCTGTTTATAGGGCGGAAAGTGTTGAGGATGTTTTTGAGAATCGGATTTACAGAAACCGAGGAACGCCTGGAGGAGGCTAGAGGGGAACACCGTGTGTGTGTGAGGAAATATCGAGTTGTCATTATCAAATTCTAATTCCCAGCCTGTCAGTTTCCATTACCTGAGCAGCGCACTGAGACCTAAAGGTTATTGATTTAAGTTCTAATCTACAAACAAATATATTACCTGCACAGACCAAGAGCAATGTTAAACGAAGGGCAAAGCCTGCTCTGATGGATGCTGCCTTTGTGTATGTGTGTGTGTGTGTGTGTGTGTGTATGTGTGAGAATGTCTCTGTGTGTTTGGGCAAGATAAAGCTGCAACATATCTTCTCACCTTTATGCCTCAACACATAAACACATGAAATAAACACTTTCACTTATTGGTTTTGACTACTGTTCCAAACGGAAACCTTTACTTTGTGGTCTGTCACTGTTAATGACAGGTTGAAATTTAATGTTGAACTTTGGACAGTTTCTTTTGTGTCATTACAGAAACTATACATTTTTATTTTTTATTTCTTATATAGTGTCTATTTACACCAAGGGTGAGGATGCTGTCCCAAGAAAATCTGCCTCTGGTCAGTGATGCAATGTTGCCATAGCAACAACCCCACTGACACAGTACATTCTTACAATCGACAAAAACTTATATTTACCCAAATCCAAACATTTCCCACCAAGCTAACAAAAATCAAACTGTTATGACTGCTCTGTACTAACTAGCTTGCACTAGCCACACTGACTTCTCTGCTCTGGTCACCCTGCCCTGAACATCCTGACCACTCTTTACTGACCGGCCCGTTTTGTTCTAATGACTGCTCTGCTCTGAAAGCTCTGCATTTACCGTTCTGCACTGTCCACACTGGCTACTCACTATGTACTACTCTGCATGGTGCATTCTGACTGCTCTATCTTGACCTTTCTGTTCTGACTACTCTACACTGGCCACATCACTCTGGTCTTACCACTCCTCACTCACCAGCCTGACTGCTTTGTTTTTATCATTTTGTTCAGCACTGATTGCTCTAACCCCTCTGTACTGACCATTCATCACTCTCCATTATGATCTGTCTTCTAAGACAGGTCTGCTCTGACTGTTTAGAAATGAGCACTCAGCGCTGTCCGCACTGACTACTGCTCTGATAACTCTGCACTGATTACACCGCTCGGACATTCACCTACAACCGCTCTGCTCTGAATACTTTCCTCTGACAGATCTGCAATGTCCACTCTACTCTCTGCAGCTCAGCACTCTCTCTTTCTCAGCTCTCACTCTGCAGGACTCTGCTGAAGGAATATCTGTCTTTATGTTTACCTTTCTCTCAATTTACTTCTTTCTGTTTTTCTTCAGGACAGGAGGTTAGGGTTGAAGGGCAAAGTATTCTTCACACCAAAGGACACTAGCGCACAAAGGATTACCATTTATAGTGCAGCAGCACCACCCAGTGGTTTTGGAGAGTTTTCCTGGAAGCCCATGAAAGGTCACAGAATCTTAAAATGTATGTGTAATAAAACTACATGCACAGAAAGCCATCCCCAACCACACACAAGCACACCAAACAGCAAGAATGAGAAAGCAAGCATTATCCTACACCCATCAAACACAAACTGAAAGCTAATACAGCTAATACAGAAATGTGCAGGACTGTACATGAAGTGGGTGAAATTGAAAGGAGCAAAAGATTAGAATTCTAAACTTAAAAAAGATTAGAATTCTAACTGTTAAACAGGTAAAACAACACAGGTGTATTTTTACTGATTAACCCTATGCCCATGCCTATCATGTACATGAAGCTAAGCCCAAACATTGTGGTAATCTGCCACTGCTGCATAGGGTAACCAAAATATTTAACATACATAATTTAATAATTTTGCTAGCAGTTGTAAGCTTAGAACTTACTTTATGGCTGGCCCAAATAACTTAAACTCTCAAGCATATTTGTATTACACTGGAATAAGGTGAGGGCTTCCCCCTGAGCTTTAAGTCAATGATGTACACAGGACGAGCCCAGAGCATGCAGCATAATTTAGGTTTCGGTGCTGACAGAGAACTGCATCCATTAACTATTCGAAGCTCTGTGAAGCACTAATGGAAGACACCATTTGGGCCAGAGGCCTGAGGTGGTGCTGTGTGCTGTTCTGGGCCAGGTAGTCAGTATTAATGTTATTTCCAAGTACCTTTGATGATGTCCAGCGTTAATCTGGAATTACCTAATCACTCTGTAAGGTCACCTGTGCAGGATAACAGGTAAGTGTCAAACTCTGGGATTTGGCCTTAGACTTTTGGACAACAACTATATGTTTTGCCACAAGCTGAGCCACAAGCTGGTGCTATGCAGCAGCACAATTCTTCCCCTATAGCCTAAGGGTGGGCTTCAGGTACACAATATGGCCATATTACTGAATGAAAAAATCCTAGCAAATGCAGGACTGAAATAGGGGTACGCAACTCTCTCTCTCTCTCTCTCTCTCTCTCTCTCTCTCTCTCTCTCTCTCTCTCTCTCTCTCTCTCTCTCTCTCTC
>JBBMFX010000101.1:6980676-7016243 GCA_037832545.1 Rhabdalestes septentrionalis
CGCAAATAAAATCGCAATCGCAATATTCGTTCAAAAAATCGCAATATGATTATTTTGTCCATATTGCACAGCCATATCACATACCTCTACATGGACATACAGATCTGTCCTTTATTTGCAAAAACGGTCAAGAAATATAGTTTTAACCAGATTGCCAAGCTGTAATTAAAGTCCAAGATCACAGTCCAAGATCTGTGCAACCCTGCCATGAAGTGACCTTAATTGAATGAGAGGAGTTATTACAGAGGATTTTTTTCTTTTTAACAGAATCTTTTTAAATCCACCACAGACAGAACCAATCAGCTTCACGAATGAATAAGCCATGCACAACCCTCTGCAGTTGGTGCGCTACGGCTCCTGCCGCGTACAGATGGGCCACTGTTGCCAATATTATGCTTAAGAGTGGAGTGTTCATTTGGGTACGGAAATTCAAAATTGCAGCAGCCCCTCCCTTTGTTCCCCATGAAGGCCTGCCCTCCTCGTTAAACCCTAGCAATTCCTGCAGTCTGCCTCCATGCCCTACCCCCAGCTGCGGTGGGTGGAGTTCCTCACAGCCTACTCTTGTCTAAATTCCTGTCGATAATCCTAATTATTTTTAGATTAAACAAACAGCAGGGAGAGGATCTGAAGCATTTGGGTGGGAATATCCCCTCGTGCTCCCTGGAGGAGTGCGTTTATAGTGTGGACGTGTTGTGAAGTGTCAAAGTGCATCACAGCTTATAAACAATAGCTCTGAAATCATGATCTTGTTTAATCACTTGCGTCACGAATCTCAAACCAGTGAAGTCAGTCATTACCAACCTACTTAATTCTTTTCCTGTTATCGAGAGAGGAGACAAACATGCCACTATGCCAAACAGCTGGGTTTGTTTGGAGCGAGAATGAGCGAGTCAGCCTGGGGTACATAATGGAGATTGTATTGGTTCTTCAGGGCCGTCGCTCTAACACATGCAGAGCAGCAGCAAGCTGTCTACAATACTGCTGATCTTTCCTCTGAGGCTTTACTTCGCTGTCTGGCAGTTCTGAGGTCTTGTGCTATCAAGCTGGGTGGTTTTGTCTGTCCTCCAGCTGATGTTGCCCTTCAGTTTGGAGCGAACCCCAGGCAAGGCCTCATCTCCCACGCAAAGCGGAGGGTAATTAAACTTCCAGACAAGGCTGTACACAAAGGGAAAAACAACCATATATGTCTGTGTTGGGACTACGATAGACAGCATGTGTCCTGTTAATTTATCTCCTGTAAAATGCCTTCATGCAGTAATGTATTAGCTGTTACTCATGAGAAGAAATTAACATTTTAATAGAGCATTTTTGCACAAATGCATTTAAGTGAGCATGTCTCCCTCTGGAGTCTGCAGGAGTCGGAACAATAATCTCTCATTTCCTGCCTGAGTCATACTGATTTGAGCGCACAGAAAGACATTTACCATCCTATCCTGTTTACAGTAACACTATTTCTATTGACTGTTGTTATCTAGTTTGTTGTTTTTACCCTAACCCTCATTTACACCAGTTTTTATATCTGTACCACAGTGTCCAAATAAAAACATGTTTTTTCTTTCTCCCCAGAATGCTCCTCACATTCCTATTTTTGCTTAGAAGAATACCATGCAGTGTTTTAAAGATTTAAAGGGATAGTTAGGGGAAAAAACTTTTTTTTTAGTTTAGAACTGGAGCTGTGAGGCTGCTGATATTAAAATCAGTAGTCATGCAGATATTTTTCTTTGTTCTATCCTTGGAAATCCAAGTCTTCTTGTTCTCAGAGCACAGCTTTATTAAGGTGATCCAGACATGTGGATGTAGTTTAGCACTAACTGTGAGCAATAAAAATGATTTTAATAGCTTCGCAAATAGCAATTCTTGATCAGCGTTCCTGTTTCTGAGTTGGTTTGTGAAGAGAGACACTGTGGCAGCAGAATTTTTACACACCTTGAGGTTATGTTTTAATTGTGTAACTAACATTAAATCCTCCAACACCACATCCTCAAGTCTTCAGCACGTTAATGTAAAGCTGGATGTGGTTTGAATTGGTTGCAAGAGATTTTGGAGGTGCACGTACAGACGCTGTATTTATTAAAATGACTTAAGTGCCAATTGACTTTGTGCTATTTGTCATCATTTGCCTGTATATTTAGTGCTTAACTAATGAAGCAAAATTTGGACACTAAACATGTCATAGCAGATCAAGGGTCTAAATACCAGAAGAAAGATTGCAGACATTGAAATGAAAGCCAATAAGATATTTAAATATTTACATATATTTCTCCTTTACAATTGCAGGTCATGCAAGACAAAATCATATGTCTTCCTCTAAGGACGCCCCCACCAAACCATACGGTGCCTTTTTCAAACCAGACATACGCAGCAAGTCCTTCCTTAACACATGTTTCCTCCGTGCCTGAGATGAAGGGCCTGAAAACTAACTTGGATCTTCAGCAATATAGTTTTGTAAACCAAATGTGCTATGAAAAAGCTTTGCACTGGTATGCCAAGTACTTCCCTTACCTGGTGCTCATACACACTATTGTGTTCATGGTCTGCAGCAATTTCTGGTTCAAGTTTCCTGGCTCAAGCTCAAAAATTGAGCACTTCATCTCCATATTGGGCAAATGTTTTGATTCCCCCTGGACTACAAGGGCTCTGTCTGAGGTATCGGGAGAGAACCCGGAGGAGAAAGATCACAAGAAGAACAGTGCCAGTAGATTAAACCTTGATACATCCACCATTGAGGGCAACCTGGAAAAAACCCAGTCGCTGAGATCCATTCCTGAAAAGATCGTCGTAGAAAAGTCAACAGCAAGTGTGCTTGACAAGAAAGAAGGCGAGCAGGCCAAGGCGCTGTTCGAAAAGGTCAAAAAGTTTCGACTTCACGTGGAGGAGGGGGATCTGTTGTACCTGATGTATGTTCGTCAGACTGTCTTAAAAGTGCTCAAGTTTATTCTCATTTTGGTGTACAACACTGTACTGGTGCGTAGGGTTAAATTTAGAGTGCCATGTAAAGTGGAAGATGTAGATAATTTGATAGGCTACAGTAATTTTACTTGCAATCACACCATGGCCCATCTCTTCTCTAAGCTCTGCTACTGTTATTTGTGTTTTGTGCTCGTGTATGGATTGACATGCCTTTATACATCCTATTGGCTTTTCTATCGTTCCCTGAAGGAGTACTCTTTTGAATATGTTCGTCAGGAGACTGGAATTGACGATATCCCTGATGTAAAAAATGACTTTGCTTTCATGTTGCACATGATTGATCAGTATGATCCACTGTATTCCAAGAGATTTGCAGTGTTCCTCTCAGAGGTCAGCGAAAACAAGCTGAAACAGCTCAATCTGAACCACGAATGGACAGTAGACAAACTTCGCCAGAGATTGCAAACCAATGCCAATGACCGATTGGAGCTTCAGCTCTTCATGTTATCAGGGCTACCAGATACTGTCTTCGAGGTAACTGAGCTACAGTCTTTAAAACTGGAGATCATTAACAATATCACCATCCCTCCTGCTGTTTCCCAGCTAGAGGATCTTCAGGAGCTTACTCTGTACCAGTGTTCCCTTAAAATTCACACAGGAGCCCTTGCTTACTTAAAGGAGAACCTAAAGGTTTTACGTGTTAAGTTTGATGACAGCCGTGAGCTGCCGCTATGGTTGTACAGCCTTCGCAACCTGGAGGAACTTCATTTGACTGGCTCTCTTAGTCCTGATGCATCAAAGAACATAACCCTGGACTCTTTAAGGGAACTCAAGTCTCTCAAGACCTTGACACTCAAAAGCAACCTGACGAAGATCCCCCAGTCTGTTGTGGATGTGTCGAGCCATCTGCAGCGTCTGTACGTGCACAATGATGGCACCAAGTTGGTCATGCTGAACAACCTTAAGAAAATGGTGCATCTGACCGAGCTCGAGGTGGTGCATTGTGACCTGGAACGCATTCCGCATGCCATCTTCAGTCTGACCCACCTGCAGGAGCTGGATCTCAAGGAGAACAATCTGCGTTCAGTTGAGGAGATCATCAGTTTCCAACATCTCCGTAAACTCACGTGCCTCAAACTGTGGCACAACCGGATCACCCACATCCCCGAGCACATCAAAAAGCTTGGCAGCCTGGAGCGGCTCTACTTCAGCCACAATAAGATTGAGATTCTGCCCTCACACCTTTTCCTCTGCAATAAGTTGCGCTACCTCGATCTGTCCTTCAATGATATCTGCTTCATTCCCCCAGAGGTGGGCGTTCTCCAGAGCCTTCAGTACTTCTCAGTCTCCTGCAACAAGCTTGAGAACATCCCAGATGAACTGTTTTTCTGCAAGAAGCTGAAGACTCTCAAGCTTGGGAGGAACATGCTTTCTGTGCTCTCGCCAAAAATTTCCTTCCTGGTTTCGCTGACGCATTTGGAGTTAAAGGGCAATCATTTTGAGGCTCTGCCAGCTGAGCTGGGCTTCTGCAGTGCATTGAAGCGCAATGGCCTTGTGGTAGAGGATGCACTGTTTGACACTTTGCCTTCAGACGTCAGGGATCAGATGAAAGCTGAATGATGTTTCTCTACTTCGGTAAAAAATGCCTTGTGTAAAAGGCCCTCTTATAAATGTATTTTAATTGAACTTGAGTGCCCCACCCTAAGCTCGATATCATAACATGTACGGGTGAGTACCTGCCTTTAAATGCCTAGATGTTTGAAGGGATATATGTATCTTAATAATAAACATCTCCTTAGAGTAGAGCCTTGTATTATGCCTTTCAAGTAATATACAGTAGGTGACTGAATAGATTTGTTCTCATGACATCATGCAAAGCCTGTTTATTTATATATGCACCGTATTTTTGTAGCATTCTCACTCTTTCCTAAGAATAGAGATTAGCAACAGTGTTTATGCATATTCAAAGGCGGACATGATTGCATTGCATGTATTACATTTCTGATAACGATCATTCATTACACACTAAGGTGTTATAGGTCAAGTACACTCTCAGGAAAAAAAAACACAAACAGTACCATTCAGGGTAGAGATGCCCTGAAGGGGACTTTCGGTACCTTTGGTTAAGGAACAAATTTGGCAGTTGTATTAAATCCCCACACCGAGCCTGGCTCATTAAAATTTATTGAAAGGTACAAATTTATTTCTTTCCTCTCTGGGCAAGTGAATGTCCTGTACCTTTAAAACTTAGTTCAGGTACAAGATTAAACAGTGTTGTATCTTTTGGGGGTACATTTACATTGTCTGTAGTAGGGATGCATCAAAAAATTATTTTTTTATTTTATCCAAACCCAAAAACGAGGAAACACTTGGCCGGAAACCGAAACACCGAAAAAATTGTTAAACTATTTTATTTGTAATATTGCCATTATGTCTGGGACTGTGTGTACTTAAACCTTGTTAAAATCAAGCACTGCAGCTGCAAAAATTAATATTCAGAGTTCAAAGAATAAATCCGTTACAAAACCTTATTTATTTAGGGTTGAAACAATGCACAATATAAAATACAATTTGAAATAAAACATTTTTACTTGGCCCTACTCATGAATAACCTAAAAACAAGACAGCTGAAATATTATACTGTTAAATATCTTCTCTCATAAAAGAAGTGCATTTTAATATTCTGAACTAAGTGCATTCAGAGCCAAACTTTCTTGCCATTTCAAAAACATCCGCCACAGACGGAGTAGGTGTACTGGAAGGGTATTGCCTGTGCTTCATACTCTGCATGGCAATCGGGATGTTTTGATTTTATATGATTAATTAATTTCGATATTGAGGAAGTCTTTGTGGAAGAAAACCCTCTAGAAAATTCAGCATTGCACGCTTTACAAACGGCTTTCCGTGTGTCTTTCTTAGATAAATCAAAATGCGTCCACACGGCAGACATGTTGACTCTAATCCAATCTGGCACGTGCTAGTTTCGGTTGTTGATTACGTCATCAATGCTTCGGTCGCGTAAAAAAAATTCTGGTGCCCGAATATTCGATGCATTCCTAGTTTGTACCTTTTTTCCTGAACAGTACTCTTTTTTTTTTTTTCCTAACAGTGTACTTCTACAACGCCACTTTGCCAAACTGCTGTATTTTGCCATTGCACAGGCTAATTGATCTACACAGGTCTTGACAATCTAATGCTAAGTATTCAGTGAGATTGTATATGTAAAGAAGGGCCTTTTTCATGCAGTGGTTGTCATGCTAAAACCAAAGCCTCCGTTTCTTGTATTTTCTGTGCCCCATGAAGTTAAACATCTTAGTTGCCTCAGTTGTTAATGCCAAAGCAGTAACTCATGAAGGAGTCCTGAGAGGCTGTAAGAACTCAGCTGTGCATATGGATCATAATACAGTTTGCACTGGAAACTTAAACATTCCATCTACCTTTGCATCATATTTAGCATGTGTATCAGAAGTAGGTTTAAAATAAAGTGCAGAAACTGTATAAGAATTGTAAAAGTATTCTTAAATAGTAGTATTCCATATAGCCTGCTTTGGTGGTTATACAATGAAGGCAAAATGCAGTGATGGAGCCACGGTAACTTAAGTGTCCTCAGGTTTCCTCTGTGTTGTGTTTTCCTGTGGCTTCACTGTTTGGGAACTAATGTTGAACAGGTGTGTGTCTTAGCAAGCTGAAGGGGAATTTATCCCCTTATACCTCCTATTAGAAATAAGACACAAATGCTACTTTAAGCTATTGTAAGCATTGTTTTTCAACTGAACATTTTACAGAGCCACTTTGGTTATTGTAATTTACCAATTTGTGCAGATCTTTGTAGACAGACGGACGGGTTCATCTTTTCACTCTGGTCTGTACCTCAGCCAGTGTAAACAAGGCTACTCAGCTATATCCAAAGAATGTTTTTAGTACCATTTGTTTTTATTTAGCGTGACCTTGGATCTTTATTTTCTATAAGCTTTACTGTGTAGATAGATAACAATGTTGCTGCTGTTTTTTTTTTGTCCTGAAAGCATAGAAAACAGAAACTGTGCCTACAAAACCTGAAGCGTTAAACTTGGACTTTCTCACGCCCCTAAATGCCTTAGCAACTTTATGCTGTACATTTTATACCCAACTGTTTCTTGCAGTTTTGACTCCCTTTGTGCAAAACGACCTGGTAAACACGAAAAGAATAAACATGACATACTGAAAACTAGTCTGATTGCCCTCAGCATGTGTTTACTTTGTCTTTTTTTCTGTCAAATAATGACCTATACTGCACCAAATTAGAAGTTTTTTCTTGCAGGCTCAGGAGTTACAGTTTGGTTGTATCTTGATTAATATGGGTTTCTTGTCTGGATTCTTTGGCAGTATTTATTTACTTATATCAGTTAATCACATTTCCCCATGTGACCAGTTATTTTTACTCTCCTTCACAAAAAGAACATCTGTGAAGTAATTTCACTTCCGGTAACCCACTGTAAAGTGTTTTTTCTCACCTGTTACTGCTGATCACTTGTTGGCCCAGCATGCCAGATATCACAGGATGACTCCAGTCTTATTTGATCTCACCACATTTAAAGATACACACCGAGGGATCATTTCCACTTTTTTATTTGTCAAATGTGGTCAAGATCCAAGAGTATGACCTGATTGTCAGAAACGCATGTTGATGCAAAGTGTAAACAGCCTTGCCAAGATGGCAATGATCCATTTGGCCCTAGTGTCGTACCAGAAGAAGCTGAATTGGTTTTGGAAGGGGGAAGAAAGGAATGAATCCAGTCTTATAATTATTTGCAGCACGGCAATATGTAAAGTGTTAGTTGATGTCACCTGGGAGTAGGGTAGCATTAACCCAAGTAGTAAGGCACGTATGTGGAGGTTAGCACTATGCAGACTATGTGGAAGTGCTTCACATTAAAAGAAAAGCAAATCGATGTTCATGCCACCTGATACTCAAGCTTGCAGTATCAGTATTGGATAGGAGAGTGATGTCATGCCGTTTCGGGTCTTTTTGTGATGTGCCATTTCACAGTGTGTTGTGTGTGCATCCCCTGCAGTCACTTGAATGGTACTTTGTGTGCTGTGATCATGCCAGCAGGATCATTTCCCAACAGACAAACAATGACCAGGCAGGTGCCCTTTTCATACACACTGCATCTCGCCTGTCAGATCGGATAAGAAACCATTACATCAAGTGCGTCAAAGCCGGTGCATTACCGGCAGTTGTGCGATTTTTTTTTTGTTTTTTTTTTTGCGCGTCCTGCGACGCTTTTAGAAGGTCAAGACTGACAGTATCAGCTGCTAAAATCTATCAGCTATTTTTGAGCTGGAAGAAACATTTCTGCATACAGGCTCCCAGGGTGGGGGAGCACTAGTAGTGGTGTGTGTGTGACAGCAGTCCTGTGATGGTTTAATCAAGTTAGTGTTTCTCTATGGTGGTGGTGGCTGTGGTGTGTCTTACTTGAAATAGCAGAGCAGACAAATGCTTCGAATAAATGCAATGTTTATTTCCCAACAAATCCACTGCAGGCATAAGTAATTACAGGTATGTAATCAGTGACCATACAGGATTCACAACAGTCATGAGCTTTCCTGTCCAAAACTCCTGTTACTGTATTAAAAAATGAATGACCCTAGACGCAACAGGCTACTTTGTGCCTTCTACAATATGTGACTTTATAGAGGAGAGAAAAGAAACCCTCAATCTTTTTAAATAGATTTGTTTTTGTATTTTTTTTCTTTTAATTTTTATTGTTAAAATAATACTGTTGGCTGTGTGTGCGCAAATGCATTGCTGCATGAAGATGCATTGGTTTTAAAAAGGCCTGGTAAATCTTAAAAGCAAAAGAAGTGTTGGAAAAATACATGCATCATTAAAATATATTTCAATATTTATTATTTTATATTGTCTGTTCAGTGTGTTCTATGTTACTAAGAATATTTGGCTAAATTTGTTTAAATCAAGCTTTCATGAAATAATGAATAAAATAGATAGTTTGGTGTGCAGAAAAATACATTGATACATCCTGATGATGGTTTTGGAAAGTTATATTTTTAAAATAGCCTGATGCACAATAAAAAAGAGGAAATGTGATGCACATGCATTTTAAAATATATTTCAGTAGTTTTTCTTTTATATGTTCTGTTCTATAGTACCATGTCCGGCTGGTCACTGATTGGGATTGAAACAATCACATCAGACCAACTGGTGGTGAGGTTTTATGCTGCACTAAATCATTTCAGGAAAAACTGTAATTGAACCTAGTGTGTGGCAAGCATGTGCATAGATTTACACTTCTACTGACCATGTTTATTTATTTATTTATTTACACACAAACGCACTATAAGAAATGATGTTTGTGAGGGTGAAAGAGAGGATGATTGTGGCAAGTGCATGATTGGTGTGATTGAAACTTCTTCACTCCTCAACACCCTGTCCCACACCTCTCCACAACACACACACTACATCACCTTGAAAGCTTTTGAGTGAGTGGAGGGTCCCAAAGGGTTGGGGAGGTGTTTGAATGTATAGAAGGTGCTTGTATGATATACAGAGTTCTGTGGAGTATTAGAGTCTTAGTGTGGTCCTTCAGTGATCAGTCCATGCTTTTTCCACCCTGCTAATTTAAGAAGGAATGCCACTGGGGAGCGCTAGCCACCTCTTTTTAACTCTCGTGACAGTTTTCCCCAGAATTATGCAGGAGACATCTGTGCGAACACGTCTGATAATGACTGCCTGCATCTGTTTTATGTGGTGTCAACTTCCTCAGCACTGCTAAGCCTGCAGTCCTGGAGTAGGAATGAAGGATTTTAAAAGTACTGAAATGCCCAAACCAAACACAAAATTATTTTCTGGAGCATGAATTACCATGACTCTTTTCTAACCTTTTTTATTTTATTCTTATTTTAAAAGCCTGACATGCTTCATCCTAAGATATCCTCTTATGAAATGTGATTTACATGATAATTTTCCTCTATTCATCCATTACACTTAAAACTGTTCATGTTACTACACCTTTAAAAATGACCTCTGTTCTGATTGGAAGCTCTGTATCTCATTCAAACAAGCAGTCCAGACTGCAATACTCCTTATAATTTTAGCAAGAGTGGGCTGGGCTAAACTGCAGTAGGTTGAATGGGTGGATGGGGAGGAGGATGCTTTTTTGATATAATTGTTGGTTTTTGTCACAAGAAAAATGGTAAATTCCGAATGTGCTCTTGATAATCCACATCCTACACTTTAGTAGATGGGTTGTTCATATACAAGGCATGTTGTCTTGATCCATTCTCCACATGCAAATCTCTTTCCTAAAATGGTATTTTCTTAATAATGATTACAGCTAAACTATGGTCGTGGTGTACTTCAGGCATAATGGAGCTGACCGCAGAGGTATGGTTAGTATCTTAGTGTAAAATAATTTATTTAATTCATTTCTGCATGTTTGTTTCATTTGTGTGCACGAAAGGAAGAGAAAAAATGCTGATCAGTTCTGTTATTCTGGTTTTTGTCCATTTTTGGCGGGTCTCCAGGTCCCTAGACACATGCTGTATTTGTACCATGACATGCCTGTTTGACTCATAAACACAGAGCTATGAAGGCTATCGCTCTAATGCAGTAACTGGCACGAAGGCATGAACTGCTAACATGAGCTCATGGACATTCTTAGCTGTCTGCAGTCCCGTCAGCTCCAGGTGGTGTTGAAATATGGTTACTAAAAAAATATACATTGAAATTAAAGGCCTCACAGCCTACATTTATTAGGTATTCACTTACTTGGGTAAGTTATTTACTTGAGGTCTGTGCGAGTGTAACAATTTTTTTTTAAGTTAACTGACTGTTTTGTTAAGGTTTCTTTAGAACTGATATATGGTAATGAACTCCATTCTGATTGGCTGTCATATACTGTGGCTCATTGAAAAAACTAGTGCATCCCCCTTATAATTCAAGTGTGAATGGCTGGGACTAAATTACAATAGAATGAATAGACAGCTATACTATATGGACAAAAGTATTGGGATGCCCTACCATACACCCACAGGGACTTTAATGACATTGCATTCAAATTATTTCAAAGATTTTAATATACAGTTAGTCCCCTCTTGGCAGTTATAGCAGCTTCCACTCTTCTTGAAAGGCTTTCCACAAGTAATTGGAGAGTTTCTGTGTTGTAGAATATCAGGACTTTTGTCCAAATAATGTATATGTGTGTGTGTGTGTGTGTGTGTTATTTGGGACCTCAAGAGAGGCTGGTTTTGCTGTATAGTTTGTGTATTTGTATGGTTCACCATTGTTTTCCTCCTATACAATAAGGACTTTATAAATTAGTTTTCTATAAACATACTTATCTACATAAGTTTACATATATATTTTTGTTCAATACATGTCGATATTTATATTTCTGGATTTTTTAATCTTCTAATATTACATTTGTAATGAACACCTGTAATGAACAGCTGTGATCATACAAATGTCTTATTTATGGGACTAATTAAAGTTTGTTATAATATAGTTAAATGTACCATTAGTATGGAAAGGAAAATAATGACTGTGGGAAAGAATAGTGTTTGATAAATTAAGAGTTCAACATTAGTAAGTGTAATAGATGCTTCTTTTGAATAAATATTATATGCTAAATCAGTCTGCTTTAGCATTTTATCCTCAGGGCCCAGGCAATAAGTGTTAACAAAAATATGAGATATCTAAACTCGTCTGTCTGTTCCAGTATAGTGTTCAGATTTTAACAAAAGCTGTGCACTGCTGTCAGACATATTGTGGTTGCAAAATATGTCAAAATAGTGCGAGCGAAAAGTGTGGTGTTAATTAGCGCCCATTTGTGGTACTTCTGAGAGGGCATACTTTCTGTATCTACATTTGTTTTGGAAAGATGCCAAAACTAATAAAAGAACACAAGCTCATTGCCTGCATTTCTTGCCCCTGCATGTGTTTTGAGTGTGTACATGATGGCTGTGAATGCAGCTAATGCAGGAACCCTGAGACCTGTGCATTATTTAGAGGTCTGATGGCTCTGCAGTGGAATCCACATAGTTCTGAATGATACATCATCTATACCAGTATGGGTCCCACAAGAGATTCATACTGATAAACTCATTTCTAGCTGGATACGGGTTTACAGCTGTAGCAGTCATCATACTGCTATAATAACCAAAGCTGCACTGTGTGCCATTTGCTGGGTGCTTCAGGTAGTTTTTAAGGACAGACCGACATCTGGCAAGTTTCTGAAACTGTGGTTTCTGTCTGGCTAACATTTACAGCACTGTGTTTCCTGTGTTTTTGGACGAATCAAATTGACAATGGCCAAATCAAAACAAGCTGTTTATTATTATTTTTATTTTTGCATAGCGTTCCATGATTAAGGATGCATTAGGGTTTTTTTTTTTGGTTCAATATTACTAATGCAGACTTAATCATCTCATGCATGTTGCCATAATACAGTCGCATGCAAAAGTTTGAACCCTCCTGGTTGAACTGTTTTCTGTTGGTAAGTTTGAGCAAAATATATATATTTCTTTTTTAAGTAATAGTTCATTAATGTCATTTCAGTGCAGTTTCCATTTATTTGCTGTGTTTAACCTATTCTTAGCCTACATTTTGCCATGCATTTTGCAAAAGCCACATAATATATATTTTTTCCTCAATATGTTCAGCCAATAAACAGTAATTGTAGATTTAAAATGTACAGAAGTTTGTTCTCTACTTACTCATATACACTTAGTTAATCAACAAAACAGGTAATTGGACCGCCCAAACCTTTGCATGGGACTATACATTTTATAATATTTGTATATCATACAAAATCATTATACTAAATAATTTTTAATCAATTCTACTCAGCACTGGGTCTCGTTAAATATGGACAGATGGCCTTGAAGGACGGTGTGGTTGAACTTGAAGTTGTAGCTCTCACTGTAATGTGAAAGGTGACCTACCATTTAACCTTCAGACAGGCAGAGAAGTGCTTTAGCAGTGGGCTAGCATGACATATGGGCCAATGTTAGTCATGCTTCAGTAAATGTGGGAGCTAGAGGGGGGAGGGTTTGTTTTACACCATGCACAGCTGACATTAAACAGAAGCCTGTGATTTTGTAGATATATCCTTTTTGCCTTTAGTGTTGGCTATTATCTAGGTTTACATATTTAGTTCAAAGTTTATCTTTTGTTAAAGGGTTTGGTCAAACACACTTTATCAGCACTTATCACATGTAAATAAGCCATTGTTAAGGTGGAATAAATGTGACGGCACTCTTAATTTACGATCCTGACTCTTTGCCACAGTATTGCTAATAGAAGTGCTTTATATTTAAGAAGCATTTTCTGATTCCAGCTGAATTGCAGAGAATTGTGGTGCTCTTCAAATTACAGCCAATTTCAGGGTTTATAAGCTACACATCTAAGCCTGGGGTTGAAGATTACAAACCATACAGCAACGCTAGTCTTCAGAGTTAAAAAGTCGCTTCGCATAGTGTACCCAAAAGATGTTCCCCTCATTCTTGCCAAGCCTCTTTTGTGTTGCCTTTGAAAACACAGACACCCTCACATTTCATTTCCCCGGGGCCTGACACTACAGCTAGACCACTATTATTTCATCTAGTTTGAACTGGCTCAAACCTGCCTATTCTTACCGAACAGACGAGGACTCAAATGCCAAGAAGTCTCCCTATGAGCCCGGAGTTTTGCAGGCCATGCAGATTCGATGCTGGAATGTGAGATTCACCTTGTCAGACTGTGTATTGCTCAAACCCCTCAGAACATAAGCCTGAGGGTTTTGTTTGTCTGCTGTTTTTTATATCGCTCCAGTCACACAAACCAAGCTGACCACCACTGAACTGTAAAGCCTGCTTAATGCTTCATGCTATAGCTGGAGTTTTTACTGAAGGTGTAATAATACTTAAGCATTATTTGAAAGAGTAGTTAAATGGAACAATTATAGTATTACTGTTACAGAAAAAACGTTTTTATCTGCTTACAAGAACTTTTTTTGTATTCTGTTTTGGTGGATTCTATGCAAACAAATCTACATTAGAAAGTGTTGTAACTTTATCATTTGACTATTTTATATCAGAAAACCTTATTGATCCCAGAGGAAATTGCTTGTGTAATGACTGCAAGCACGCATAGAGAGACAGATATAAAAATTATGTCAAAATTTTAAAAAATCTGTAGAAAATCTTAAAATGAAAATACACTACATTACCTACAGGAATGCTGGGTATACACAGCTATTCAAAAAATCTCATTATTTTCCATGTGAACCTGCATGTAAATGTGTCATCATAAAAGGATGTGATCATATTTCCCACATATTTACACATTTTCCACAAATATGTTGAAGTGTATATATTTAATTATTTTTGTACTTTTTGCTCCAATTATATGTAAGATTCTGAATTGTATGTATTTTTCAACCCCTGGTTCTTGTACAAGCCTTATTTTTGAGCTTAGGCAACAGGGCAGTTAAATAAAAAAAAGTGTCCTTAATCTTCTTGGAGCCATATGGCTGAGCAGCCCAAAGCAGGGATATTTAACACAAACATAGCACAACATTGCATTGAAATACATAGACTTCAATATGGAGTTGGTTACAATTTGCTGCTATAACAACGTCCACTCTTCTTCAATGCTTTCCACAAGATTTTGGAGTGTTTCTGTGGGGAAATTGTGAACATTCATTTTGTAGAGTATTTATGGGGTCAGGCACTGATTGGACAAAAAGGCCTGGCTTGCAATCTCTACGTCAGTTCATCCCAAAGGTGTTGAATGGGGTTGAGGTGAGGGTTCTGGGTGGGCCAGTCAAGTTCTTCCACACCAAACTCATTCAACCATGTCTTCATGGAGCTTGTTTTGTGCACTGGGGCACAGTCATGCTGGAATATAAAAAGCCATCCCCAAACACTGTTGAAACCATGGCATTGTCTAAAATGTCTTGGTATGCGTAAACCTTCACTGCCACTTGGGGGCCTATCTCAACCCCTGAAAAACATGTGTCCCAATACTTTTGTCCACATATAACATGTGCTAAGCCCAATACAGGTAAGTTCTCTGGCTCCCTCTGGGTGGTTCGTTGGGTTGGCTTCCATTTCTTCTTTCCGTAGACGGATAATTTGGCTCTGTTTGAAGATCAGAGTACACAGAATGCCGCGGTAGTGTCTGTGTATATTTTAAAAACCTTCTAAAAGCTTTAAAAGCCTCCTGAGATCAGACTGCCCCGGTGAGCTCTCTTGTTCCTGGTAGAAACTTAAGCCCCGCCCCCTCGCCCTCTTTATGTTTATGAGAATTAAACGGTCGTTTTAAAGGCTCTACTCTCCGTCCTCTCCTGTGCAGCTTCTGAAGGAATTGCTGGTTGAAAACAACCACAGCGGACCGAGGTGCGTATCTTCTGCTGTGAATGTCACGTTGAGAGAGCTGGGGGCTGGATGAAGGGCTGAGGAGAGAGAACTGGTGCAGACCGGTTGGTGCTGCCGTGCACAGTGCAGTCCCGGACCCGGAGAGAGAAGATAGAGGGGGGGCTTCACATCACACACAGCAGCTCCCTGTACAATAACCCTGTCTTCATCTTTATCACTCATTTTCACTCGTTTCCTGAGCCCATAATGACGAAGACATGATAGAGGCACTGCGTCGTACGTGATCATCGCTCCGAGAACAAATCCTCACTCGTTCCTCGATGGGATGCTCGTGGATCATGTTGACTTTTAGTCCTTTACATGTCTCCAGCCTTCAGGTCTCCTTGTCATTCCAGTAGAGGAAGACATGGCGTGCCGATCTAAGCTCACCGCCAACTGAAACGTGGAGTGTGGTGGTCGCGCAGCCAGGTGGTCAGTGGACTGTCCGGAGCAGCCGGATGCAATTCTGTCATCGTGGAGAGCACTGGAGAATCAGATGTGCTGGTAGTGGATGGTAATGTCATGTGATGCAGTAAGTATACTATTTCTTAACATCCTTAACATTTAACACACCCCATGCACGACATATGACTTGGCATGTTTACAAGTAACATCAGACAGTGCATCATCTGTGATCGAGAGTGGTGCCAAAGCCATGGAGTGGCTGGACCCACCTGGATGCCTCTAATCATGAAAGCATAGGTGACCAAACTCTTGTCTAAACAGTGTTAGTCGGCCTATACGTTATCAGTGGTACTCACTGTATTCCAAATTGTTCAGTTGCCATCCTAATTTAAAATCAGATCAGGTTCGAGGCATTCCAGAAAGTTTTTATCTTGTAATCCAGCGGTATGCAGCACAATCAGAAAGTTTCCTGTTCCAGCCTGTTCGCGTCCTAGTTTAGCATGGTATGTGATTCTAGTATTTAAGGATATGCTGTAGTGGACATTTTCCCTCAGGCTAGTTTGTATTCCTATTAACTTGATTAGTTTAGATTTGGGATGTGCATATTTGAAAATGCTGGCCTGATACAAATATCTGTTATTTTCAGATATTGATACGTACATTTCAAGACCTCGAAATGGTTAAACTGAATTACACTTACAGAGAAATGTAGCGCTTAATTCAACAGGGATGCTGAAAAACTTTATAAACTCCAGCCCATCACCTTATAAGCATTCAGCTCTTATAGTGTACAGTTAACAATGATTTTATATACATACATATAATCACATGGTCAGTTTTCAGTCCAGTACAATAATAAACAAACAGAAGCAGAGAATAGATAAAAGGAATGTTTTAAAGAGGAGAGTCTTCAGGCAAGATTTGAAGGAGATGAGGAGAGTAGTTTAGGGGGACTGTGAGTTGATTGCTCTTAGAGGAACTGGGAGTCTAAGGGGAATGTGGGATGAAGGAACTCCTATAGATATACAAGGTCCAGACTCTGAAGGGCTTTGAAAGTATTGAGCTGTATTTAACACAATCAATGTTAATCAAATATTGGAATGAAATATCAGTCAAAACTAATCCAATGTCGAATAACAAAAAAGTTTCAAGGAAATTGTCAGATCAATTCAGGGTTTTAACTTGCCCATCAGTCAATGTGGTTATAAATCTATTAATGAATGTAAATGTGAGGATTTCTTGGCTTTGGCATGGAAAAGTATGCACTTCAGAACTGCCTGCTCAGCATATTTTTTCATGTCTTCCTCAGTTAGGATTACCCCAGTCAGAGATTTTCTGCATGTCAACAGAAACAGCACATTCATCTGACTTACACCGGGAAGCCTGGGCTCAGGACTACCTTGAGGAATCACCTCTGAGTATCTGCGTTCCCCATTGGGACGTTTATGGTAGGCAGAATGCTGATTTAATCAGCTTGTGTGTACATGAGGAGCTGTGATTGGCTACCGTACGAGTCAGTTGAAACTGCTGTGTAAGTCCCAGCAAATCAGAAAGCCCTCTGCAGTCTGTGACCTAGTTAAGAGACGGAGCATGAGAAAGAGGGGAAAAAAAAACAGACTGAGGTTAAGCAAGGCTGACCATGACGGTAACTACTTCTGTGTGGGTGCTATATTACTTAAGTGTGGTAACATCACAGTATTTGACACCATCCACCGGTTAAAGGCATTACACAAGGCTGTCAGAGGTAAAGAGATTTTACTTCATGTACTTCAGTCCTCACACTCATCCCTGTACTCTTTAACTGGTGGGATTTAGTGAAATCACTGATTGCACTTTAGATGACACATGCATTAATGGGTGACTTCATTTGTTCCCATTTTCAAGGATTCAATGTCTGCCATCTTCGGTGTAATGAGGTGTTAATGTAACAGCGTGTGAATTGTCAGCTGTGGAGTTATTAACACGCCTCCCCCTTTTTCTGTCCATGTTAGTTGTTTTTTGCACCCTTAATAGCTTATTACATTCAGGCAACACGTTTGCAGGATCTGCAAGCCTAGTAGCACTGGATACATGATAAGGACAAAATGTGCATGGCCTCTTATTAGCCTATGAAACAACAGGAAAAAACACATCAGTGGACCCACAATCATGTTGCATGTTTTGAGGTGAGGCTGTGAGATGCTGACTATAAAGGGGGGTGTCACCAAGTAGCCCTGTAGAAGTAATAGCCGATGATCACAATTGGAGATGCATGATTGGAATCAGCCAGGATCGTAATCTAAGGATATCTTGCTCCAAACAAGCAACCAATAATCAACCACTTTATTGTTTTCGCATATCAATCTTGTAGTTTGATAAATAATAAGTAATACAAGCCAGGTAAATGCACTAGCAGTCTATATCTTAAGCATTATAATATACGAGTCATGCTGAATATCGAGTGGCCTCCAACTTTTGATTCTGCACTTTATTTGATTCATTTGGTTTAAATAGGTACATGATTTTGTTCAGCCTTTTATAGAGCAAATCATCTTGTTTTTGTTTATCACATGTGGAAAAATAAAAGTGTTGTATTATGTGTTTACACACAGTGTAAGCTTTGGTAGCAGAAAAAGAATAACATGAATAAACATCAGCCAATGCACAATACAGTCACAAAGAAACCAGAACTGGAATGGTCCAAAATAATACATGATCATTCATTGTAATTGTAATGATGATACTCTACTAGTATTGTGCAGCCTTAATGAGTATTTAAAAAAGGCCTATCCATGCTTAAGGTTATGTACACAAGCTATTATTTGAATTTGTATTATTTGCATAAATGGCCATTAAAAGGCAAACTAATGTGAAATTGAAGTAGTACTTCAGTGTTAAAAAAAACGTAGTTACCGGTAAGTGTATGAATTAATTACGAAAAAAACATCTTCTGTTGTTTGATCGTGGATGATGTCATTTAGAGCATCTTTTGAGTAGAAGTCGTGTTTATCAGTAATCAAGAATCAGCAATTTATAAAGTCGCGAGACTTCATTTTAAATGTTTAGTGGCACACTTACTAAAATTCATGTGAGGACACTCGGGTTAAGGAGCTGTTCTGTAACTTCACTTCCTCTTAAATGAAACCAGATGCCTGCAGCGTCTCGCTCTTTGTGTTCTGCCATTATGTCTGAAACTGCCAGTGTTGAAAGGAGTGACGTCACATCTCACATGACTGAGCTGAACACGTTAACCGCAGTCACGTTAGGGCCTTGTGTGTGCGCCTGTGAGTGCATTGATACAGCCAAAACAGTTTGGGATCCAGTAAGTGCTGAACTGTGGTGAAGTTTTGGGCTGTGGGAAGAGCCAGTTGAATGTTCCCTTTCAGCGGAAAATGTGTGTGTGGATGTCTTCGACTCATTGTGGGAGGTGAAGTGGTCAGTAAATGGCTGATTTCTGCATATAGTACGCATTAATAACCATTAATTCACAGCAGGGCTTTTAGAATAAAGGAGAAAGAACAACATTAGCAAATCAGGACAACTGGATATTACATGATGCAAACATTTCTTTTTCTTTATTTGTTAATTCTTCATATATTTCTGAGCTTTTCTTTACATATAGGACTTATTCTTATATTTTGTATGTATAGATGTATATATGTATGGCATCTTATGTCATTTTTCTATATTGTTTGAAAAGGCAGCTGCAGTAGGTAATGCAACATGAAGAATATCCTCTGAGAAAAACTCAAGAGAGAATCTTCTGTAAATCTAGATTTGTTTTTAAAGGGAGCATGAATATTTAAAGAGACAGGGACACATATGATCAATGTGACATCTGTCGTAAACATGCTTGCTTGCATCAGAAAATCTAGACCTTCCTGTTTGAAGTCCCCCTTCTGATGATGTATCATGAGAGTAGGAGAATCGATTAAACTACAGTTGTCACAATTGATTATTATTGATAAATTACCAATGGTTTTATGATTGTTTGCATAATTCATTCTGGGAATTGTAGTTAGAGAAAAATGATCAGCAAAAACAAGAAAATGATACAAAAATCATGATTTCTGTCAAACTTGGCAAAGGATGAGGGATCTAAGCGATGTGCAGAACATGGAAAACAACAAAAGTAGTCTCAGTTTTGGTACTGATGCGGATAATCACATTTTAGATTTGATACTCGTACAGAATAAAGTGGCTTTGTAAGCAGTAGTCAAGAAGACAGAAAGCATGTCATTTAATCTGTACTGTAGATCATTCATCAGTCATTTTTCATAACAAAATTTCACACTAACAGCATAATAGCAGCACAGTGATGTTGTCATTTTTATTGCATCCCTGATGTATTTTTCTCAGGGCATTTTTTTCAGTTCAGCAGTGTATGGCATAGCTTTAAAGAACATTCTGTTAACTAGCTTTGTTGACCTTTCTGCTCAGACGGGTTGTGCCCACTCCTCCTGTCCCACAGTGAATGGGAATGATAATGAGCCAGCATTGTTGTGTAAACAGTGGGAAAACTCATGAAATCAGACAGGCCTCTAAAGTCACATTCCCAAGCCTGGCTTTCTGGAGCAGTGATGTCACCGACTTAATTTTACATAATGTCTGGCTAGTTGTGGTGTGCATTTCTATCAAGATTTTTATGAATGCTTTTGATTGCATGAGCTTCAAAGCCCTTTGGTTTTTATTAGTAGTTTAGTAAGAGACAGATGATGAGTTCTGCAGAGGTTTATGACACACGCTAATGTTTGTTTCCACACTTGAGTAATTTTCCCTTTCAGTTCAGAGCATTGTTAGAGCACGAATGTCCTTTGTCTTCAGCTTGTCCTTGAGAGAGTTCCTCTTTCATCATTCAGTCACATGAATTAACTAAATAGTATGGAATTCAAAACCAGGACATATATACTGGTCCCGTTAGTTCTTATTTACATTGTTTTTCAGCATACACAGGTCATTTTGGCTTAAGCTCCACAAATTGTCCATGTTTGATATCACAGAATTGGATTATTGGTAGCATTTTGTTTTCCCCTGAGTCAATATGGAATATCCAAAATTTCACAAAATTGCCTAGCTCAGATAGTTACACTAGCTTGATATTTAATAAATTTTTCCTAAATGCTTGGTTGTCCCATTTCAGAAACCTGTAACTTTGTGGCAGTAACACCTATGCACCTGTAAAAACTGTGGAGCTAGATGCATTTGGATTCAAAATATGTGTTTATTTAGCTTGTAGCATGTAAGGTAAAAACATTCTAAGCATGTGACTCAATATCTCTGTCAGGAGTGTAAATACGCTCACCAATTTGTAATTGTAATATGTTTCGGATATTATTTAACTGACTTATTTAATTGTAATTTAGCAAGTTTTTACTCAATTGTTAATATTCATTTGTAAAAGTTCTAGACGGAACACAAAGAAAAAGGCAGTAGAAATAAATTGGCCAAACAAACAGGAAGCTAAATCACAATAAAATAAGTAACATATCTGAATGATGTTACTATTACAGCTATACCAACATTTATATATAAAATGCTACCAAATGACTAAATTCTGAGGTGGTTAAATTCGGAGGTTTGTTAAAATGTTAGAAGACAAGTTTTGGCTAAACCCCTCTTTGTTAGGTGTTAGAAGACAAGTTTTGGCTAAACCCCTCTTTGTTAGGGTCCCGTAAAACACATGTGATTGCACCATTCTGGGAACTCATGTTCAGTTGCTCTGCGGTGTCCTTTTGTTTCCAGTTGTATTCGAGTACCACCAAAGTAACAGAATTCGAATGCGATTCTACATCTTACTAACAGTCTATTATCTTAGATGTGGCTTTCTGTCTTTACGCTTGATATGCTAACATCAAAGCTTAAAAACCTTTTCAACCTAACAGCCTTTTCAAAGGGATAAGACTTAAGAGATCTGCTGGACACAGCAAAGCAAAGAACAAAGGTCTGACGTGAATAGTTAGTGCAATGAAGAGAAAGAATGAGGCTCCTGTAGGTAAAGCAAGTCTTGACATATACTTCAGTAGGTCTTAGTGAGTGGAAAATATGCAGGGCCACACTGCTGAGCATGGCATGCACAGACTTTTCTTCCCCAACCCCACCATGACTTTATCACAAATCATTCAACATTCTTTAAAGCTGCTTTTAGTCTGGTGGCTTGGTGTTACAGCTTTATAATAAGTAAATCTGAACCCGTTTTCAAGTAAACTGTAATCCTGGAAACCCACATTTTCCTCATTTTTAAATAAGCAGGTCATAAAAAATGTTGATGTAGTATAGGAACTTTCAAATATTATGTTTGCTCTTCTATCTATACATTCTATAAATAGAATCTGTGTTCCAAAAATGTCTGTTTGATGTTTTTATGATGTCTGGAAAATTGACACATTTACTTATATCTGCACTTCATTCCTCCTGTCCATTCTCATGGGACTTCTAAGACAGGTATGCCCAGTTCTGGACCTGGAGATCTACCACCCGGGGGATTTTTGATCCAACAAACTTGGCTGTAACATTCCTAAAGGCTTTCAGGTATGTTAGGGTTGGACCTAGATTATCAGGGTGGTTATCATCTCCATGACTAGGATTAGGCACCACAGTTCTGTGTCGGAGTCTTCAGACAGAACATTGAATCACATTTATATACAAATTTCTTTAGTATATTAAAATTTCTTTTTAGTTTGAAATATTACATTTGATTTTTCTCCCTAAAAAAGTCAGTCAGCTCTAGATACAATGAAAACGTATATAAACAAAAACGTAGTCTCATGTATTAATCTCAAACGCACTAGAATGTTTAATATGACTGTAAAAACTATAAATGTCTTTCCATTCATAAAACCCACACATATATTACATGAAGATATAACAGTCATTTAATGGACTATTCAGTTCTGTGTATATTTTTTCATAAATAAATTAAACTGAATAAATATTTTGGAGTAAGTCCTATAGTAGTCGTGTGAAAACAGATGTCTTTGCAGAACATGGAAGGAAATCACAGTGATTCGTGAAACCCCAGTATTAGAGAAAACATTATTTTTGGCCGTAGTCGGCTTCAGCGCTTCTCTTGTTGTTTTTCTATGCTAGTGTCAGATGAATAGTGTAATGCTGAAGATGTATACGGCATGTTTAATGGTTAGGCTTATGGATCATGGAAAACTCTGTCATGGAAACCGATCCTGGCCAGAGACCTGATAGCCTGCTGTCTCTTTCATAACTATTTTATCATAACCATTTGTTTTCGTTAGAGACCAGAGGGATTGGCAACTAGGCACTGTGCGTATAATATAGTGATACAATACAAGAAAGTAACATTACATACAGAAACGCTTTAAAATCATCCTGCTATATATTTGCTAGACATTTATTTCTTTTCATTACAATAAAAAATGCAAAACTGTACTGCTTGAATTGCCATTGAATAAAGTGAGAGTCTTCCATCCTAGACTAGACATTTTCTTTGCACTGAACCTAAACTGGCTTTTAGGTATGCAGTTCTTGCTTTAGCAACACTCAAAAGTTAAAAAAGACACAAAAAAATCACATTGCTATTTAATGTGATCTCAACTATCGATCACAATACTGCCAAAAAGAATCCCTCTGTTACTTCGACATTTGCAGATAATGCTGCCAGTCTATTGTCAAGTAACTACCAGTTTTTGTTGACACACATTTTCAAATAATTTGCATATTAATATACTCATCTACCAAACAGCATCATATGGAAAGCTAATAAATGATTCTGATTATTGATAATACTAATGAAATATTTTTCCTCCTCTCCTACAGGAATGTTTACCCTCACAGAAGTTGCTTCTTTGAACGACATCCAGCCAACTTACCGAATTCTGAAACCATGGTGGGATGTATTCATGGATTATTTGGGCGTTGTCATGCTCATGGTGGCAATATTTGCTGGAACAATGCAATTAACCAAAGACCAGGTAGTTTGCTTGCCAGTTCTGGATTCATGGCAGGACACATTTACAACACAGAAGCCTCCAGAAGCCGCTTCTGTCACAGGAGGAAAAACAACTGCACCTTCAAGCACAGACCGATCTGAAACAGTTGTTCCTTTTTCAGCTACCCTCAGACAGCCTCAGCCAACTGGTGTAAAGACAAATCTGGACTTTCAGCAGTATGTCTTTGTCAACCAGATGTGCTACCATGTTGCTCTACCCTGGTATTCAAAGTATTTTCCATATCTTGCCCTTATTCACACTATTGTGCTCATGGTCAGTAGCAACTTTTGGTTCAAGTATCCAAAGACGAGTTCCAAAATTGAGCATTTTGTTTCTATTTTGGGGAAGTGTTTTGAGTCCCCTTGGACCACTAAAGCACTGTCTGAGACAGCTTGTGAAGACTCTGAGGAGAATAAGCAAAGACTAACCGGAGCTCCGTCATTACCAAAGCATTTCTCCACCAGCAGTGAAGAGGGAAGTCCAAACCAGTCCACACCAATGCTGGCAAAATCCAGTGTTAAGTTCTCTACAGAGAAGCCTGTAATAGAGGTCCCGAGCATGACGATACTGGATAAGAAAGATGGTGAGCAGGCCAAGGCCCTTTTCGAGAAAGTCAGAAAGTTCCGCGCACACGTCGAGGACAGTGACCTGATCTATAAACTCTATGTCGCACAAACAGTTATAAAGACATTTAAGTTCATTTTGATTTTGTGCTACACCTCTACGTTTGTCGCCTCAATCAGATTCGACCATGATTGTGAACCCAACATTAAGCATTTAACTGGCTACACTAAATTCAGTTGCACCCACAACATGGCTTACATGTTGAAAAAGCTGCTTATTAGCTACATTGCTATAATTTGTGTTTATGGATTAGTCTGCATTCACACACTTTTCTGGTTATTCAGACGGCCTCTCAAGGAATACTCATTTGAGAAAGTTAGAGAGGAGAGTAGCTTTAGTGACATCCCAGATGTAAAGAATGACTTTGCTTTCCTCCTGCACATGGTAGATCAGTATGACCAGTTGTACTCTAAACGTTTTGGCGTCTTTCTCTCAGAGGTCAGTGAGAACAAGCTACGAGAAATTAGCTTGAACCACGAGTGGACATTTGAGAAACTGCGGCAGCATGTGACTCGGAATTCACAGGATAAGCTAGAGCTCCATCTGTTTATGCTCTCAGGTGTTCCTGATGCAGTGTTCGAGCTCACTGACCTGGAGATATTGAAGCTGGAACTAATCCCTGAAGCGCGGATAACGGCAAAAATCTCCCAGATGATCAACCTCCAGGAGCTGCATTTTTATCACTGCCCTGCAAAAGTTGAGCAGACCGCGTTCAGTTTTCTCCGTGACCACCTACGGTGCCTTCATGTCAAGTTTACGGATGTTGGAGAGATCCCCACTTGGGTTTACTTGTTAAAGAACCTGCGGGAGCTCTACTTGGTGGGAAATCTGAACTCAGAAAATAACAAAATGATTGGCTTGGAATCCCTCAGGGATCTGAGGCATCTGAAAGTTCTTCATTTGAAGAGCAACCTCACCAAGATCCCAACAAATATAACAGACTTGGCCCCCCATCTGGTAAAACTTGTGGTACACAATGATGGTACAAAACTCTTGGTTTTGAATAGTTTGAAAAAGATGATGAACCTGTCTGACCTTGAGCTGCATAATTGTGAATTGGAAAGGATACCGCATGCCATTTTTAGCTTAACCAATCTTCAGGAGTTGGACCTGAAATCCAACAACATTCGCACTATTGAGGAAGTCATCAGCTTTCAACACCTCAAAAGGCTAACCTGCCTCAAACTGTGGCACAATAAGATCATTACCATTCCACAATCAATAAGCCATGTCAAGAATCTAGAGTCCCTCTATCTTTCGCACAACAAACTAGAGTCATTGCCTGTCCCTTTGTTTAACCTGCTGAAGCTACGATATTTGGACTTAAGCCACAACTCCATAGTGGTGATCCCACTGGAGATAGGATTCCTGCAGAACCTCCAGCATTTTTCCATCACGGGAAACAAAGTGGAGGTGGTGCCCAAGCAGCTGTTCAAATGCACTAAGCTGCGGAACCTTTGTCTTGGGCACAACTGTATCTCAGCCTTGCCGGAGAAAATTGGCCAGTTGTTGCAGCTGACACATCTGGAATTGAAGGGAAACTGTCTGGACCGCCTTCCAGCCCAGCTTGGCCAGTGCCGACTCCTGCGTCGAAACTGTCTCCTTGTAGAGGACCACCTGTTTGACTCACTGCCCATTGAGGTCAAAGAGAGCATAAACCAGGAAACCAATGTTACTTTTCCTAATGGAATGTAAGAGAGGATTAGAGAACGATGTAACTAGACCTTCACTTCACTCGAGCCCCTTTCCTGCCCCAAGGTTTTGTTATTCGTTTGGAATGGGACTAAGCAGAGTGGGCTGGTATGCTTTTTTATGTATTTGCCAGCTGGTGAGAGCCGATTGGTCCAGTACCCAAATGCAAGTATGCTTTAATCCTTTAGAATTAACAAGCATTTTAACAGAGGGCTGATTCTGCTGCCTCTTTTTATTGGCCAAACCAGAAGGCCAGTAAACATATTTGATTGACTATGCTTGATTTGACATAAAAAGTTTCTTTAAAGGTCATTTAAAGAAAACAAACTATGAAAGCACTGGGGAAGCACTGCTAGCAATATTTTTCAAAAACAGTTGTTGTTTTTTTTACCTTATCTAATTGTTTTTAGCTGTTTGTCAGTATAGCATCCTGAGACCCAGCCCATTTATTTACGTCCTTTATAATGGACATTTTGTTCACCTGTATCTTCCTTAAGTATTTGGAGTTACCCCATCAAGCCCTATAGTTTTCTGTCGAGGACAGCCTGGGCTTTCCAGTGATGTGTCATGTTATGGGTTTGCGTGCTAGGAACAAGGACTGAAGTGGAAAGATTTACATGAGGTACAAAAATGCTAAATGTTCCTCTGCGGAGCCAAAAAGAAACCACACCTCCAGGAATATCTCACCTAAAGTCTCCAGAAGACGTTCTATGACTTATAACTCAATGCTGAAGTAAAATACAGGTTTTGTTGTCCTTGCAAGCAACAAGCAACAGCGTGATACAGAATTTTATTGTTTTGATCAAATTGAATGTGTTCTTGGGTTAATATCACTAAATTCATTTCTATTTTCACATGAAAATCTTCCTGTTGTCTTCTACAATGGACATGCTGGGAAGATAAAATAAAAAATATATTTAAAGAATTGTTAATTGTAAGGTGTTTTTTTAGGCCCAAATACAAAATCACACAAGAAAAGAAATTGTAAGGCACTTTACTTATTTGGTTCTCATGAGGATAAAACACAATAAAAAATATTAATAAAGTGTGCCAATAATATTAAATAAAGGGTGCCAATCTAAAAACCATAAGATTGAGAAGGAGCTGTCTTTAAACTATCAGAATTTCTTGATAAAGGGATCAATATATAATCTTGCTCCATTAAAGTAAACTGAAATTAAGCAGGTTTTTCCTTTTCTTATAAAGTTACTTCTTTACTTTATTTTCTTGGACTTTCTCCTGAATTTATAGTGGAAGTTCATGTGGAAAAAACACACTTTCTCCAAATGTTTTGAAACACTCCTAATTGATTCATGATGATAATTTAATACCATGGAAAGAACAACAGCTATTTTCACATTATGCATCCACTGAAAAGCTGAGCTTTCAGGACTTCTTTGTAATGAATTTGAATATCAGATCATATTTGTCGTCACTGACTTTTGTGATACTGCTTTTACTGATGTCAGGACCATTTATATCCGTCTGACGTGTGTGTGGTGGCACCACAAGTGAAAAGGCTGGCTTGTTAGGAGGTTAACTACTCCGTGCTTTCGTTAGTCCCTAAGCCTCCTACTCCCCCCATTCCCCTCCCCTTCCCTCCCATCATCCTCCAACCCCTGCGTCAACAGGAGACCGGCAGCCTGGGGTATATAAGAGGCGGCCACCTCAATACCTCAGCTCAAGACACCTCAGCTGGGAAGAGAAGCAGCTCCAGCATCTCCTAACTCTCACTCTGCACACACTCTCTCCACTAATTCTTCGTGTTTGCTGGTTTGTCAAGCTTATTTTCGCCTTGGCAAACTCTGTCTCCCTCTCTCTCCATCTCTTTCTCTATCTCTCTCTCTCTCAGCCTCTTCTACTCTCCACTCATTTTGACAGCATGCAGCTCTTGGCCAGCTTAGTGTCTCTGCTGCTGGTGCTGTACAGTGTGAGGGCAGCGGCCGTGCTTCCAGTAGAGGAGAGGACCCCCACGCACACCAGGGTGAGTGCACATCACCTACTGAGCTTTCATTTGCATTGATTTGTCTTGAATGTGTGCATTGCTTCCACACATCAACACAAATATTGCAAAAAGTGAGTAAACTGAAAGAAAATTGGGTTGATGAAATATGTTCAATGTGTGTATTTCAATTAGGTCACTCAGTGCAGTCATATTTTGTGGACACTTTTATGAAACTGGAAGCAAATTCTTTTGTGTATTCAAAGTTTTGTCCTAACAGAATTTTAATGGGAGCCTTTAAAATCCATTTCTAATTCGCCTTGGACACTTGGAGCCGATTATGGCAATTTATCATCCACAATCTGATGCAGCTCGAGGGTCATTTTGTAATTCTGTAATTCATCAAATCTGTCTTACATTAAATTGTTTAATAAAAAGCACATCTTCACTAAATTGTGCAAAAATAAAAGTGTCAAAAAGGGTTTCCTGGAGCCATGACATTAAAAAAACACTTTTAGCTCCAAGAACCAATTAAAAAATAGTGAAAATTGAAAAGTTTAATGAACCTCCACACTTCACAAAAAGATCAGTGAGAAGCTTCTTCCAGAAGTGAGTCAGGAGGCGTGGACGAACCCTTTGCCTTCTAGAGTGTAACATTTGTTTGCTCTCCTCAGGAGCTGAGTAAAGAACGAAAGGAGTTGATCCTGAAGCTTGTCTCAGGTCTGCTGGATGGAGTGGACAACAACGTGCTGGCCGGAGATCTGATGCCCCTGGAGGTGGAGGAGCCGCTGGAGTCGCGCCTGGAGGAGAGAGCCGTCTACAACCGGCTATCACAGCTGCCCCAGAGAGACCGCAAAGCCCCCTGTAAAAATTTCTTCTGGAAAACCTTCACATCCTGCTAACAGTGCCAGCCTCCTCACAGGTTCCTCCGTCTGAACACCCCCCCCACTCCTCCTCCTCCTCCTCCTCCTCCTCCTCCTCAGAGCCCCCCTCTGACATGAACTGTGCGCACCTTCACTGTACATACCATCAGCACTGCTGTGGAAAGAAGGGTTACTGTGGACTTTACTGATGCAGCCAGTTTGTTAAAGATACCGATGATTATATTTATCTATTTATTGACCGACTGAAATATTATTTCATGATTTATTTCCTTGTTTGTTGAACATCTCAGACCAATAAAGCATGGTGAAGCGATATGCGCATTGACAAGGGATGTCTCATTCTCTGTGGTCAGCCCTCCCCACCCAAAAAAACATTTAATTGTTTTATCCCAAAGGATGAATAAATGTATAACAGATCATAGAGTCAGGTGTGTTGTCTTTTCAGAAGCGATGTTTGTAAATGGGTACACTTTGACAAAATGCCACTTTATCACACAGTACACCAATTACTGATCAATTTAGTATTTTATAATAATAGTATAATTGTAATCTTTCTTTAACCTATAGTAATGACACGCTCTTTTATTGTCAGAGCAGTCAAACATACAAATAGAATATATTGCAATATTTTTTTCCATATGTGAAATTTTCACATAGGTTTATTCCTTATTACAGTTTCATCCTGACAAAACTGGTTGGCGTGGATTTAATGTTTAATAGAGAAAGAAAAAGGACTGATCTGGCAATTGCTCTTCATTATTCCTGATCACAGGTACACACATGTGTCACCTACATATACAACAAGGGCATGGACTGAAACATGATCTCTGCAGTGGCATGACTGTCACATCTGCAACTTTTCACTTAACTGAGGCTTGGTCATCTCTCAGCTTTCTAGAACTGCCCTCAGTTGGTAATTACTTTCCAACTGTGCTAAAACTTGCCTTTCAACAGTGCAGAAACTGTTAAACATGTTGCATAAATTATACAACATCCAGCATCAGAGATGGTGAACCCTTTAGTAAACACTAAACAGATTATGTGAAATGTCTATTCTCACATTCTCTTGTGATGTAAAGTGTTAAAAAAAAAAGAAAAGAAAAAAGAAATAGGTGAGGTAAGTGAATTCCAAAACTCCAGAACTCCATCTCACACGCTTACGTCTTTCCTTATGCAACTGCATGAAACATAATAGGTGTAGCGAGAAAAGGAGCCGAGGCAGAGCGCTCCTTCTTGGAGCCCAAATCACAGAAAAGCTTCAGACAAATGACTCATCAGAGTGAATTATTCTAATCTTTTGTGGGTAAAATGTTTTGCAAAGTAGACTTCTTGAAAAGAGGTGTAATCATGTGTGTTCAGAAGAAATCTTTCAGTATTTTGTGTAGTCATGTCCATAAACGCAGCTTACAATCAAACATAAAGATGCTAAAAAATGGTTCTTTCACTACTGACACAGAAGAAACGTCCTTTCAAAGGATGGTTTATCATAGATTCGCTTTAGATATGTGAGTGTTCTACATATTGTACATACATATTGTATGCACATCTATTTTTCTTTATATGCTTATATTTACACAAGTATCAAAAAAGTACATTGTCACACATTATATGCATATGTTGCTGGTAGTGGTACACATAAAAGAAATATCAATGCTGCATTTTAAATTGAGACCTTTTAAATATATGATGCCAATTTGACATCAGCAGTTATTGTTTTAAAAAAGCATATCTTGAAAATTGTGTTACCATTTGGAATAAAATCCTTTATATGTCAACATATAGTCAAATGCTGAAAATTGACACAGCTATGGAACAACACACTTGACCACTATTTGACCAATAACACCAGCTACAAATATTTTATATGAAAGGAAATATCTATGCAATTGCATTATTCTTGTTTGGAACATATGGTGCATATTGGTATACATATACCTTTCAACATGTGTATTTCTACATTCAGAGCATATATTCTAATTTAATAAGAAGTAGAAATGTAACATGTTCTGAGTTTGCTATGCCCCCCTTTAGTGGATTAACTTAGACAAGGATCAAATTCACCTGAGAGTCTGACATTTTTGTGCAAAAGGTCAGTGTCGCAAATGGGCTTGAACTTGCACTGTCTTTTCAGGGGGGATGTTTGTAAAGGTGTCTGTGTTTTACAGAATAACACATCATCACACACCACACACATTATTTCATATATATTTGATAATATCTCCCTATTGCCTTTAACAATGACATATAGGCCTACTGTTCTTGTTTTAGATGGAGTATCCAAATATGAATGCAATATGAAATCTCAATTATTATTAACACAGTCAGTTCCTCTATGCTAACACTCGGTTGCAGCGAATATTCTGTGTGTCTCTGAAGAGGGACCTGAGTGCGGTATAAACCGCTCAACTTCATAAACCTCTCTCTGTGTGGAGACAACCCTCAGTGAATTAATGACCACATAACAGCTGCTCACCTGGAGCTAATAAACCGTTCTGTCTGCGACCCATTCCACCTGCTGCTCCCTTTCCACCTCGCAAGATCATTCTGATACTCCCCGCCTTTGCCCTCAATTCCAGCAATAGATGTCTTTGTTCCTTTCTCTCTAATATTAAAATGATCAATACCAGTCACAGACCTCAACAGATTATTACCTCTATGATATTATCACCATTTATTCTTTCAGATTAAAATTGTTGATACATTTTTAAACACATACAATATATATTTACTTTAGTGTATATATCATAATCCACACTATATTTCCTACTACGTCCTAGTTAGGAGCAGGCAGCTGGAGGCCTAATGGTTAGTGAGATGCCCCTGTGATCAGAAGGCCATGGATTTGAATCCCAGGACTGCTAGTTGCACCACTGTGTTTCCCTTCCACAAGGTACTGTCCCCACACACTTCTCCCTAGGTGCTGCATCACTGACTGCCTGCTGATTCACTTGGTGAATGGGTTAAATGCAGAGAACAGTTTCACTCTGTTCACACCTCTGCTGTGCTGTACTGTGTTGTGTTCACACACAACTATAATGGCCACTTTATTAATAACCAAATTCAACTATTCAATGGTGAACCTGTTGCTGCACAAATCTTGCTTGAACATTGATCTCCAAATAAAAGCTCAACCAACAGAGATGGACATGAGCATAAAATCAATTTCAGGATTATTACTGTGAGCACATCACGTCTGGATCATTGTTAAACTTTTTTACTTTTACTGTTGCTTACAGTTGTTGTTTTTGTCAACGCCTCATGCTATCTTGTGTTTACATATATACTCGCGTTTATATTTGCAACTACATATTTGCAACACAAAAATGGATATTCATATTTTTGTACTTTTTGTATAGTGTGTTTTTTATACTCCACTGTTGTGTGTAGGATTATTCTATATCTCTTGCTTCTGCCCTAACTTTTGTTCTGTCCACTTTCTGCCATACCAATATTATTTCCCACTTGTGGGACTAATAAAGGTTCATCTGATCCTATCCTATCATAGCAACCCCAGTACTGTGGGACATATGTTTAGGATCAATGTTCTTCTGCAAGATCCAACCACAACTGAGCTGAAGAGTTATAGTAGAGGCTGCCAGAATTTCAGATACTTCACAATCTAGGATGCTATATGTACCCCCATGAGAACAAACAGCCATAAAATATCTAAGAAACAAATCCTCAGGTGGGTTATTTGCTAATCTCCCAGTAAATGTATGACTAAAGGAATTTAGCCTCTTTGGCGCCTGTATGCATATATCGTAAGCTGAAACCCAGCACAACTGAGCTGCTCTTCATCAAAGAGAATTCCTCACCAAGCCACAATATCATCACTTCTGTCGAGAACTCAGTTATCACCCCTTCTAAGAAGGTAAGAAATCTTGGTATTACTCTTGATGATGATTTGTCGTCCTTGCCACAGGTTGACCAGGACTTGCAGATACCTTCTTTACAACATCAGAAGAATCCGACCCGTTCTCACCACAAAAGCTCCCTCTTCCTAGAAGATCGGCAGAGTCTCTTGCGATCTTCAAGCGTTGCCTAATCACACAACACTTCAAGGAGCAAAAAATCCTTCAACAGATGTTGCTTACGTAACTTTGATTGTTGTTTAGGTACCATCTGACAGGTGTTGATCAGGTGTAAACCTACAGTACACAAACCTGCAGACACAGTACTACTTGAGCCCTGATGTATGTCACTCTGGATAAGGGCGTCAGCTAAATGCCGTAAATGTAAATGTATACACTCCTCACTCATACTCCAACCAAAACTGTCTCAATTGACTCTAAACCTACTCTATAAGCCATAGACAGTCATTCTGTTCAACACAAATTTAATTTGTTCACTATTGTTGTTATCTCCCTAGATCATCTCTTCCTCTCTCTCCAAGGATGAGTTCACCTTCTGAGTTTTGGTCCCTCCAGAGGTTTCATCCTCCAGCTTTAGGGAGTATTTTCACACCTTTGTTGCCCTTGGCTTGCTCAGAAGGGACTTGGACCGGGATTCTGTAAAACTGCTTCATGACTACATTGGTTGTAAAATTGAAATAAAATAGAATTGAGTTGATTTAAAAAAGGTGAAATACAAATGAGAAATATTGTCATTAAAGTTTCTAGACATGCCAATAATCGTGACATTTATTAAAATTTATATCAATTAAGGTTTTATTCTCTCTTGGTCTAAATTTGCTTCAGTTAAAGGTCAGGGTTTTTGTCATATTCTTAGTGTGTGATCAAGCTAATCACACATATTTATGAATCATTTTTTAGTATCACCTTTATTAAGAATCTCAGGACTGACTAATTTTGGCATCCTTTATTATATTATTAACCATCTGTAAGTAATAATAGTTTTTTAGTATATTTAAAAGTCGTTGTTGAATGTAATATTTTGAGATGTGAGAACTCTACACATTTGAATCATATAAAAAAGAAATATTTTTGAATAATATTCTAGTTGCAAAAAGGCAAAAGAGCCTCGATTGTAATATCATAGAAGATATAATGGATAAGGATAAATCACTAAATAATTTGAAATAATGTTCAGTGAAAGCACATTAATAACAATCCCACAGATTTTACAGTAATTACTTTAAAATATTAGGTTTCTTTAGCTTCTGTATTTTGAGATTCAGGCAGATGGAAATTGAACATATTGTAAGTAAGGGGCAATACTACATTTTTAACATATCACTAAGAACAGGGCGCTTATAGAATTCATGCTATTATCATTATTAAGCAGCCTGAATTCTACACTTAACCCTTTGCACTGCAAATTCAGCAAGTCATTTAGGCTCTAACACGACCATGCATCCGCCATAATTGTTTCACAAATGAAGGCATGTATCCTGGGTGGGATGAAAAGATGTCCCATGCAGGAATTTGTCCTCGAACCCTTAAACCTCCGAGGGATCATTAACCTGCTGTTGTTAGACGATATTTGAAAGCATATGTTAAATGAAGCCTCTGTTGTTACGGTGATGCGACTGTCCAATCAAATTTCCTCAGTGTAGGACGGACCGTTCAATCAATAACTTAAAGGGAATCAATCCTAATTGGGGGCTGAACCTCATTAGGAACATTTCAGAAACAATGTGGGACTGTCCAAACTGTTCACACCATCACTGTGTTAAAGCGGAGGTCAGTCAGGGTGCGTAGTATGACATGGCTAAAAGGAGCCGTCCGTTTTTAGCACAGCTCCTCTGGTCCGTCTCCCATGTGATAGATTCTGTCTGAATGATTTAGATGAATGACTTCTTTTGGTTATTAAGCTAAAAGTGTTGTGTGTGGTGGAGAAAACGCTATCCGCTACACAAGTGCCCTGAGCAACAATGAGTGCATACTAAAAGCACATCAAAGCTGCTGCCTGTAACCAAAGCATTCTGATTGGCTTTCCTTTGATGTGGAGCCGTGCTGCTACCTTTGCGTGAATTTGAAATTCATATGTAACTTCTGCTGTGTTTAGTTCAAGGAAGAGTATTGGCTTCCCTCTCCCCACACAAAGTAATGTCTGGAATTTCTCTCACTAGGGAGAATGAAGGTTTCTAAAGAGAAATATTCTGAGCAGTAATCTCATGATTCACTTATTCCACACCTAGAATGTGATGTGAACGTCAGTGAAAAGATCTCAACCTTTGTTTGATCTTATTTGCTCTTAAAACCTTAGGTAATCAATGTTTTTTGCTCTATGAATGATGATCACTTGGCATCTAACATTTCTCATAAAGACCAAAAACCTCAATTACAGACAAAGAAAACTTGTGGTTCCGCCTTTTTTTTTTTTAACACATATTTTTATATTTAAATTCATCCAATATAACATTTTCTTTAAATGGTGGCACAATAAGCTTTGTTTTTTTTTAATTAAAAATGTTTCTTCAAATTAACAGATCATATTTACAAAAACGGCCCTCTAAAGATAAAAGGTCCATTCATTAAAATGATTTTCTTAAGGGAACCAAAACTTTGGTTTAGAAATTCTATGGCATCACACAAAGAAACATATTTTATGAGTCTTTACATACATTTGCAGCATACAATCATCTTAAAATCGAAAAAAAATTTTCATCCCCTGCTGAAATTTTAAATTGGCTGACTTACAAAAAATGTAAGTCATTTTAATGGAGAGAGACAGAATATGAAACAAAAGTGTAACTTAAAGTTACAGAAACGCCTTGTACAGAAACACTCTGAATGCTTTAGGATCCTTGGCTGGTGCTTTGCAACTTGAAGCTTCTGCTCCTCCACAGATTTTCTATAGCACTGAAGT
>JBBMFX010000101.1:7016343-7031341 GCA_037832545.1 Rhabdalestes septentrionalis
AAAGATTTGAGGCTTCTTAAGTGAGATTCGGGGACTCAGTCCCCAAAGCCACCCCCAAGCTCCGCCCCTGGGTGTGATACACCTGTTCATAATGGAAAATGCTTCAAATAGATGCAGTCATAGACCCCAATACCGCGATCACAGAGCGGACAGTTTATTAGTTCCTTAAATAAACTCTTGAGCAAAGCAAACATTGCAGGCGTGAAACCCAAAAGCTTTTTCTGCCTGAGCTGGTTAAGAAAAGGTGGAAGTTCCTCTGAGTGGGAAGAAAGGCGGTAGGGCATGCAGAAATTTCAAAAGTATTGAAAAAGACTTTTTAAAAGGTGGGCAAACTTGAGCTGGTGATAGTATTATGATAATAAATATAACAAATGACAAGCACGAGTTACTTCTGAAAGGCATTTGGCTGGTCTTAGACGAACACACTGTGTGTGATAGCAGCACAGGACGGCTGCTGCCATGGCAACACTGAAACCATGGAAGACTCAACACTTTCCATCTTCCAGAATGAGCTTCTGATCACAGGGTTTGATGTCTTATCTTTTATTTTTCATCCTTTGCTCCTTCCGTCATTCTGAACTGAAGGTCATTCTGTAAGTGATATACAGTCAGGTCCAGTCCACAACTAAATTAAAAATACCAAGAACAATCAGAAATATGACATTTTCTGAATGGCTGTCTCTTGTAATAGCCTGGCATTGTCTGAACAAACTCTGTAGCTCTTTATTTATTTATTTATTTATTTATTTATTTATTTATTATTGATTGATTGATTAATTTTAAACCATTTGAAAACAGAAGCTGAATGAAACATTGTGTAAAATTATGATGAATGGACCAACTGAAATTGTCCAAAATTATTAGGAATAAAATTATGTAACTCTCTTCTTTTAAATTGTCTAATTTTAGAGATCCAACAGTGATGGCATGTGTGTTCTGCTTCACTTTTGGTGCACTGTTTCTATTTTAAGCTTTTTGATTTTGTTTCCTGAAATAATTATAACAATCTTTGCAAGCCTGGAGGGAAAGACCTGCGACATTAATACCTTATGAGTGAGAGCCTTTCTGACAATAGTCATTGAACAAAGAGTTTCAAATATACAGTGAACAATCAAAAGAATTCTACTAAAATACCAAAAAAACCTATGTAGTATTCCATCATATAGAGAGTAAATATCCAACATACTGGATTATAAAGTAAATGCCTCAATATCTATCCCATAATTTATCACATATATATGTGCAGATGGTCATTATCACAAACCAAATTACCACTCCTTTTAGAAAACACTAGGGTACTTAACTGATCCTCAAGGAGCGTGTACATTATATGAACAAAAGCATTGGGATGCCTGACGATTACACCAACAGGCATTGCTTTCAAATACATAGATTTTAATATGGCGCTGGTCCCCCTTCTTGCAGGTATAACAGTTTACACATAAAAGTTTCTTTGGGAATTTGTGTCCATTCATTCATGTAGAGAATTTATAAAGTCAGACATGTTGGAGGAGAATGCCTGGTTCGAAATCTCTGTTCCAGTTCATTTAAAGGTGTTGTATGGGGTTCAGGTCAGGGCTCTGTGTGGCCAGTCAAATTCCTCTACACCAAACTCATCCCATCCAACCTTGTCTTTATGAAACTTGCTTTGTGCACTGGGGAAGTCACACTGGAATAGAAGAAGGTCTTCCTCAAACTGTGTCCACAAAGTTGGATAATGTATTGTCCAAAATGTCTTGCTATGCTGAAGCATTAAGATTACCCTTTATTAGGAGTAAGGGGCCTAACACAAACCCTGAAAACCAGATGTGTCCCAATACTTTTGATCATATAGTGGACTCAAAGATCCTGGCTACGTTCTACTTGTCTCTGGCTCGGTTGCTGCAGAAGGAGACTCCATCTGGCTTCATTGTGTCACAGCCATTGGTGTTATAGTGTAATGCCCCCTTGTGGTGGAATGGTATAATTACATTACCAGGTAGGCCGGGAAATTTTGTTCACTGAGTAAACAACGGGTACATTGTAGACGAGGCTTTGGAAACTAATAAAAGGGATTTTTTTTCACAGTTTTCTAGATATGTGATATCAGGTAAGACTGTCATAAAATAGGTCGAATTCAAGTATAACATTGCCTACCATTTTATATTTTTTTCTTTTGATAAAATGTTGTCTTGTTGGCCTGTTTAGGCCAACTTTTTACTGGTCCAGATTTTTAAAAATAGAATTTTCTTTTCAGTTTGTGTACCTGTGTGTTTGTTCCGTCAAAACAGTGGCCTAAAACGTTATTTTATAAAATTTGAAAACAAATATATAAAAAGAAAGGTTTTGTGGGTTTTTTTTGTATAGAGCATACTTTAGATACCGCAATATTAGTTATGTGTACACTTATAAAACATCTATTTTGCTTAAATTACCGTAAATTGTTGCCGGTAATGAAGGTCTTCTGTAGTCCCACACCTGATTCAAGTCAGTTAATGAAAACGTCCTTAGAGATGAGAGTCAGGTGTGTTCCTGCAGGACAGAATTAACTCTCCTTCAGTTTTGCCTTTAGTTTAGTCATGGTGTGGCATCCATCTTTTGCAACTTGTGTTTGGCTGAGTTCAGTTTGTTGCTTGCTTGTCTTTGCTAATATTGTTAACAGTGGCTAGGCATTCAACCTGAATCATACTCGGTAAAACGTTAGCTTTTTTTCAGGACGATGTCTTTTGATGATTCGAGAGGAACGTTCTCTGAATGTGCTCCGAGTCTATTTGAAGACCCCCATGGTCTTTGTGAAAAGTAGGTTCACGTTTTCCACTCATGTTCTAAGGAGGGTTAGGCCCATGCTACACTGTGTGTACAAAAGTATTGGGACATTGGACATGCTAAGCTCCTTACTTCCAGTGAAGGTCAGTCGTAATGCTTCAGCATACCTGGATATTTTGGAACACAGTTTGAGGAAGGACCTTTTCTATTCCACCATGACTGTGCCCCAGGGCACAAAGCAAGCTCCATAAAGACATGGTTAGATGGGTTTGGTGTGGAAGAAATTGATTTGCTCACACAGAGCCCTGACCTCAACCCCATCCAACACCTTTGCGATTAACTATAATTGATTTTGAGTCAGGCCTTCTCATCCAGCATCAGTGTTTGACATGAAATATGCTATACCGAATGAATGGACATACATAAACATTCAAATCTTGTGGAAAGTAGAGTGGATGCTGTTATAGCTGGGAACAACTCCAGATTAACTCCAACTCCAGTTTTTTTTTTTATGCAGTGTCATTAAATCCCTGTTGTTGGATCGGTCAGTCATCCCTATACTTTGGTCCATATAGTGTAGTTAGGTCAAGGCCTTTTCAGCGAAGTTTGGTTTGAATGTTCAATGACTTGCTTAAGACCTTTTTTAAGTTTCGCAGATGGAGATCAACCATTGTCAGCATCTGGGAATGAAGGTAAATACCTTTTCCCTTCTCATTAGCAAATAACTGACCTTTTCAAATAGAGTTGTGGGTCATCTTGTTCCATCTCTCTCCAGAGAGTGCATGCACTTGGCAAGAGTTTAGATTGTTCCCATCTGCGTCTTCAGAGTCCTCTGAACCTTTTGATTCTGATTGCTTAAATGGGTGAGATGAACTTATTATACATTTCTGAATGAGTATTTTTAGAAGGCAAATTAATAAGTGCCTATCCACTCTATCCACAGTTATGGTGCCTATGAATCTTTTGATCTGGCAACTTGGACTAATGAACACGAAAATGGAGGACATGAGGACCTGCACTCTGCTGCTTGGACTGATGACTTGCCATCACGTTGGCTGTATCGAGAGTCATCTGGAAGGTCTAGGTCACCACTGTCAGACAGCAGCAGAACGAATTCGTACTCTTCCTCCTTAAATGATCTTGCGCACCCTTTACAGTCCGTTTCCACCACATACACAAAGCCTTCACCCATTGGGTCCCGTGGCAGAGCCATGTCTGTGTATGCCGAGCGCCTGAATGGAGTACGGTGTGGGAATCCTGCAGTAGAATGCAGTGTGAAAAGCAGAACTGTAAGTACAGAACGATTCTCAATTGTGACACTTCAGCTGCAGCGAAGGTACAGAATACAAGATCTTTTTGGTTTAAGCAGACGCTGAGGAAAAATGTCTTAATTTTCAGTTTTGTGGGCTGAGAGGTGTCGCTGGCACACAGAATGTCCGCTCCACGGTGGGTGTGCCGGTGTTTAGTGGGGCCAAGCGGAAGATGATGGCTCCAGTGTCGCCAAACAAGTTTGTGAAGAAGCAGAGGTTTGTCAGAACAGGACCTGGTGCAGGTGTGTTGGCAAGAAACAAATGTTGCTTTTTTAAAAAGCAATATTAGACAGTATATCTTCCTGGACTAGTACTTCAGTGTTTTACACTGTTCTTTTCTCTTTGCCATTCTAGCACTGAATTTTATGCAGGTGAGACCATAGTTTTAGTATTTTTACTCCTAGAATTTCCTAGAGATTTGTAATCTAGGGCTGCATCCTGAATATGCTTTCATACTTTGCTATGTTACTGAATGCAATTGTCATACTGTAATTTTTATTTTCCCTTCACATACTGGTTGGTGTGGTAGTATGCAGCTCGTTCCATGGTCTAGATATACTTTGGCCTTATTTAACCATTAATCATCATTTAATCATGATGCCAACATTTTTTTTAAAGCAATTTTTTCCCATTTTATTAAAAGCACTGCTGTGTTTCATCTGATGGGAAGAATTTGAGCACAGATAATGGTATGTACTTGATGGTTCTTTTTTTTTTTTTGCATATTGGGTGGCGCTTATGTGTAATGGTAACCTGAGAAAAAGGGATTCTTTTTGAATTTTTATCCTATTAACTTTCTGAAGCAGTGAATAATCAGATGGAGGCCATGGTAAAGAATAGGAATCTCAATTGTTAAAATTGCTTTTTTGTTTGCCAAAATATACTTTTGTAACTGATTCCTGGAGGAAATGCACCATTTCATGGACAGTGTGTCTTAAGAAAAAACAGATGGTATGCATATTTGTTGTCCTCAGTGTGGGATAAGAGTGTTCGAGTCCGAGAAAAGCGAAGACGCAGGCGAGAGAAGAACCGTGAGAAATACGGAGACAAGTACAGGTAATGGGTGCTGGATCTCAACAGGACCTTTTCAGTTGTGGAATGACTTGTTTAAATATTTCATGAGACCAAATCATGTTTTAAACTGTTACGGACCCCCTAAAAGGGATTTTGACAAAGAAATGGTCAAAACCTGGCCCTAATGATAGACTTATGGTTGTGGTCTTTACGTTGAAAGCAATGCCGTATGAACCAAATGGACATGATCTTGTCAGTGTTTGGTCATTGAAGGGAAAGGGGGGGTGGGTTGGAATCCCTATCATTACAAGTGAGTGGAATTGGCAGTGTGGTCTTGCAGATTGGTTTAACGAGGATAAAGCCATACATGTGCTGTACAAAGTGAAATGTTCTTCACTCTCCTGTCTTTCCCTTTAGACTGGCTTTCACATGTGCTTTTTGTAAGTTTCGCACATTTGAGGACAAAGACATTGAAAAGCATTTAGGAAGCACATATCACAGAGAAACTCTGGACTACATACAACGGCAAGCTAAGTTTGATGACCCAGTCATTAGCTTTCTTCATGTAAGTCTTCTTTTGTGGCCTTTTTTTGCATTATCATGTATGTGGTGATAATGATTTTCTGGCTTTATTTTTTTGAAGGACTGTATGGTGCACAAATTCCGTAAAACCGTGTCTGATTTGAATAAGTTACGCTCTGTCTCGGACCAGAAAGTAATGGAAGGTAATTTTATAATTGGTTCTTTGAGATGTGATTTTGAGGCCTCTTGTACTTAAGTACTACACAGTTTAACACCTTTTGTTGCTTCTTTGATTAATTAATGCCCAGTGAGTTTGCCCAATGAGTTATTGTTCAAAAAATGAGAACTTTACTGGTAATGAGACATTTTGAACTTAATGGAATTTAATGCAAGTAAATTGTTCTGGGACTTTTTTAGTGTTGAAATTGGCAATTGGAAGTTTTGAGATGGGCTAAAAAAATAATAGAAATAGAGATGCAAAGTTATTTCTTACAATAACGTGCAAATGGAGTGTTGTGCCCTTTCCAAGGTTGAAAATGATTCCCCCCCCCCCTCCCCCTCTTGTCAATGTAACAGGGGTGACTGAGGATGACTACATGAGGATGGTGCAGGTGGTGCACTGTATGGCCTGTAATGTGAACATTCCTCCATCCTTTGCTTCTGTACAGCAGCATCTCTGTTCTCCTACACACTTAAAAAGCAAAGCGGTACAGACCCTCTATTATTGTATGGAATTTTGACCACAATACTTGTGTTTCCTTGTAAAGGGTGTATTCAAAATGCAACAAGGGGTTGTTGCGTTGACACTTTAGCTGAAAGTTTATCTTTATTTGGAATACATACATTGACACTTCTTCATACACTTCAAATACAACTGTAATCTCAATGTAACATAAACTTGATGTTACTTGATTTTACAATTTTGCTTGATTTTCAAACAATTGCATTTTTCCTAGGAATTTATATCAAGCATTTATTGATGTAATTTTGATGTGGTTTGAATGTTCTGTGTTTTCAGTGTAGTAATGCCTGTTGTGAGTCTACAAAGTTTCACTGAACATATGTGTGCATCTCCTCCAAAGGTGTACAAAGAGCAGCTGAAAAGGGAGAGTGTGCTTACAGCCAAGGCTATAATAAATAACGACACCGTTAAGGTTCGCTATGAGAAATACATAAAGGTAAATATAGACAATGCATTTGAGCTCCCACGTTCGTGATGGTATATGAAATGTCTGATTGCACTGATTCCAACTACGGCAGTCTCCTCATTTTCAGGGAGAAGATCCATTTGTAAACTATACCAAAGAGGAGACGAGTTTTGATTCATCTGACCCAGAGAGGCCCGATGAACTGGAGGATGAGAAGGTGGAAAATAGTGACTGAAAATGGCACTGGTGCTTGATGTAGACATGCATCCATCCATGCGCTTTGGTGCAGGTCAAAGTGGGCAAGCTGTGTTCATGGCACTCCTAAGCGAAGAACATAATTTCTAATTCTGTTTGGTTTGCAGCGTTTGTTTGTGGTTAAAGATGGAGGTGCTTCTCCCTTAAAAATAATGTCTTGTTATGGTGTGTTGACAGGTTTCTTATGAATATTGGTAAATTATGGGGGACAGATGGCATGTTAACTAGTGTGTGTGACTGAGATTTTGCATGTTTGCAATTAAATTATGTGCAGAAATGATATGCCATGCTTGCATTTTTTGAAAAATAATTAAATAGTCTTGACTTGGCCCACTCTCGATGCAAATGCATTATATATGATTTTGAGGGGGCGGGGGACTTGTTTCCTTTAGGATTGAAACGCAATATTTTATAACTTCTTCTTCCTTGTTCTTTTTCTCTTATCAGCTTTGTTATATGCATAGTTATTCTGGTTCTTGAACTAAACCTGGAAAAATACATTTATATTTACATTTGAATTATTTCATTCAGCCATCTGTTTGGTAATATCAGCTCCAATCGACAGCATATATTGCCATCCAGCAGACATCTTTCAAGAAAGCCTTGCTTATTTCAGCAAGTGAATGCCAAACCACTTTCTGTGCGGTTTACAAAAGCATGCACCGACCAGACCCGTCACCCACGAAGATCATTTCGTGCATCGTTATGCTGTGTTTATAAAGGAAGGTGATGCAATGCAGTGGTAAACATGCACCTGTTCAGCTATTTAGAATTGTGTTGAAGGCATCAAAGTACATTTTCATTAAGTAATTTCAGTTTAAGCATTTGGTCCGTTGTCTGCGCTCTTTTCAATGAACTATGGTTTACGTCATTTTTAAATCATTAAGATTAGACTTGAGTGACATTCAAAGTTTCTGAAAATTTTTTATTTTTTATTTTTTTAAACTCTTCAGAAGGGTGACCACTCCTGCACTAAACTGCAAAAGCAGACAGGCCTGGTCACCTGCCACTCAGACATGTTTCCAGCCTTAACCCTTTTCAATTAAAATTTTAATTGCATCAAGGTGTAATGAAAATGGCTAATATTTAATCTTAGAAATGTGTGTTACATGAATAAAACGCAAAACTGTTACAGATACGCCTCAGGCTTGTCTTTAACTCCGCAGATTGCACTTGGACCTGTCTCAGTCTCGCACATTTTAACTGATTTGTAGAAATTTACTCTTAAGTATTTCTTTGGAGAAAGTTATTTCTCATCATCTACAGGAGAAATGTTCTCATCCGCAAGACTGCTTTCTTAGACAGGTTTTATGTGGTTTCTTTAGAATAACTTAGCCTTGTGACCAGTGGACTGGCAATTCCTGACGTAAAGACCTGATCAACCCAAAATGCTGATGTAAGTGAGGAAGACCTTGACGTGAGGAAGACCTTGACGTGTGGAAGACCTTGACGTGGTGTTTTCAGTGGAACGTGACTGTGTGCAGTTTTGACTGAGGCAGTATAGGCTATGATTAAATCAGAAATAGAATAGTGTTGATCAATAATCCCTCAGGGGAAACTATGGTAATCAATAGACCCTGAGGGTGAACTGGCAACATAATTATAGGACTTTCAGACTTGAAGACACTCACCTATGCCATACATTATTAACTTCCAGGGGTCCCCAAGTTGTTCTGACATATCATTGTGAATATAAATGCTCACATATTTGATATTTATATTAACTGGCTCAAATCAGATAAATACTTGCTCTCCTTATTTCATTTGTTGTTTGCCTGTACAAAATGTGTCAGGTTCGATATCTTTAAAGAAAGACTTTTGTTTGTAATTCATGCTGTGACTAATGATTAGCAATAGGGGGTATGATTAAAAAAAAAAAGATTTTCTCTCCTTTTGAATTTATACTGAATGCCAAAAATCTGCAAGACTGGCCTTGGAAATGTTGTCTTTAAGCAAAGATAGGTTCTTTCAAAGTAATTTAGTTTGATGAGGATATTTACTGGTGGTTGTTTATAATATCTAAACTTGGATTGCAAAAATATTTAGATAGGTTGTGCATGTCTCTGTAACAGCCACATGAATGCCAGAACTACTACTACCGACTACAGTTCGTCCCCAGATAAGCACTGCACACGCACCTGACTGTCACACAAGACACACAAGAGAAAATATGGTTCATCAGACCAAGTCTTCCATTGCTCCATGCTCCAGTAGTGGACAGGGGTCAGCTCAGGCACTCGGACTGGTCTTCAGCCTTACTGCTCCATACGCTGCAATGCACTGTATGATCCAACACCGTTCTATCATAACCAACATTAACTTTACAGCAATTTGTACTACAGTAGCTGTTCTGTAGCATCGAACTGTCCTTCACTCCCCACATGCAGCAGTAAGCCTTGGGCTCCCTCCCTTTTTGCCAGTTCAAAAGTTGTCCTTGGTTGGACCACTTCTCTATAAACAACCCATAAGACTTGACATTTTGAAGACACTCTGACCCGCCACAGTTTGACTCTTGTCAAAGTCACTCCGATCTAACCGCTTGCCCATTTGTTCCTGCTTCACACGAAACACAACTTCAAGAACTGACTGTTCACTTGCTGTTCACAGTCTGTAGTCTAAACTACAAAAATGTACTTATGTCTTTAGTGGAGCTGTTCAAATGAACAGTGAGTGTAGATACAAGGTAGTTGTACCTGTTGAAGTGGTTTCTTTGTGTTCATAGCTGATAAAACTTGTCATGGCTGAGCTAAATCATGTTAGGTAGAAAGCCTGGGCTATTCCCTAGTTTGTGAAATAGATTTTCAGACCTGACTGGCATTGAGCACTTGCCAATAAAGCAATGCCCAGTTGTGTTGATGAGCTGGAGAGTCTTTAAACAGAAGGAGCTGCTCCAAGCATCCAGTTAAAATGAACTGATGTCAAATAGGTGCTGTCAGGGCTTGGATCACTTTATTCGGTTTAGCTGTATTCAGTTTGACATTTTCCTCTGGAAAAAAAGTAATTCTTGACTAGTCATAACCTTAAAATTGACAAAAGTGGTCATGACTACAGCCCTACAATGCAGTAAATAATTGGACAGTAGGGCAGTTGTGCAGAACTCCACTAATTGAATGTGATATGAAGACTGGTTAAAAGAAGGGTTCACTGAAAATTGCATTTCACACAATCGTTAGTTTTAAACCCCCAATGTAGTCAGTCTTGACATGTTTGGTTTCCAAAGTTTGCTTCCTTGGTCTTGTTTATGACGCTACCCTGCAAGTAGAAGGTCTTTAGTGACACATACATGCATTAATAGTAACCACTTAAAGTGACTGAAGGCCTGCCATGAGAATTTCAGCTGTTTGGCCATTATACTCTGGCCAGTATATCCCATACCAGTTGAAGGGACAAGATGTCAGAAGACCACAGATAGGCTTAAAAACATTCCATCATCTTTATATAAAGGATTATGGTGCTGTGAAATGATCTATTGCTAAATAGAATGGACTAATAAAAACAATGATAGCTTTTGAATTTGCAGTTGTATGACATGTTTCAGCAGCTCTAGTCCAATAGCAGGAGTTTCTATGTGAAATCCTTTTGAAATATACCAGTAGTTTTTTAAATATTATTACCATTTACCTACTTAACCGATTGAAAGGAATTTGATTTTGGTAAGGTCACAGATATATTAGATATATTAGGTCCTAAGTCAGGTGTAGAGAGTAATAAACTGTGTGACTGAACACCTGAAGGTTCATTTAAGCAGCTGACTGGGGATCTGAGAATTGAAGATCACTGACATTTAAAAAGCAAAAGAAGAATAAAAACACTCCTTTTGACAGTCTAACAAATCCTTAAGAAAGGAGAGACTGCTGAAGTCAAAACAGGATCTGGATGACTGCTTGTACTGCAGTCAGGGATCCAAAGTGACATGGCCGAGCACCTTCTGAAAAATTTAACTGACACTAATGGTTTGGCCCACTATGCAGTTGTGTTGCACAAACACTATCTACATGGAAGGGTCATCAGAGGGTTTTCACATTAACAGTGATCTTATCACAAAATAAATATCTGAGTGCGTTCCTGATGGAACAATAGCTGCAATCTTTGGCTACAGTCCCTAAAGGCAGAGTTTCATGCAAAATTTCTGTTTCAACATAGAAAATATTTCTGCACGTTTTAATCCACAATCACTTTTTACTTGCTGAATTTAACATCATTAAAAAATGGCACAATTTATTGATATTTTCCAGTAATAGAAATAGAAACCATGTGGTAGAATTTGCAGAAAAATGGCATATTTAAATTAGTTCCTTGTCATGTATGTGTTGGTTTATTTTCACTTAAACAATCAACAATACAAATGCTTTGATCAGAAAAGGAGAAGCAACTGCTAAGCATGAGGGTGGATCTTTTATACTTTGGAGGTGTGTGACATCCAGTGTCACCAGGAGTGTCATGGAGAGAAGAGGAAGATAGGATTTAATTAAAAACCAACAAATCTAATGTCACACGTTTAGTGAATAAACTGAAGAGGAAAATACGTTGGACGATACAGCAACACAATAATCCATAACAGAAATAAAGGTCAACTTCCAGAAATAAAAAGACAGCGTCTTCACCATTAAATGTTGTTTGAAATTAGATCTCAAACATGCTGTTGTCTAAACTGTTAATGTATCTGAAAAGGGAGCATTTTTACTTCCAAAATGTAAGTAAAAATGAAAGCACTGACTGAGAGGGTACCCAGACACTTGCAAAATTGATGTTTTATTATTTTTTTAGCGCTGAATGTAGTACACAAGAATTGCATATTATTTGGAAAAGTATCTCATTGAAGTAGTTCTGTGCAATGGTGGTGTAAATTTCCTCTCAGATTTGGGTGAGAAGATCGATGTTTGCATGCTGTGCACTGTAAGCATTCCTAAGCCTGGACCAACCTCTCAAAAATGTGATTCTGTGATGTAAATGTTTTGCCCTCTGTCCCGTTTTGCTCATCCTCTCTATGTCCATCTTACACTGTTGCTGCTAAGGACGCGCCTACATGGTAACAGTCTTGAATGAGACACACCTAGCATGTCAGGCTCAGAGATGTCTCATTGTCTAAAGGGCTTCTAGGTGAAGCCCATCATGCCTTGTATAGGCCTGTTATGGCAATCCCATCACACAGAGGAGTCAAGTTGCCTCCATCGTGGAGAACACATCATTATTTCCTTTGCATCAAGATGCCCCCTTACCCAGTGTCTGCCCACTGATATCCAGTGTCCCGTTTGAGATGGCTGCCATCTCTGTGGTTCTTGCAGCTTTCTCTAATGAGACAGGAGCTCCATGTCAAGTGCACATGCTTGTCAGAAGGCTTACAATGACAGTGCACCTGTGTTCCAGGACAAGATCGTGCCTCATGAATTCATTGGAACAATAATCAAAGTTCCCAGCAGTCAACAGGCCTTACGATGCAAATCCTGAGGTGATGAAATCATGCTGACTTCAGCCTCTGGCATTCGATAGATTAAAGAAAGACATGATAGGCCTTGTTTAAGAAACTCACTACCATGCACTATTTTTTGTCATGACTGCAGGAAACCAGATGCTAATTTGGCAGGATATAGAAACTCAACATAAATAGAAAAAAAAAACCTTACACACTGTGTAAGATCTTGTACGATGGTAACATGTTGTAAGGGTGAAATGTCCTGAAAAGGCGAATATTGCCCATTTTAGAGCGATGGTTTTATCAGAGCATTAAATGGGATGGCCTGCATTTTCATGAGAGATCTGCTAGCTGATGAGTGTGTGTGTATGTGTGTGTGTTAAAGTGTGTGTTGCCCAGAGGAGAAGAGCTGAGATCCAGCATTGGCACTTTGTAAGCACTTGCACAGATGATGAGCAGTAATTACACTTTAATGATTTCTTTAGGGCATCTCTCTCACTTTCTCTCTATGGCTCTCTCTCCCTCTCAGATTCACACACACACACACACACACACACACACACACACACACACACACACACACACACGAAAGCCTGTGCAAAAACCCCACCCTCCTTCAAATTAAGACATATTTTGAAAACATTTGGTGATGAAAAGCAGCTCTGTGAGGTCCACTAATTGCCACATGAACCTCATGCTGGCGTTATATCTTGGCAGCTTTGATGTGCGATGGCCTGGCTCGAGCGTTCTCAGGCACTGAGTGGCCATAATTGGGACAAGTTGTTTTAAAAAAGGGCATCCATTGCTTGACTTTGACAGCCGCATTGGCCCACCCCACCGCTCCGAGTCAGGCCATCCTCCCTCCTCCTGCACCCACAGGCATCGAGGCCTTGTCACTTATTAAAGGAGGCTGTCACCACAAAGTGACAGATGTCCTGATAGGATCTGGCTGTGTCTCTGGCCCCCGCCTGGCTTGTTAGTACACATGGTTGAAGGGAAGAGCGCCACAGAGAGGGCCGTTGTTCTCTAATAACTGTTACATTTATTCTTCGGAGGCCTCCTCCTGTCTCTTTTTCCCTCCGCTTCATCCTCTTTCTCCTTTACATGCTCTATCACTCAATCTCATCCCCCCGGTCCGGGAGCTCTCGTCGCGTCTTCAGCCTCGGAGAGTGCTCCGTGTTTTCTCCCTGAGGTGCTGGCCCTGTTGTTCGAGGTTTCTGAGCGTTTCTAAAGCTCCATTTTCGACCAGCTTTGCCCCCCACACCCGCCAACCCCCACAACACCACCAACATCCTGCCACATGAATATGAGGCAGAAGTCCTGGGGTACACACCTGGCACTTTGGCTCGCTCCACACCAGCACCGGCCACCCCTCTGGAGAACCACCCGTCCTTTTAGCTTTTTCCAAAGGTAAAATTGCGAAGGGCCTCTCAAGGCCCCGGGTTCCCCCTGAGGTAAAATCTATAATGGAGTTTTGATTTGAGCTGCGAGAGCCTTGAAAATGGGCAGCTTTAACCACACAGCTGCCTCTCAGAAGGTCAGCGTGACGGAGGGGCCGAGAGAGAAATTCAGCAGCCCCCCCCACAAAAAAAAAAAAAAGTGTGATAAAGGCCAGAACAACATGCCACAATTACACACCAGAAGGGCACCCTGCAGACATGACTTCTTTTCGCAAAATAACTTTCAGACAGCTCCTTAAACTTTCACATTTCGCAGATGAATTATTCACTGCGTAAACTTGCTGAATTATGGAACCTGTGAGCCAATATCAACTCCAGTGTGTACTCTGGCGTCAAGGATGCTCTGACCTGTGCTTTTTGAGATCTTTTTGAACTTCTCGGCTCTTCTGTGACTGTATGAGCTTGGTGGAAAGTGTAACTACAAGGAAAAACTAAAAATGAGTCTTAAAATTATTTGAATACTTAGGCCTAGATTGATTTAGTAAACTGCTCAATATGGAGATCATCCAGGCAGTCGTTTGAAATCTCGAGACTGACCACAAGAGGGCGCTCCTGTATTAGTTTGCACCATTGGACTGCACCTGATCTAGGCTTCACTGCAATGTCAACTGTGTTTTTATCCTTTCATGTCAACTGACATAGAACTGTTTTTAACAAGCCACTAATCACTTTTCCTTTTAGCTCCTGATACCTCCATCATGTTCACACAACACACATACACACTCACACACACACACACACATAAACATGCACACAGTATTGTCACCACTATAAAAGGTACTGACTCAAGGTCAGTCATTTTCAATCAGCCTTTCTAATTAGTCCGCCTTCACCTTATCTGTCTTTTATTTTAGTCCTTTATGAAGACCCTGAAGAACAAAGCCCACTCAAACCCAAAGAGTCTGGATGATGGAAAACAGCACCAGACTTGTTTTTTTGTAAGCCACTTTCCTTATTAATAAGAAATACAAATAAATAAATAAACTAATGCTTCATTACGTACTTTATTAGGCACGTCTGACAGTCCTTAATAATTTATAAGCTTTCTCTCTTCAAAAAAAAAAAAAAAAAAAAAAAAACCACCCCCAGCCTGCCCTCCCCCCTCCTTCCCTTTTTGATACAGAGAGGAAA
>JBBMFX010000101.1:7039135-7051859 GCA_037832545.1 Rhabdalestes septentrionalis
GAGAAGCAGATGCGGAGTTTGGCTAACTGTGCCAGTCGCAGGTTGAGGAGAAGCGGGCACTTGAATCCCGCCCCCCCCTCCCCCCCCTCCCCCCAAATTTTGGATACCACCCAAGCCTAGAGGCAACACAATACATCAGCACACACATGCTTGTATGTACATTGTCTTAAACTGCACCTTATAGATGGAGTTAGTTCTAAAATTGTTCTTGTTAAAATATTTTCTCCCTCAGCATATTAGGTCATATTTTTGATGCCTGTGACCTATACTGCTAATGAACAATGCAGAAACAGTTATTAAATAAATGCTGAAAGTCTGGAATGTTGATTATTCATTCTCTCATGTGCCAAAATTCATTTTTTAAAACTTTTACAGCAAATATATGCACAATTGATTTAGATGTATTAATCTGAGAGTTTGTAATGATTTGTTTTTTTCAATCATGTGACTACCCAAATATATATACATATATATATAAATGCTTCTTGCCCCATGTAATGAGCTGCTATGACAAAACAAAGGGTAACATCAAATCATATCAAACCACAATGACGTTCTTTACATTTAAATAAAAATGAATACATTAATAAAAAACTTATTAATAAATTATTTCAAAATATGTTCTTCTTTGCCTAAAATGCAGACATCTACTACTAAATTTGAGCTGTGACATTTGCTCTCGGTGCATGACCTATTGGCAAATATGAAGGATCGGAACCTGGATGGTCCCGTTTGCTCTCTCACCTTTATCATGTAGCTTACAAATTCAGTTGGTTTTGGATTGTATCAAGCTTGAGACCAAGCATACTTAAAGATTCAGTCGTAAGCACACACTTGGAAATATGTGTTGTCTTTAGCAATGTCATATGACAGAGAGAACTGAACATTCAGTGAAGACACTGAAATGTTCAGTGAAGACAAGCCCAGTGAAAATAAAATGTATACATACTACTATAGCAGAAGGGGATTCATACCAAATAAGATTTTCCTGTTCATGAAACCTTTAATTTTTCCTATTCCCTGTCGTTTTTCCTATTTCCAGCCAAGGCCCAAACCTGTCCCAACATGCCATCAGCACTGCACACAAAGATTTGGTGCGAATCCAGCTCCACAGCAGGACAAGACAGGGCAGGACAGGGTCAGTGTTCATGCAGTGGAGACATGTTCTGCACTGTTGACGTCCACTCTCTCTCCTGTGCTGCCAAACGCTCCACAGTGGCTCAGGTAGAGGCAGCAAGGCCATCAATCATACTGCTGCTCTTCATTAGCCCAGTTAAATGCAGGCTGTGTCTGCAGGACCCAACTGATAATGTGTCCTTCTCTGTCCCTTTAGCTACCGGAGCCCAAAAAATGTTGGTTTGAATTTAATAAAGGCTTACTATGAAATATTTTAGCAACAGTCTGTAATTAAATGCTCTTTCTCTGGCTATTCTGGCCCTCTTGCTCTAAAAGTTTCTTCTTTTTAAATATTTAAACTCCATTTGAATGGAGTCAGAGCCAGTTTAAGGGATGTGTAAGGGTTATATTTGAAAAGTAATTGCAAGTATCAGTAGGTAAGTAAGCAAAATATGCACAGAGGTATTCATGTCGTCACTAAATAAAAAAGTTTCAGGATACTACACTGGTAAAAAAATTCAATGAAAAAATTCAATGAAAAAATGTGGTATTAAACTATAAAAAGCACAAGGTGAAATGTTCTGAGTCAATTCATTTTCAATATTTATTTAGTCTTATCACTTTGCTAGCAATGTTATTTACCAGTAACTGGCTTGTGCTGGGAATATTAGTGAGTGTTACTAAATACTTAGTGTTAGTGTTACTGGTTACTCAACGTTTTAATATTGAATTTATGCTTGCATTGTTCTACCTACCTGTCAAACTGAATAAATGCTAGAAAAGTTGCTCAAAAGACTGTAAGTCTGTATACTAAAAGTATTATTGCTGTAGGAAAACAGGCATAAATTTAGAACAGAAGGTGAAACAATTCAGCTTCTTTTCTGTGGGGTGCAGAGTACGGACATTGTTTACATTACATAGCATTTATTAAGCAGATGCTTGACCCAAAGCCAAATATGAGGAAACATTCAAAGGAGAGAAAGTGCTCAAATCTGGCTGTTTTAAGCAGATTTGGAGGTTTCGAGTAAATGTGTACTTAAAAGTGAGTTATATTTCACAACTTACTTAGATAACAAATGATCTGGGAAGGGAAAATTAGCAGTGGTGTCATGGACAAATTCTAAACTGTTTTTTTATCTTGCTAGAGGTGGTCACTTGGGCCTCCAAGACACCAGGGTGCCTTATAAAAAGGGAGGAACAGACTCCATGTTTGGTCGAACAGTGAAATATTTATGCCTCTTTGTGAAAAGTTAATCTTGATCTGTTTTCCAGAGTGCTATTAAAATGTTTTGTATTATCATTTTGAAGTAAGCTGTACAGGTAAACAGGTATACCTTATTGCTATATTGTTATTCAGTGCTGGAGACAATTTTATTCTTTAAATATAATGATAGTACAAACCATGTTCTGTAAGGAGCTAGGAGAGAAAAGGTGGCTCTGCTTCACAGACCCTATACTGTAGAGTTTAATTAGTGTAAATTCGAATGACCCCAGCCTAAGCAAGACTCTTTCTTTCCGCCATTGTGTTGATCATTGCCCTTGTTTTGTGGACCTGACACACTTTTGAAGCCCTCTTTTCATTTTTTTTAAAATTTGTTTACCGCCGTGTCTTCAACCTAGCCCAAGTTTTGCGACCAGCACTAACGTGTTGATGGGCTGCATGTGTGTTTTTGGGGAAAACACTTTTCCTGCGTCTTTTCATATTGTCAGTGGTGGTAGTGGGGTCGTGACTTACCTTTCTGTCTGTACACATTATCAGGACAGTTCGCTGAGCTCCCGTCAAGCCTCTGTGGAGAAGCACCTCATGCTGAGAGAGAAGGTGTTGAGGTGATGATTGCTTCCTGACCTTGGCGGTCCCTCCATTACATTCACTGTAAAAGCCTCCGTTTCCTCCTCACCTGTCTCTAAATGGGTAAAGGTGCCTAACCACACCATGTTCCCTTTGATTTCACATCTGCGCCGTCATTTGATCCTTAACTCACCTCAATGCAGCACCCTTCCACTCTTCCGGCTCAGAGGACTTGTCATAGCTCAGCGGCCAAACAGCCTATTCTGGTGCTGCTGCTGCCACCATCGTCTCTGGCCTTTTCCATGCCTTTTTTGATCGAGACCTTTGACTGTGCAAGAGAGTCACATTTTATGGAACCCTCTGAAAATGTTTTTTTCCCCGCAAGAACACCAGATGACCTCAATGCAAATGAAATGACCTATCCACCCAGCTTCCAGCTTTCCGTTACACTGCACCAGGACTGGCCCTGTATAGGCAAGGTTTGATTTGAGAAAGGCAAGCAATTACCAGAGGATGCTTTTATACAACTGAAGGTCAATGTGAGGTTAGAGGTTGCAGATTAAAGAGCTGTCTGATGTTCCACTAGGACTGTCAATGAATTAACACAGCCGTAATACTATGTCTCAAAATAGGTCACAAAGAAGCAAATGCAGACAGTTTGGTCACCTTGGGCACATTGGGTTTTTTGTAAAAATGATTCTTATGTTGCATAAAAATAAAGAGTGTAAAGGTTTTTCTTGGAATAATTATGCAGAATCAAGCATGACAAAATAGATTTTAGATTTTTTTTTAAATTGAATGCCACTGTTCAGTGTTATTCAGATGAAGGATTTATGAACAAACCCTCTTTTCTCATTCGGGGATTATTGTTTTTCATTTGAAGAGATTACAATGATTCATGTGTTTGATAACAATAGGTGTGTAGGAGTAAAGGCAAAATGAGTGTTTCATTTTGGCTTCTGTGACCTTCTTTCACAACTGTGCTCATTTGTCCTTGTCATTTACTGGGTTATACTGGCTGGAGGTCCAGGAAGAAACTGTGAGCAGTCTTACGAGCTTTGGGTTTTCTTCTTTTTTACCTGTGCTTGCTCTCACCTGAAAAGAATTTAGCAGTGTTTCCATGGCTACCAGGGTTTGTGTGACTTATTGATTACTATTCGTTCCCCAGGAGAGCCTCACATTATCTAGAGCTTAAAAGAGCAAGTGTGGAGGGCTTGGAGTCCATAGGGGCCTGAACGCATGCCTCTGTACACACCACTTTACACTTGTAGCTACTGATGGGAACAGACACGAGAATTCAATTTACACCAGTTTAAGACAGTGTAAACAATCTACACACTGACAAGGGAGAGAAAAACAACACAAAAAGAAAACAAGTGTCAAGCCTCAGGAGTGCAAGTGGTCCTCCACGTGGTTTCACAATTAGTTTGGTTTCAGAAGAAACGGAGTCTCTCTTCTCAAGGGTTCGTCTTGTCTTACTGATTGGAAGGAGTTTAAAAAACAAAAATGAACTAATTACCCAGCTGCATATTAAGAGATATGGTGACACAGAGTCAACATTCCTATTGAAGATCTACAAGTACATTTTTCTGAAGCGATGCTTCTTTTCTGTTCTTCTGTGGACTGGGCCTTCTAATTAAAGGGCCAGACAGCAAATTAAAAGTCTCCCCATGGAAAAGCAAAGCAGTGAAGGCAGTTTGAGAGAGAAGCAGGGTTTCACTTGAAGGGGATCGATCCCCATGGAGCGCTGTCAGAATGTCAAAAACCCTGACTCCACTAATCCCAAAGACAGTGCAGGAATCCCTCTTGCGATTATCTTCCTGATGAACATGCACAAAGGCATGCTTGAAAATGGGTCAGAAAAATGCTCGTTAGGCAGTTTGATACACTTTTGTCCTTTGTAATGTTGAGAAGATTAAATATTCTTTGTCAACTCCCATAAGACAAACATTTGACTAAAAGACTTGTTAGAAAAACAACCCGTCCACTCCCAGCAAGCGCAATTACTCAAATGAGTGTCTTTGCTATGGTCTCATGAGCTTCTGAGCACTCCGAGGCCTTTTAGAATGCTTAATGTTGAGATTATCAAACCACAATGTCAGACATCACAGCACTTATAGAACCTGTAGAACGCTGCGGATTACAAGAGACATGTCCACTGAACTCAAACTGGCAAAGCCATTGAAATGTTTATGTAGTTCACATGAATAATAGTGCACAAAACCTGTGCACTTGGTCGAATTAATAGTTATATTTGTTTTCCCTCACCCTCGCCAACGATGACTTGCACCAGTGGTGAGCCCTGGCTGCTGACAGTGGATTGTTTCTTTTGTGCTGTGCGTGCCATCAAAAGAGAAGTGTGAGTTGTGTGTTTGATGTGATTAAAGCATCAAAGATTTTAATTTGTACTAAAATGCTTTTAGATCCTTTGTGTTTCCCCTCACTTGGGCTAGTTCCCATCAGTCTTGCCTGCAGAAAGCAGGCCTCAGAAAGATGCTTGGTCAGATCTGCTGGACTGGACTTTCACATGGGATGAAAATGTGCTTTTAAAAGTAAACACTTACCTTAAAGATCCACCTTGCTGTTTTTAGTCAGAAACCGTGGCCCTGTTGAAACATAGCAGATGTTAGCTATCATTTACTCTTCAACAGGGATCAATATCTGAAACTGCTGTCTGCATACAGGTGAGTGGGGGGAGTGTACCAATCTCAACCTCTCAACATGGGTAACCAGTGACATATGGGAAAAACTTATAGCTACATCGTTGAGGCTTATACACTTATTCCACACACACACTACTGTTTTAGTGCCATGAGAATGGTCCTCCACCCAAATAATGTCTGGTCCTCTGTGCATATGTGGATGGAAACAGATCGGTGGTGCATGTGGGAGAGACACCAGCTGACAAATTTTGCATAAACAGCTACAGTGGAAATTGTGCTCATGTATTGTGGACTTTTGACATTCCAAAAAAAAAAAAGAGTAGAGCCTTTTTTGGTGCTATTTAAATGTTCATACAGAAGAACCATTTACCCATGTAGTGTAATTTCTGCATCCAAACCTTGCCATTACTAAAATCCCTTCAAGAACAATAGAATTAATGGTGAGTGTACAGAGATGCATTTTAATACTAAGACAATGTTTAGTCCAAGAATGTACCCTTCAAACAAATGCCTTCATTGCAAACATTTTTGAGGTACCGCGACTCCTAACAGGCTGGTTTACAATCAGAGACTTGACATTGAGCTGAATGGTCTCAGTGTGTTTTGTCCTGATCATCAAAGCAAGTCAGGTACTCCTTGTTATCAGAGACTCTTCGAAAATGACTTTTTGTACCCTTAGACCTCGGACACTAGTCTGTTGTTCTTTTTGGAGTATCCAAGTCAAAGAGGGATTTAAAAAGAGAGAGAGAGAGAATGAGGGATTGAAATAAAAAAAACGAGTTTTTTTCCCTCACTGAGGTGTGGTGGGAGAAGCAGCAGAAGTTGTGGTCTCAGAGAGAGTAATCTGTGGCTCACAGTCAGCCGTGGCCCCTGCCTCAACCTCTCCGCTTTTATCTTCCCTTTGTTGGGGTGGCTGCACTGATATGGAGCTTCTCTCACATGCCCACCCCCCACTCCTCCTTTTTCTTTCTCCCTTCTCTCCATCACTGTGACTCCAAGCAAGATGATTACTTTCTCGTAAAGTCACTTCTTAGTTCACCCTATCCACCCTTCATCTCTCCCTCTCTCTACTCTCTCCCTCTCTCTTTCTCTTTCATTCATCCATCTCTCCTAGATTTCTCTCTATCTCTCAATCACTCACTCTCTTGTCCATATCCCCCTTCTCTCTCTCTCTCTCTCTCTCTCTCTCTCTCTCTCTCTCTCTCTCTCTCTCTCTCTCTCTCTCTCTCTCTCCCTCTCCTGTACCCAAGATCTGTGCTTAGAAAACATCAAAGGGACCTATCATACCCTGATGGTTTAAATCTTTAAACAGTGAATAACAGACGGAGAACATCCAGACCCCTCTCGTCCCTCACTTGTGTCACCGTGTGTTGGTGCAACGGTGGCCAGGGGAGGAGGATGAGGGGGGTTCTTTCGTATTCGGAGGCACTGCAGCCTGGCCCAGCGAGGGGTGGGCTGGTGTTTTTGGTGGGAGACTTCAGTGCTCTCTGTGGGCCCTGCGAAAAGAGGGCCCCGGTGCTGTGATCACGGCTGGGCTGATATTCTGTTTGAAATGAGAATGGGCTAATTTTCATCAGCCTCCCTCACACTAGGGGTAGTCCCAGGTGCCACAGCATGCCAAGGGTCATCATTAGAAAATGACTGCCTTCAAAAAAAAAAAGAGAGAGAGTGAGATAGAGAGAGAAAGAAGAAACCCTGCTGCTGCAACTACAACGTCTTGTGGCAATGTTCCACTTTTATTTTTTTCTTCTTCCAGCTGTCTCTTTTTCTTTGTTAAATTCATATGCATTAATGAAGAAAATTTACACAACCCACGCTGCTGCTTCTGCAAGGCTCCTGAGCCTTCTTTCTTCCTTTATTTCCCTTTTTATCTTTCTTTCTTTATTTAATCCTCCCCCCACCCCTCTCTTTCTCTCTTTTCCAGCAAATTCTGGCAGTGGGCCTTGTGTGGTAAACAAACAAACAAAGTATTCAGAGAAATGAAGAAGACTGCTAAGCAAGAGAGAGAGAGAGAGAGAGAGAGAGAGAGAAAGAGAGAGGGAGGGAGATGCTCATTTCTTATTTTTGAATTCAGAAAGATTCCATGATCAAAGAGGGCTCAATATCTCCCAGCTGTTCAAAGGGACTTGTATAAAACAAATGTGATGTGACCGGGAATAGAGGCACGCTCATTAGGAGCTGAAGCGAATAACGACAGGTGAGTATAGGAGCCACATAGCGCACTAATTCTCTCCCCCCACAGAACACACATTTGTTTGCTTCCTGCACCCCTCCTCAACCTTCGCCTTTGCCTTTTTGTTGTTGCTCTTGATATTGATTAGGGAGGGAAGTGTGGAGACATTGAAAGGGATTTTACGAGCCGCATTCTTTAGCTGTTTTGTTGGAGACACCCTCTAACACTCCCCCGGCCCGTCTCATTGACGACTCTGCCCCTGAACGGAGTGGAACCTTATTACTGTTTGTAAATAAAGGTTGTAGTGAACTAAACAGCTTGCTTTACATTCACTTTGGGGGTTTTTAGATCTCTTTACCTGTTTCTGTCTCGATAAGAACAGCAATTACTAAGCACGTCCCGGCTGTTCTGGAAGCTTTCTGCACACTACGCCCCGTGCCAACAGATAATAGAGCTGGGCAATGAGTGGCACAGACCTGAGGTGACTTTCTCCTCCTTTTCTGTGAGCTCTGCTCTTAGGCCTGGTGAAACATGGCTGTATGATATGTATAGCCTTCAAAGAGCAGTTCCAATGGTATAAGATGCTGAGGATTGTTTCCTTTTTCATAGTAATTCAGCTGGCATCTGGGAACAATCTGGAAACTTTCCCTGTGCTTTGTTTTGAGTGTATTTATATAAACCAGGGGTAGGCCACTCTGGTCCTGGAGGGCCGTGGTCCAGCACGTTTTGGTGATTTCTCTCCTTAGATACACCTGGTTCAACTTGCCAGTTAATTGTCAGGTTTAGTGAATGTGTTTGAGTGCTGGACACTGGCCCTCCAGGACCGGAGTTGCCCACCCCTGATATAAACCATTAATCTTTGCACTTATAACCATTTATCATTGCACTTTTGCACTAACACTCTTACAGCATAGATGTTAAGGAAAGTCACCAATGACATGAACTCTCATAGAAGAATATGTAGCATATATAGTAGCAAATAATGAAATTATTTAAACTAAGTGGAACAAGTGCCTTATTTTGCCAACCACCCATCCATCCAAGTCACTGATATTAGGCACCCATTAAATACACAGTGAAGCACTAACCTTAGAGGAGACAGAAAAATCCTTTATAGTAAAATATGTTTTATAGAAACAGAAAGAATTGTGAGACTGCTGGAACAACTGTGGGAATTGTGAGATAGAGACTGAAAATAACAGTGCATCTCTTTCATTAGTGATCCAGAATAGATTGCTGGGGACTTTTTTCAGTGCAAAAATCCCATTTAAGAAATGCTGCAATTTGCAGGCAAATGTTACGCAAAGGGCTTTAACATTACAGCTAAACTCTGTTAGAATTGTATACCATGTATCAGCTGAGCTGTGGATTTTGAACTGTTGCTGATACCAGCTAGCTCACAGATTTGTATTTGGCACAATATTGGGCCTTTTGAACTGATAGGAGCTGTATTTAGTGTTCAGGTTATGCAGTGTCAATATGGAAATAGAAATAACAGGAAAAAACAGGATCTGAATCACTGATTTGTTAGCATACACTTGGGAGGATAACGGTGTAATTTTTCTATGTATGATTAATAAATGTACAAAATTTAACACTATATTAGTGTTAAATGATATTAACTCTATACATATATACATATATGGGTCAATGACATATTATAGCCCTTATATTATATCATATGGTGCGACCACAATTTATCTCAAAACTAATACATTTTTTAACATACTTAATATTATTTTACAAGTTGTCAATATCAAGTAATATCAAGTGTTTAGAAACAAATGTTCAGAGAAATGTAAAAATCTCATTTCTGTAGCTGAAACATTAAAAAATGATTGAATATGCTTAAGTAAATGGTATTTTTAATACATTTTTATCAGTTTTATGTATTGTACAGGAAAAGTGAGTCAGTTAACTATATTAACTAATTTCTATTCAGTTAACTAATTTGGCGACTGTAATATAATATAAGAGCTAATATAAGAGATTATAATTGACAAAACTCAAAAGAAATTAAAACACTTGTTTCTAAACTGAAAACTTGTAAAAAAAGTATTAGTTTTGAGATAATTAGTTTTTTTTTATGCCTCAGGCTATAATATGTCATTGACCCATATATGTTTACATGTATAGAGTTAATATAATTCAACACTAATATAGTGAGCCGGAAAGAGGATTGATTAGTTCATCTCTCGAGTCTTTGGGTTTGAGTCGTTTGTTCATCACGTGACAGCCCTGTAATGACTCAACGACTCAAACCTGAAGACTGGACAGATGAACTAATCAGTGGCATAACTATAGCAGGTTCAGCAGGTGCAGTCACACTTTTTTATCTCCGTGGACCGGTCAACGCTTGACAATTTTACCGCAGACCAGGGGGTGTAGGGGGGGTGGGGGGTTGATTGTTGATACATAGATCAGTGGTTCCCAAACTTTATTTTGTCACGACCCGGTTTAATATAAGAAATCCGGTCATTTTTTCAAAATAAAACATCGTTTAGTCTCTGATAGTAAATAAAAAGGAAATACTGTATTTTTTCCGTACAGCCCGCGGACCGGTACCACATGACCCACGGCCTGGTACTGGTCCGTGGCCCAGGGGTTGGGGACCGCTGCTCTAAAGGACGATGAGAGGCTGGCATGGCTTAAGCAGTTCCCACTTTCTGTTGTGCAGTTAAATTGCACTGATTCAAGGTATCACCCTTTGTTTAGTTGAGTTTAATTGTCATGTTGACTGTTTGTTACAGAGAACTGTAATAAAACTGGGCTGCCAATTTTCCCTAAAACCTTAGCGTGAGATTTTAAGCGTTGAGCGTTGGGGGAGTGCTGCCTTATACTCCCAGCGTCGAGCAGTGGGGGTTGAGTTTGGTGCTGCCCTACATCCCGAGCGTTGAGCGGGGGGCTGGGGGGGGGATCCTCTTTTCTTTTGCCCAGGATTGAGGATAGATTTCCAGCGAGAGAAATCGGAGGTGTGGCGTGAGAGCGTATGAAGACAGTCAGATGCGTGTGTCTCACGCTCATTGCATGAGAGTTGGCTGCCCTGATAAAAGTTGCTCATTGTTGGACAGGTGTTCCTCCGCTTCGTGTGATGGCGTCATCAAACGACTAGTCGACTCAACTTTGACGGAAGTGGTTAATCCTCTATAGAGAAAAAGAGAGTTGAGAGTTATTTCCTTATCCATTCTTCCTGTCAAAATAAAATATTAAACTGGTGGAACCTCAGTTTTGCTTCTAGTCACAAAAGTTCCTGTGTGTTTTCCTTTGCAGGCAGCATAATTCATTTTTCAAACTTTTCTTTCTGTCCAGTTTGGTGGTGTAAGCTTTGCTAGCCTGTCGCTTTGCTCTGACATCGTCACGGCAGTTCGTTTCACCTGTGCGATCAAAACAGTCTCGTGACAAACCACAGGTAAGTGATGAGGAAGCCAGTGCTTCCACAGAGGCTGTGCACACACACACACACACACACACACACACACACACACACACAGAGACACACACAGACACACACAGACACACACACAGAATCCTGACACACTAATCCTGTGGCTTGAGAAAGTTAACTTTTTGGTTATCACATTGAGATTGCATTGTGTCTGTCGGATCATTCCTGTGCGCAACCCAGCCAATTCGGGTTTTTGTATTCCGCCGCCTTTTTATTGCTGGCATCCGTTATATCTGCACAGGCCAACAGACAAAGTATGTGTGATATTGTGATATTTGTGATACTGCTCTCGCGCAATACATAAGCAATGGAGAGGCTTTTGAATAATAGACTGAACCAGGCTGGAGGAACAGGTCTGTTTTATTTACAAGCCAGTGTGTTTGGGAAAAATTGCTTTAGCAGGAGAATAGAAGCACCGGTTACATGGCATGTTGGTACAAAACATGAGCAAAATCAAGTAAATATCAACATAGATATTGTGCAAACAACAGAATAGATGCAATGTAATGCATTAGACATTACTAGCTGCACTTTCTTTGAATCTGGCTTTTGATACGTCAAAGCTTCCTTCCAGCATTTCATATTTCTTTCGTTGTCTGGCAATGACAGGGATCAACTGACATGTTGATTGTTTGCAGAAAATGTGTGTGGAGAAGATAATAAGTTCATCCACTGTGTTTATATGAGCCAGGGGTGTCTGTTTGATTTCTTTTTCCTTCTATGCCTGAGACTCCACCGCAAATCAGTCTAATTCCCATCAAAGATGAGACATTGATTTTAGTTTTTAACAATGTATGATCAGAAAATGCATGCAATCGTGCAGCAACAAGACAGTTCAAATGTTGTGCTTTGACCCGTTATTCTCTGAGAATGTGTAATTACTCTCTTCTCTGGTTGCCCGTGGAAGAATTAGTTTTTATACCTGATGCAATACAGTATGTTTGATAGAAACTGGTGGCTGGAGGATCATGAGCGTTTTCTTGTCTAATACAGAAGATGGAATGCTACTGTATAGTCTGCTCATAGTCCAAATGATTCTCTAGACCTGGGATTTGGCTAATTTGCATGCTTGCTTGGTTCACTTGCTGCAAAACTTGAAGAGTATAGCATGAGACCCTTAAATATTTGCCTGGTTCACTTTTTGTTCCCCATAATGTCACTAAATATCTCATGTGTACCACAATCCTAAAGGTAAGGCCCAAATGGCATAAAAGTAGGAGTGGGTTGGTATTACTCTGCAGAACTGTAGGAGCAGCACCTCCTCCAGCTTTACACAGCTTTAATCTATGCTGATGTAGTTCTGTGAGGTCGAGGCTGGGTCGTTTCCTTTACTTTGCCATGTCTTCACATCTACCTTTCCAAATTCACCTATTGCTGTGAGGATTAGATTAACCCCAGTCAAACCTGCCTGAGAAAATCAACATGAGTGGGAGTGTATGTGCTTGACAGGGAAGAGGAAGAGATGTCTCTCTCTCTCTCTCTCTCTCTCTCTCTCTCTCTCTCTCTCTCTCTCTCTCTCTCTCTCTCTCTCTCTCTCT
>JBBMFX010000101.1:7057659-7075936 GCA_037832545.1 Rhabdalestes septentrionalis
TATATATAATATGTATGTATGTATGTATGTGTATGTATATATATATAAATAATATGTATGTATGTATGTGTATCTGTATTTGTTAAAAGGGAAAATTGGTATTTATATTTAAGTTAAATTTAAATGCACCACGCAAACTCCATCCGCCCCTCTGCAGGGTTCCCGAATACAAATAGTTTTTTAAGTTAAAAAATTATTATTGTTTGTGCTTTTCTGAATACTGAACAACATTCTCTGTAGGCTTAGAACAAAGACTGAAATATATTAGCGCCCTAACCACTAGCCCACAGCTGCGCTTGGAAAAGAAAGGCTTTATTTAAATGACAAATTAATCAAGACGTTGAGACAAGCAGCATTCTCAAAAATATAGAAATGCGCGGGCACGGCAGACATCCTGACTCTAATTCAATCTGGCACAGGGAGGCCGTGATTGCGTCATCTGCGTCATGACTGCATTATCACAGTTTCGGTTCGAAAAAAAAAAAAAAATCGGCCGAAACTGATAGTGCCTTTGTTGCCATTTTCAGCCAGAAAATGTCGGTGGCTGAATTTTCGCTGCATCCCTAATATATATATATATACATTTGTGTGTGTGTGTGTTTGCATCTATTATTGTGCATTATTTTTTATTCAACGTGAAATTTGAAATTAAGGCTATAGATTAAAGCCTGTGCTGGAATCACTGGGAAGGTCAGAAAAAGTAAACTTGTAACCTTTGACTGGCTGCACAATCAATTTGCTACTTTAAAGCCATGAACAACTCACTGTTCAATTGTTCTCCCCACAGCTTTAACCTAGCAACTCATAAACACAACATACAGAATTACAATACAATTCTTGTATTACAATTCACATATGGGTTGCACACTACAACTCAGTCTATTAAAAAACATGCAAAATATAGTTTTCCATGATACTGCCCCTTTAAATTTTTTACCTGAGGAACCGAAAAGGAGGCCTTGTGTGATCTCCCACAGCCGCAGGAACAAAATTCAGTGTTTGACTATACCTCAGGAAGGCGTTTAAACACGTCAGACATCTGATTTCATCTGTGACAAAATATTAATTAAAGCGGCTCTAAATGCCAGCTTGTTAATTGGTTTGCACCTGCATTCGAAGACCAAGTTTTATGATTAATTTTATTTTTCCACCTTCCTCCTCCTGCCGCCCCCCACCCTTCCTTGCCCTGATTCCTACAAGCACAGGAGTGCAGGGTAAATATTGAATCAGCGACTAAACTCCCAGCTCTGTGAGAGTGAGAGCGCGGGAGAGAGATACAGAGGGAGAACAAGGCGGTGACGGGTGAGAGAGTTGGGAATCCTTCCTAATTAAGGCTCTCTAATCAAGCTCCAAGTGAAGGGGTCACTCCCTGGGAGTAATTTGTGATATTAAACCATGCTGCTCCGTTCGCTCCGTTTGTTGTGTCTTGCTGGCTAAACCTGATCCCTCTTAATATCACTGCACATATGCAAATGAGCATTTCAATATTGCGCCTCGTCGGTGGCGATCCTCTCTTAATTCTGCAAAAGGCTGGGTGCGCGACCCTGTCATTCACCACAGCCTCATGATTCTTCTCACTGAGATGAAGGCTGCCAACAGAACCTCATGCTGCCTTCTGCTTACTGATATTATCCTAACCACACTAAGCAACCTGCCTGCTGCTCATACAAGACGTGCAGCACAGGAGCAATGATATGTTTCGTAATGCCTGAATGCAGGTACTTTACCTAATAGCTTATGTTAGTATCGCTTTATAAGATTGCACTAAAGGCCATGTATTTCACACAGGTTTCATTCATGGTGGGATACTGCAGACATTTAAAAGACCCCAGATTTACAATTGTAACTCATTTTTCCACTTGAGGCATTTCAAACAGGGAGGCAAAGTCTGGCCTTTTAGTCTGGCCATTTTCCCTTGATGTTGATGGCTGGTCTAGTTGATAAGCCCAATATACTAAGTTTAGTATATTGTTATTACTATTAGAATTTGCATTTGGACTTATCCTTTTAGTAGTAAAGGTGAGTTCAGGTATCCTGTGCTTTAGTAGTGTAACAGATATGCTGCCTGCTGCTGCAGGCCACAATTTAAGTCTCTTATTAAATTTAAATTCCAATGGAAAGTCAATAGAACAACACAAGCCTGGAACTGCAACAGTGGTTGTTTTATTGCACTATTACAGTTTCCAATTTTACATCTTCCAATTCTATTTAGATTTTTAAGTGATGCCTTATATTTAAGCATGAACACACCACAGCACACAGTTCCCTGTATGTAATGGTATCGAAATTAGCATTACAGACATAGAGAATATTTGTCTCTATAGATTTGAGGCACGGTGATGTGATCCAGTTCACCGCTTATCTATTCTAATGTCTTTTTTAACAACTTGCTTAATAGAACATTTAGCTAGCCCTAGCTTGTTGTGGGGGTTAGTAAACCAACGTTAAATATTTACTGTAAATTTCAGACTACAGAGCACACCTGATTAAAAGCCGCATGCTCTAATTTTAGAAAGAAAAACAATTTTGTTCTTGTACAAACCGCACCCGATTATAAGCCGTGTCTCACGTACGTATCAGTAACACACAAATTATGTTGCTTATGCTTTTTTACTGAACAGTGCACGAACAACATTCCAACATCTCCTAAAAACCGGTAAATATATACACTGTATATTTACAGCAACATACCAGAAAAAGGTCATTAATCGCCTTCTTCATCTTCCTTCTCTGACTCACTCAGGCCAGCCCTTGGAATCCGAGCCACCTGGGATTGATCCGGGAGTTTGAGCTGCCTAAACACTCATCACAGATAAGGCAGATGTGCATAAAACATATCAACTCGAAACAAGCCTATAAAATGTGTGCCTCCCCAAAGGGCTGTCCGCAAATCCGTATCTGGTTACAAGGCAAAATGTTTTTGGCGCCATGAAAAAAAAAAACATATCGTCCGCATCTGATTATTATTTGCAGGGTTCCATTTTTGAGAAAAAAGTTGCGGCTCATAGTCCAAAATTTACGGTAACTTAAACTGCTTGTCTGCTGGATTGCTTGTGATGGGTTGTGTTTTTTTATGTGCAGTCATTGCTAGATTTATGAAGCAATGTTACAGACATAATATAGTTATAGAGGATAAACCCCATGCAGACACTGGTAATGACATCAGAACTGTTAACCCTCATTGTACCTCCTGATATCTCTCATATTGTGTCGTTCTTCTCAGTGGAATTTTGCCTGTCAAGAGCAAAATTGTTGAGAGCCAGTTCCAAATGACTTCAGAATTCTGTTTTCCTCATTTTTTAAACCACAATTAAATTAGATACCAGACTCTTTCTTAGAAACACTGAACTACAGATTATCTGATTATACTGTTCACAGGCATGGGAAAAGGCTATTTAATAACCAAGCTATAAAAAAGACCAAAAACAAAAACATTAAACTGCAAGCTTGGTTCATGGAAACATCTTTGATCCCAATTATTTTTTTATTGAAAGTTATATTTTATTAGAAGTGCAGATAATTTTCCTTTTTTAATGTGTGTCCAGTAAATACTAGACGATTATGACTGTTTATGTACAGTAAGCCTTTCCTTGTAGTTTAACTGAGCTGTAAAAAAATGCGACGCAGTCTGGGCCCATTTTGCTTTCACAGTGTATGAATCGACCTGATAGCAAACTAACTACACTGAAACTTTTATGGGTTTGTTCTAAGATTGGTTGGAATGTAAACTTCCCAACACTTTTCATGCAGTACAAGGGGCTGGTTTAATGCCTCATACTAGCAACAATTCAGTGAAAGAGGTAGCAATATTTGGTGGCTAAGGTTGTTTAAATTCTTTCCTTTATGAGCCATGGTACAAACCATACAATGATTTTGAACTGTTGATTCATGAAAAAGGTGAACTGTTACATCCCCATCTAATACACAGCATGAGAGCACTTGTATTTTAAATAAATTTAGCATAAATGTTGCAGGACTCTATAGCTTGCCAGTGAAAAAGAGCTGAATTTCTATTCATATTATGTGCAGAAAAGTTGAGACGTGCCTGTAAGTTGTGATGAGCATCTGAATGTGTTTTAACCTTTGATAATTAACATAACCAGTAGTCATCCTCTAAAGGTAATTGAGCTGTCATTGATCTCACATAGACAAAGCCGCATCTACATGAAAAACCTTTGATAGTGACTACATGATGACAGCCGTGCTTTTGTCCCTGGCTGTTAGAACATCAAATACCAGCGTTTCCATTATTCTCGGCTACTGTAAGATTTCTCTATAAGCTACGTCCTACTTACTATAATGAAGGTATAAAAGAATCTTTCACCTGTTGAAATCCAGTGAATGAGCTGATTAGATTTGATTCCTTTTCCCTTTTTCACAAAGTGACGGAAACTCAAGTTTTTAAAGTGCCCCATATTTGGTTGATAATTAGATTGTGATTGCATTTTTCTAACTCATTCTAGAAATGAATGTGCAGTTGATTCTTTTTCAGGGATGCTCACAAAAAAGAGCTCCCCTTGTGGACACCTGCAAATTCACTGATTCATTTAAACTGCAAAGCCAAGGCGATTCACTGAAAACATATACACAATGTATATTGTAATTCATTAAATGAATGAAATTTAATTGAGTCATTTTAACAGCCTTGTGTCATTTAATATGAGTTAAACTATGAAGAAGCAAGTGACTAGAAGTTCTAAAAATATCCACCAGCACCACATATTTTTTAGGCAGCCCTAAAAAAGGTGGCTTAGAGTGTACGATACACACCTCTGGACCACGAAGTCATGGTTTAAAATCCTACCTTCAGCAAAACCACCACTAGTTTCCAGAGCAAGGCCCTTAACTCCAAGTTGGATTTAGGAGACTGTAGGTAGAAAATGGAACTTGCGTTGGATAAAAATGTCTGCTGAATTTTATTGTGGATTTTAAATGAGCAAATTGTGATTTCCATTTAACGAAGAGCTGAGCACCTGCGTTAGTACTGTGGACAATGTTGAAAGGGAGTCTGGACACATTCGGTCATATCATGCAGCTACTTCAGTACAACTGATTGATTATCATTTAAAATAATTCTGCAATAAATGATGGCTGTTTCACTGCTTGTCCGATTCACATCTGCTGCTGAAAATGTACCAACTGGTATGAAAAACCCATAACTAAATCTCACTGAGTTGCTGTAAGGGGCAGAATAGAATCTGAAGTCACAGGCACAAAGACCCTAGCACTGATAGTTAAAGGGAGCCATTTCCAGGCTCTTTTCTTTCTTCATGTATAATAGATGAAGGCGCAGATCTTGGCTTTTGCATATATACAGTATTTACATATTGTGAGGAGTTGCACTGGTGATGCCACAAAGATGTGCAGCGTTCTGATGTCTCTTGTTGAAGTCTGCAGATGGAGGGAGGCAAAGGGAAGCCTGGGACGTAGCATTGCCTTTGGGGATAGCTTTGGGAAGAGAGGGACCGCTCTTGTCTGCTTAACCTCTCAACTAATGCCGCTTAGCGATTATCACTCTCTGCCACACTGTTATGATGGGTTTTTGTACAAGCACAAGCTGAATGGCTGTTAAATTTGTGGTGCACTGGTTCGCCGCAAGATTGTGTTCTCTTAAACCCATGGGGCGTCCCACAAACTCTCACAGGCATTTTAGGAACTGGCAAAATATTGATTGACATTTATTACTGTGGATTGTTTTACATCATTGTTGCAGTTTACAGAGGAGATTGTTGCAATGCACAAGGCCTTCAAAAAAAGCACAGTTAAAGAGAGCAAAGCATTTTTACATTTAGAGCTAAACTACACTGAACATTGCACACATATTGTTCAGTATTTTGCTTGAAACAGATGTTTCCATGACCTGAGCTCATTGTCTGATTATAAAAGCTGCTCAGTATTAATGACAAAATTCCTTTTTTATTTTTAGGTGAGTAAATTGCAAATATTCTTGCTCGGGCATATTAAAAGAAATCTTTTAACTGCAAAGAATTTAACATTTCTCCATTCCTGTTTGTCTTTATTCATGAATTTAAATACCCTACATAAAGAACAGCTGGTATCACCCTTTACAGAGGATGGTTTATAGTAAAAAAAAAAAAAAACATAGTATGGTTCAAATGACATGAATAGTTAGTCATTTTGGTGTTCAATGTTAAATTGTGTTTGTGCATTTGTGTTTAAATGTATCCCATATTGAATCTATCCCATATTGAGCATATTGAATTGTGCAAGAAGAATTTTACAGCTCCCAGAAGTTGTCCTGAACATATTGTTGCTTTCAAAAACATTATTAAAATATGCGCACACAGTAAACCATGATAGCTACTAATAAAGCTATATTGAATGATGCTTTGTGTCTGATCATGTAAAATAATTAAAAGCAAACATTGTGATCGATTTATCTCAAGACAAACTGCATGAAACTGTTTTTTCCTGCTGTAAGTCAGTGTTCTGCCCCAGTGTATCAAAGCACTTGCCCGGGGGCATCAGGCAATCTTTAACACTGAACCCTGAATTCTGAAGGAAAATACAAAAAAGGAAAACACATTTAGTAGAAATCTTATTGATATCAGCTGAGTTAAATCAGTTATATAAATCTGTGTAATTCTGATACACTTTACAGTATGTTTAAGCCTTTGACTGCAGTAATTCTGTGGTTTGTGTGGCTGTAAGGACGGTGAGTGGACTGTTGTTGAGTGTGCTGCCTGGTGGTAGGGTGCCAGTGATGCTGTCCTGCATGCAGATTGAGGGCATCAGTGTGATGCGGCTCGCTCGGAGGGAAACCGTGACCCAGTGTTAATGGGAATCAGATGCTTCAGCAGGTGTGAATGAGCTGTGAATGAGGTGAGAATGAACAGGCCCAGAGACCTGCTGAGGCCCTGGAACCACAGCACCCGCCAGCCAACACCCACTCCACCCCACCTCACCCTGTGTGGAGTTTGTCTCTGAAGCCTGTGATGGTGAACGTAGGCCAAGATTCAAATAACCTGCTTTACTGCTTTATTTAATGAACAGCATCTGCTAATTAACTAGCTGAGGGAGCCACAGTACGCATGGCTGCTTACAAAGATCAGGATTCAATTAAATATGCATATATAATTCTTCTTTCGTAGCATTATTGGGCTCTTTCTGTCATGAAAGCAAGGCTTGTTTGTACTTTTGCCCAGGTCTAAGATACTGATGTGAATATTATTGCACAGAACTTGGACATTTTGAGCCCTATAGGAATAACATGTTACATAAGCTAGATCTGCAGACATGGCTGTCAGTGTAACACTGAATGTGGCACTGGTGCATCATTACACTGAGCCGAGTGCTGCTGTAGAGGATCTATATATCTGCTTCAGGGGAGCCCACAGCAAGAGCCAGAGACAAGATCAGCTTGGATGGCAGATGAATGAGCCGTTTTAGGGTGGATGATGGAACTGAGTGAGCTTAAAAGACACACCGCAAACACACTGCCAGGTAGCACTATCATGCATCAGAAATGACTTCAAAATTGGCGGTGGATTCAGTTTTAAACCCACTGTTGGACCTTCAGTATACCTGTAGTTGTGCTCACTGTGCTAATATAATTTTCTGTTTGAGTCTGATATGTAATTTGAGTGACATATATTTTTATTTTAGTGCTAAAGAAAATGATTTTCCATGTCGAGTATATACTAGGAATGTGCAGTCCAATGTTTGAGAGATAATTGATGGATATCTAGTTAACCAAAATAAACTGGCTTTCTGGCTGACTTTAATGCATCAAAATGCACAAACAAAGAAAAGTGATGTACACACAGAGGTGGGCATTTCATAAACTGAGGCTGCCTCCTCAGATGAGCTGCTGAACTAATGTTTACACTAAAGCCAACTGTCTCAGGGATAGTTAGAGATGGACTTTTTCTATTAAAATCCTACTTTCCAGTGTCTGGTAATTTTGCCTAAATAAAACTGAAAACAACTATCTGAATAGCTGTAGGTTCTAGCTAACACCAGCTTGAACACTTAACTAAGTTACAGCCACATTATTGATTTCTCATTCCTGTCCTTGACAGGATGATATTAAGGGTGTTTACAATATCTGTGTTTAATTGTAGAAAAGTAAAATATACTAAATTGTGTATACATACATTTACAGTCCCATTAAAACAAAACAACATTTATCTGAGCTGTTTTTCAGCATATTTTCTCCCAGACTTTCCAGGAAGCGGAAAGACAAATACCCTAATAGTGATTTCAGTATTCTGGCATCTGGATAACCGAGTGCTCAAGTACTCATGCACATCCCCTGTAATTACTCATTTATTTGCTCATGATTAAATATGGCCATTTATGAACCTAAATGAAAGGACATTTACGAGCGCTGACATATAAGATGGAGTGTGAATGAGAGAGCATAGAAATGGGCTTGGCGCGCTGATGGAAGTTATTTTTAATTTCCTGAAGTGGAGCACAGAAGAGGAAAAGAAACCAATTCATTATAAAAGCTGAATTGCAGCCTCAGTTATCTAGGTCACTCAAACTAATTGCATAAAGGTTACTGAATTATTAAACATAAATGGGATACCTACTTGAAAAGCCTGTATTAAAGCCCCCATTAATAAGTAAAAATTCAGAATCCTGAATCCACACACCTTTTGGAGGATTTGTAGTAAGTGGGACATGGAGGAGTTGCCGGCAGTAGGAAGCAGATCTTTGCTTTAAACTCAAGAGACTAATCAGGCGTTAGTTTCTCAATATCGCCAGAGTGCCAGGATTGTCATTAGATGGTCTGTTGGCAGTGTCAAGTTGTCTCCTGTTTCTAATAGTTGTATAATAGAGGGATAGCTGAGGACTTGCTTTACACTATCCATCAAACTGTCCAGTAGTTGAAGCAGGTTGATGCATACTTCATACTGTTGTAAAGCTATGATGCTTTGGGAAAAATGTCCCAGGCAGTCGCAAAAGTCAATACCATCTAAAAAATTAGGGTTGAATATACTGACAAAATTTCAGCTTTCCTTTTAGTTACACTGATTCCCAGGCAGTGCTTTGACAGGCAGAAAACTATTGATATGGCATTGGCTTGCACTATATTTGGCACCATCTCTGGGACAAAATCTTAATTTATTGCTAAAATTATCTTAATTTGTGTTTTAGATGAGATTTTTGCTGTAATCACACAACCCTTGAGGGGTAACAGGTTAAATTGAGTTGAAAATGAGATTTTAGCAGTCCCTGGTATAATAGCAGGGAGCAGAACTTCAGTGCTGTTCTTTGTTAATGGAGTGAGAGCACTAGAGGATTCAGTGTTAGAGCGTGGAGCAGGTGGAGAATGGCATCTTTTACATGATCAGACATGAAGTCAATTAGACGTGTGAGGAGAAAAGAAAAGCTTATACATAAAGGGGACAGAGCAGGGGCGTCAGGCGGGCCTGCAGGTCCATGCTAAAATGGAGGTCATGAGAGAAAATCAAAACAAGACAGAATGAAAATGCTGTCACAAGTGTAGGGCAGAGATGGGCGGGGACGTGTGAAGCGTCTCAGAAGTGGATGAGAGCTTATTAAAGTGAAATTGCCAGTTTGCCTGAAATAGGTAGCTTCTTAACTGGTTGTTAATTTTTACCATTTTATTAGCCTTTTCTCTATTTTTATCTTCAGTCTCTATTTTGGAAATTCGTATTTGGTAATAAAGATCTATGCTTCTAACATCAGGGCTCGAGAGTTATAGCCAGGGGGCATAACTAATTAAAAAAAACAAATGTAAAGCTAGTTAAGTTTATTGATTTTAATTAGAAGTGGGATGGTTAGGTTGTTTTGATCACATTTCATCCAAAGCAAAGACCTCTTATCTCTCCCACCCCCAACTAATAATTTAACCTGTTTGACATGAGCCAATGTGCTTTACTCGTCCTTAGCATATTCATGAATTAGGAGTGGACAAATATAAAGTGGCCTCAGCAGTGCCACATAAAAAAATGCAGCAGTATAATATTAAAAAGAATATATGTTCTGCATTGTGACAAGTTCTTTTTGATAAGGATAGATGCTGAATCTACATATTCTACATATTCTAACTAGATCATCACAACAGGTAATGATTTAAATACCATGTTTGCCTGATGGTTCCACCCTTTATAGAAAGGGTTGGTCATTTATAACTAATGACCAACCCCCCTCATTCTGGCTACTGAACTAACAAACATTTAGATCTGTGTGCTCTTTCTGCACTGGCCTGCTCTTTCAGGCTCTTCCCCAGAGAAAGGCCATTTGCCTGCATTACGTTGTATGTGCTTGTTAATAATACATTGATGAAGAGGCACTCCTATATATTAGGCAGCAGTTCCTCTGATAATAGGGACTTGGAAGTGGGCCAGAGATCTAGCAATTCACTGAAACCTAACCTGGGGTTAAATAAGCTTTTGTTGCGGAGAGAGAGAATTAGACTTGTGGTGGAGTGGTGGAGCCTCCCTTGACTTGCCCTGGGAGATGTAAATGACTTTTGTTGCACACACGAGTGAAAATATTACAAGGGGTGGGGGTCAAGAGAAAGGCAGAAGCAGAGTTTCATTTCACGCCTTGCTCCTGGATGCCTGTATAGAGGAGACTACATTAGCAGCTGTTAAAGAAATCAAATTGTATTGGCTAGGTATTGTTATAGCATGCAGCAAGTAAGTGTATTGCAGAAGTGCTGGGTCTAACCTATATTTTTCTCTCCCTCACCTAGAGCAACAGCAGACATTGTTTATAGAATCCTGCAGTAAAAAATTGTGGCGTCATCAGCTCAAGAATGCAAAGTAAGACAAAAGGGGCCATCTATATGGCGTAATAACCAGACACACCGCATAAGGCATTACCAGTAGTGCAGCCAGAACAGCTTGGTGTAAATATTTTAAGCATCCTCCATTATTTTGGACAGGACTGCACATGTAAGGGGTTTGCTCAACTCATGCTGTTACGGCAGCCTCCTCTTGCTCGTCTGTCGCTTAATACTGCTTTTGTTAAAAATACCAGAAGTAGGTATTAATCACAGGGTTTTTTTTATCATGTGCCAAGTTATCTGAGTCACGCAGCCAGGAAATATATATATTTCAATATTGTCACCTTGACACTCCAGGCCCTGCCTAAAAGAAAAGTGGCCAAAGACATTTTGCACACAGGCAAGATGTTACACAAACTAGATCAGGCTTAAGAACCAGGCACAAGCAAACAGAATGAGAAAGTATTATGAAAGGCATATTGCAGGGAATCATTCACTTGATTAAAATTGACTTGATGCAAATCTGTACGTCTTTTCCATATGAATGAAATATGGTGAAATGAGTTGTCGCTAAAACATGAATGTTGTTGATTATATTTTATTTGAATTCATGTGGGCATTAAAATGAGCAAATTCAGGGCATCTTCTTTTACGACTGTGCAGTTAATAGTAAAGTTGGATTAAAATGAGTTTGCACCACTTTTTTTCCCCCTTTCTTCATGTTTGGTGCTTGTTTTGTTCTTGACTTGGTGTTTTGATCATGGCAAATTTTTTAACCTGCCATTGAAGTTTTTGGCGTTTTTAGGATTAAACCTGATCAAATGAAGATAAACAAGTACACCAAGTCAACACACTATTGCGTCACCCAGGCTTTCCAGCCCAAGCACAGTGAATGCAATGCTTAGATTGTCTGAAATTCCTGTAATCAAAACACTTCGTTTTATTATGTCCAATCTGTATTGATTAACTATCAACACAAGAGCAAGTTTTCAGAGTGCATTAGATGGAAAAGGGACCTTTTGGCACGAAGTCATTCTAATTCAATTAAGCTGAAGTAACCGCTGCTGCCTCTAAAGTCAAGGGTAATTGAAAGCGCCCTGATGTTTTCAGATATCCCCTTTCTACTCATCTCCACATGAAAAAAGGGCAGTTCAGAATGCGTTGTCTCAAAGTAAGTTCTAAAAGACCTTCAAATCATTAAGTATGAGTTTTCAAAGAGCCGTTGATTGAAAGCCAATGGGAGAGTCCTCAGACTTTTATCTCGAATGTTAAAGAAAATGATGAGGATCTTGAGCCAAGGCCTTTTGGATAAGTGAATAAATTTAATTTTTTGAAAGAATCACAGCCTTGGTGTCTTTGGTCCTTGATGCCTACTGGGACTGAAGCCGCGAAGGAGTCTGTTTTTTCTCTGAGATCCACTCCACCCTCGGCTCCTTCAGCACCCCCTGGTCCATCTCAAAACTGGAGTTCATGAAGAGAAATAGGCCTCAAACCCTCAGCAGGCCTTTAAGTTGATTTATTTATCAAGTCTCACTGTCTCCCTCCCTTGACTCCTGTGCGAATGATGCCCAGGGGTGGATCAGCATGGCTTGGTGCCCACCCCCCCTCAACACACACAGACATTCACTCACACTTTCACCCATAGTTCCGTAGCATCAGAGCTGGCGCCCAGTGCTGGCTTTCATCAGCCCGGCTCTTTAAAATTCTCAGTCATAAAATGTTGAACTCCCCGGCTAGGCTCGTAAAAGCCATCCGGGCCTTCACTGATTCAGCCACAGCCTGCTTTTCCTCACTCTGGCTCTATTTTTCCCAATGCAATCTGCAGCGGGAGCATCCTGCACCTCCTATCCATATGCCCACAGCTGTTTCTCTTTGCCTGGGGAGAACGCACTGTCAACTAGCCAATACTGTGTTCAAACACACCTCCGAAATGGCACTTTTGTGCGTACAGCCAGGGTGGATTCCCCTGTTGACCCACTGTTTGCAGGGGTGTATTATGGGGGAGATGGATGAAATCTGCAGGGCTGCGCCTTGGCCCAATGTGGATTAGCCAAATGATAGATCCGCCCTCACGGAAGCTCCATTTTCTCAGCTCAAGTGGTTCGGAAACTCAATAAATCCTTTTGTTGTTGGTTCCAAAATCGTGTTGATAACAGAAAAGGATTTTTTTCCTGTTTTACCCCATCTCCTTCTCCCTCTTGCTCTGCCACATGTTTACAACACTGAGCCTGACTGATAAAAGAACAGCTGGCTTTTGTGCATAGTTGAAAACTGGCAATGTATTATAGATGATGATCTGTAAATCTGCCAAAACGCCCGCTTGTTGTGCCATAGCCCTCCACTGATTGTGCCATACAGCGTATATTATTACCGTGCTCCATTGCCAGAGCATAGAGATAGTCCTCCATGTTTTATTCATGCCATATCACTGCAACAAGCATATGTATTGGTGTAATTTAAACTAGAGAACAGCCAGGTCTCCCTTTGCTTGTACAATGCATGCATAATCATGTTAGAAAATTTTCAGACTAAAATAGGAGACAGCAAAGCCCCCAAAACAGAATGTACAAGATGTGAATATAACACTTAAGAACATTTCTGAAAATGACACATGGCACTTTAAAAAGACAGGGTGATGACTCATTTATGTTGGGCACATTGTTTCTGAATATTAATAGACTTTTTATCATCTATGATAATGACTGTTTGACACCTCACATCTGGTCTCGATATCTTGACTTCAGGAGAGGATTGCTCTGCAGCTGTTCATTAAATGGAAATGAAGGTGCTTGCTTATTTACTGAAAATTATCTGCATTTAACAGTATAGTTCTTTGATGATGCAAATGGAAATATGCTAACATTGTTTATATCAACCATACACATAGATATCAAGATAATATCCCATCTGCTCATTCACAGTCATATAGTGGCTAGTAGTTTTGATGATCTGAGCAACTTTGACAAGGGCTAAATTGTTAGGCCACATGACTTGGTCAGGACAACTTCAGAATGCCAAGTCATGTGGAGTGTTCCTGGTGTGCAGTGGTCAGTACCAAACAAAAGTGGCAACAGAGTTCTGAACGCTCTGGTCTCACTGATGCACATAGTGAGTGAAGGCTAGCCCATTTTGTCTGGTACCACAAAAGAGCTCATGTGGCACAAACTGCTGAAATAATTAATACTGGCAATTATAGAAAGGTGTCAGAACACATTACAGCTTGCTATGTGTGGGGCTGCATAGCAGTAGACCACCCACAGAACCCATGGTGACCCTTCTGCCTTGTTGATAGTGCTTATATGAGTATCAGAAGTAAACCTTTGACAATGGCTTGGTCTTATTAATCACTTTCTCTTTGCTGATATCTGTGTGGACAATGCTTAACTTTAAAGAGAACCAGTATGCCCTATAGGAAGACAGCAAGCAGATGGGCAGTATTTTGCTGGGAAACATTGTACAAAATGTGTAAAAGTGGGTTTCTGGGCATATCATTGTCTTTATTTACTTGGAATGTTTACCAACCATAAAACCCCTTATCTGGGGACCCTCATGTGTAGGGTTCAATATCTCCTGATATCTCCTTGTATCTCCTTGAATGCTGATTCATGTCCAGATATTTGTCATTTGTCCATGTTTGTCATATACACTTGCTTATATTTTCTGCCAGACATTTCAGGACTTGGTCAAGAGCCATCAGTAACAGCTGAGAATGTGGAGAAAATTGGTTGGATCAAGCCATGTGACAATATAAACTCTCTTTGATGGATATATCTCTAAGATAACAACAAACTGGAGCCGGGTGTATATTTTTTATATAAGCACTGAAGATTTCAATTAATCAATGGCTCCCTATTAATCGATTCATATATTATTGTGGGTAAGAGCCAAAAAGCACTACACTTCAGCATTTGCCACTATAATACAGGTTTCGTTTATTGCAAGTGATACAAATCTGGGCCTATGTATACTGTTATTTGTAGTGCTGGTGGAAAATAGTTCAGAGAGTGTGCTCTTTTGACATCTTGTTTATGTCCAGCAGTAAAAAATGAGAATGTTTTACCATTTACCAATTTTATACATTACAATTATATATCTTCAATAAATGAAGGTGTCAAATTTAGTACTAATCTAATCCAAGCCAAAATGTTATTTACTGTTGCACAAGGAACAAAGCAGGAAACATTTTGTCAGAAAAAAACAAATATAAAATCAGTTTTTAGTATTAAGATTTTTGAACCAATTACTTTTACCTTTACAGCGTTCAATTATTTTTGAAAACAAGCTCTCAAATCTGTAGGGATACAGATTTTCATGCGTGTTGTAAACACCTCCAAACCTGTAGATGTATTTTCTACATCTCATCCAAGTCATCCCAATTACAAATACACTCTTATCAGTCCATAAAACCTTAAATAAAACAATCAACCTTACATAAATCCTCACTCAGATGCCCAGCTTTGGTGTTCTTTGCAGATTTTCTTTTTTTTTGCTAATTTCCCTTTCTTGCTAATTGCAATTCTTGAGATTTAAGCTTGATATTCTATCTTTCAAAGGAAAGAATATGTGAAATTACATCAGAAGTTCATTTAACTACCAAAAATCCAGGACTGGAGTCTTTGTCTGGATTTGAGATAACCGTAACAATGGAAAAAATTCTTGTTATCTTACATCTAACTTCCATTAGACAAATGCTAATGAATATGACCAGTATGTAAGTGTAGTCTAGTTGTGAGGTTAAATTAGCTGATACCCGCTGGGCTGGTAATATCCAGTGGGTGAAACACGTGACTGTGAACCTGATGGCTCTACCACTGAGTTCTTGAAGAACACACTGAAGCCTTATCATTAAGAAGTTGCTCCAGGGGGACTTTCCCAGTAACTAATGATTGTAAATCTCTCTGGATAAGGGCGTCGACCAATGCCATATACTATCCTGCCCACTAGGGTGGTGATGGCCTAGTGGGTAGGATATTTGCCTCTGGACCAAGAGGTCATGGGTGCAAATCCTACCCACCACTGGGTTCCTGAGCCTTAACCCCCAGTTGCTCCAGGGAGACTGTCCCCTGTAGAATGAAAGTCACTTCAGTTAAAAGCTGCTGTACATGTGAGTACAAATTATAATGCATTCATTAAACTATGCTGAAACTTTTATTATTTAAATTTTATTAGTTTATTTAATGGCTAGTAGGTAAAATGTGGTGGTTTGGATACTGTCTGCACCAGTGTTTTCCAACTCTGGTCCTGGAGGGAGATACCAAGTTTGGTCTCTTCTCCTAACACTCCTGATCTAACTAATCAAATAATGATCAAACTTTTACTGAGTTGAATTGGTAGTGTTGTAGCGGAGGAAGCTTTAAATTTTCAGTATATTGGGCTTCCAGGACCCGGTTTGAGAAAAGTTTTTTTTCTATGGTTTGGGGTTTCCTTGCCCTGATATTAGTGCTGCAACAGGATGGATACACTTATGGTGTTCTGGTTATTCTCTTTCTGTTCTTTTTCTTCATTATGACTGAAAATTGGTGACAGAAAGAAAAGGAGGGCTCGTGACTTAGCTGGACGGAGAGCCAGATGTACTGAACAGGCGAGATTCCAAAGAGTGGTCCTGTGTCTAATTATCCCTTTGTGGCAGGCAGCTTGAGTGGCTGGTGGGGTTTCCATTCCCAGGGCAAGTGTGATCGGGCCTGGCTGAGGGAGCTGAGGATGGCGTAATGTTTGAATGCTCGTTCCTGTCATGGCTGGCTGATCTTCTGTCTGGTGCTTCCTCTTGCTTACCTGGCATGTCTGTTCTCTGGTGTCACAGGCCTATTTGAACCGCTGGTCCAGCAGGTAGAGTGCAGCTTAATTGCCCTCTCTGTGTCCTGTTCTGCCTTTGCCCCCTTACAGGAGACAAGCTTCAAGTGGAGAAGGTAAACAAATAATTTTATTCACTTAGCTGTTCGTCAGAAAACCTTTTTTATATTTGTGTCCTGTAATATGGGCTGATCATGCACATTATTAGCTGCGTGTTTTTGTTGGTGGTGTTAATTTGTGCTGCTTTTGTTAATGGTTAATAGAAGGGATGGATTTATCATTCTTCATACATTGTTTGCCACCCATTGCAGACAGAGGGCCTGGATCTCAGTGTGAGGTTGTCACAGGCCTGATGTTTCCTCACACATGCACCGGAGATGTGCTGCAACACCCACACACTGACAGCGGCTTCTGTCCCTGCAAAGCCACAGACGCGTTGCTACAAGACTAGGAAGGCGGCCAAAGCCCAATGTAAATAAGACTGAGAAAAGATGAAATGCATGTGACAAACAGGCAGACAGCTGAGCAAACATGACAGCATGGAAAAATGTGCCTAAGAGCTCGTTTTAACTCCGTTCTTTTAGCAATCTATCATTTGAATTATTGAGATGCCATCAAAAATTATTGTTTGATAAATAAATGCTTTGCCAAGCCCCAATTAAGCGTCGTAATTGTATATCGTTGGTGAGTTTATTCTCTGCCTCGGGAGAAGGGAGAATTTATGTATTTTTTTGCTGGAGAAAGGAGAAAATAAGGATGCATGAGTGTGCGGGAATGCCTCAGAAAGCAATTACTGCATGTGAATCCTTGATAATCCAATCTGCAGTGTGCGTGGTCCTCATTAAACAGAAATATGTTAATCTCCTGTTAGCCATTAAATGAGGACATCACCGTTATCAAACCAGATGAACCTAGATTTTTAGCTCCAGGATCAATAACAGACTCAGTTCTTTGTTAGCACTTTTACACGGATATGACTGTTCCAGTAACATAGGTTGCTGGCAATATAATAATATAACCCAAATGATCATTATAATACTGAGTTTTCAGTGTAAATCAGGAGCTTGTGCGTTGTGGAGGAACATTACGATGTTAATCACTTATCATTTTGGCTCATCTAAAGATGTTCAACCATGTTCTCCAACCAAGACTCAAAGAAGAATGGACCCCTTCCTCTTGTCTTTACATGAAATCTGCTTGATTTTAATGAGACTGCCAAGACCCCTTGTGATGTGACTGGGAGCCGTAGTAGGGGGCGGGAGTCTTGGGGCCAGAGAGAGAGAGAGACAGTGATCTGGAGTGAGAGAGGGTTATGGTAATATTTTGGCATAGCCGCCCACCCCCACCCCCTACTCAGATTCTTTTTTAAGGCCCTGCTAATGTTTTATTAAGCAGGCTCATGGGTTCAGCCTCTTCAGCGGTCCAGCTAGGGTCATGCCAATCATGTAAGAAATGTTTGACATTAAAGGTAAGCATCAGGGTTTGCAGGAGCCTTGGTGTAAGGTATCTTGAGCAAATCTTTTTGATGACTTCAGCTGATAAATTTAACAGGATTTCCTAAATGATTCAAAGAAACAGAACATAAACAAATTGCTTATGTTATTGCTGCAGAGACACACAGAGAGAAGAACAATATAAAATATGAAGTCTCTACATAAATGCAGAAAAAGTATGCAATACACAAAGCTATATACAAAAATGCTGTATATATCTATCTATCTATCTATCTATCTATCTATCTATCTATCTATCTATATCTAT
>JBBMFX010000101.1:7076187-7089565 GCA_037832545.1 Rhabdalestes septentrionalis
ATTTTATCATGTTCCACAAACCTGGCTCGCCAGCATCTCAGCACAAAGCCTACTCAGTTGAGGTTTTCAAACATAGTATTCATTTTTAAAAAATGTCTAAAATCTCGTCTCGTTCTCGTGAACTCTCTCGTGTCTCGTCTCGTGGGAAAAGCGTCTCGTCACACCCCTAATGCATGCAATAAAATGTGACTAATTTTTGGCCAGACAGTAAGACTGCCTGCTGTTTCATATGCATCATTTATGATGTTAAACTTTTACATTTTTGTTCATAATCCTGGATTGTAATTTCTAATGTCCTGAAGCACACAGCTTTACAGGGCAGGTCAAAACGATTTTAGCATCACCTGATGCTATTGATGGAAATCTTTTCTCTAGAAGATGTGAGATCATGAGATGCTCTAGTTGTGTTTTGCATTGGCCTCTACGCCCTAATTAGTTCATTATAACAGTGATTTCAAAGCGTGTAATTACTGTATTGAGGGCTCATTTAGCATAACACTGCTGTTGAGTGCCTTTCCTGTGCTGCTCCTTGTGTGTGTCTTAGGGCGTGAGGGGGCTTTTCGTGTCTTTACACCATGCTGCTTAAATAATGCCTTAATGGTTGAGAGTCCCTGTCGTTGGAACACACTTAAATGCACAGTCTCACACAGAGGTGGAGCAGAACCCCAGAGACAGGAAGAGCATGGTGGAGTGTCAGGAGACAAAGCTTCCAATCCCTGATCTTTAACTTATATTACAGGATTATTGTAATTATTTATCACCTCATATTCTAATGCTACATTTTCAAGCTGTCACTGTCAGATGTTAAAAAAATAAGTATTTTTTTTACATATTCTAAATATTAAATGTGTAAAATCAAGTTTTAAAGCAAGGCCCATATATTAATATTGATTACACAGAACAAACTGTGCAGAACCTTTCAAGGAGGACATTACAGAAAAAGAAAGTCAGATTAGGTAGCTTAAAAAAAACAAACAAACAAAATGGGGCAAAAAAGAATACCAATGGATGTGCCCTTGCTTTGTTTCTTACTCTTATAATCTACATTATAATAAGGGTAACTGTCATATGAATTATTCCGTACAATATTATCTTGAATATTAATATATTCTAAAAAAGAAAAGCTCAAAGGTTACATAGTACATAGATGATAATGATATTAATAATAATAATAATGATAACAACAATAATAAGGATATAAACAACAAGATCAACAATAATAGTAATTTGTTTTTTACTGTTACTTAATATTATGGTTAAACTTTAGACCATTAATCATTCTAAATTTTAAACCACTAAAAATGTTCTGATGACAAAACAGCCTTTAGCTTTATAAACACACATTTCTGTCCCCTCGGGACATGTGTGGACTCTTGTGTACTATTGTTATGTATGTCAGATATTCATTTTGACTTTCTTGTTCTTTAATGATCAAACTAGTTGAATATTTGTTGCCACCTTAATTATCATCTAGCTAATTGACTGACTTTTTTTTTGTTTTACTTACTTAGATTTGTTTTCTCGAGGTACTACTCATTTCATGGGGACTATGGTTGCACAACACCTATTTTGTGAACTCAGGAGTGACTGGTTTTCAATAAATGTAGGATTTTCTTCAAACCTGAAGCTAAACATTTTTTGTTGTTGTTGTTACATTTTAGGCAAGTTTTATCATTGCTTTAGTCCATAGGTCATCACCTTGTCCTCTGCTTTTGAACCAGAAAGGAGTGTGACTTCTCTTTTGATCTATTTAGCTATCTCAGAAAGTTTAATTCTGCATAGGATGGTACACTCAAGGCCTCGTATGTACAGGTCTTGATTCTTTACTACCTCATTGAGTGTGTTTTGGTCCGTGGATGAGTTTGTTTTTCCAGTGCAGCTGTGCAGTCATTTCATTCCGTACACATATCCCATCAAATTGGATTCACCGACTGTAAAAGATGTGGCATCTGAGGTGTAATTTCCAAACATGCTTTGTGCCGCATACATAAGCCGTACCACGCTCGCCGCTTCATTCCACTTAAAAAGTCAAAGAAGGGGATAAGCTCTTTGATGGCGTCGGAATTGTCTCGGCAGGTCGATGGCTCCTCAGGACCCCCTGTGGAATATATAATTAGGCTTCATCCCATGTTGAGGGCAAGAATCATACACAGTGTCTTTCTGGGGGGCAGGAGGTGATAAAATTATAATACATCTCTTTAAATTCTACCCCATGCAAGGGAAATATGAGATTTATTCTGCAAGGCCGAACAAGGAGTTTGCGTCTGTATGAGTGTGAGCATGTGTGTGTGTGTGTGTGTGTCTGTCTGTGTGTGCGGACTGCAGACCCTCCATAGCAATTAGGCTGAAAATGCGGGAGAGAGAAGGAGAAGAGAAGAGACAGGTGCCAGGAAAAGGCAAGCGTTATGCTCCTCAATCACACTCTGCAGTTCCATTTCACTCTCTAATGTGGTCCATCATCATTCCTGGGCATGTATTTCCCGAAGCGCCTCAAGTCCTTCTAATGCTGCCTTTTAATGTTCTGCTCAGGCCAAGTTAACATCCGCTTATGTATTCAGGGACACTACAGAGTGGTCTGATTATACACACATACACACATTAACATGTAGCAGTCTTCACGCAGCATCTGCCCTAGTCACGCTACTTTAGTGTGAATTAAATTCTCACACTGAAACTGCATTTCTGATAGAGCAAAGTTGTCTTGGAGGTTAATTGTAAAAAGGCCTGCTTCCTTAATGATTGGACTTTTGCAAAAGGGCTGTTAAAAGAAGCTGTACAGAAGTGAAGACTTATTTCATTCACTTACAGAGAAAGCAATGAATCCTTTTTTAGCATTGATCTGCCAGCAGTTGTCAATATGGTGTTATTTCCATGTCAACGTGAACGTTATATCAAGTGAATGGTAAAGAAGTTGAGTTAAAAAAAGCAGATAAACTGGTGTGAAGGTCATATAAGAGCTATAGTTGAAAAGATGCAACAAATTGATTTCCTGGACACGCATTAAGACTTGTCTTGGACTGAGCTGGAGAGCAATTAGTGAATCATTGCTTAAAATGTGTTGTGGTCTAGACTAAGACTGTTGCATAACAAAAATTACAACCCTTACCTCCTATACTTCAGGTTAATGAATCTGTCAAGCTTTCAGCTCAAGACAAAGTAGCAAATGTAGCACTTTTGTTAACAGAATATTAGTACAGTACCACAAAGAAAATATTACAGAATATATGTGGTTTAATATTTCATATTTTACAGAATCAAGTGGTTTTAAAAATTCAATGCAGATTTAAGAAAGCAAAATATGATTATGGAGATAATGTTATATCAAAATAATAAAAAATAGGGAACTCTAAATATGGAAATCAAATTAGCCACTGAACATTATAGCGATACTTTTTTATAATGGATATGTTTGAGAAATATCCTTTATAGTCCTTGCCTTAGACATCCAAGCCTTTAACTGGTATATATCGAAATTCTTTTACTGGTAGTCAGGTTGTTTAAATCTCCTTAACAAAAATGGCTCAGTATCCATTCATGGAAAAGTTCTTTAGAGAACAAAAAGTAGGTTTTGCTCCAAAGAACTCTTTCTGGTGCCTTCAGTTTTAAGCATACAGGGAAAGACACACACGGCTAATAACTGACTGGTGCAATGCCTTCATTCGGTTACACTCTACCTGCCATCACTGATTTACAGTATGTACACTATGAACGCTTTGTGAGCATCCTCAGACTTTTATTTAAAAGAAAAATGTTCAAATTCACTTCGCATTTGGACATTCCTGACAAAATCAATTGTATAAAATCTATATATCTGCTGAAACATAGAGGCGGGTATTGCAAGGCTGGAGAGGTTCATGTGGGGGTTCAGGCCTCCCCAGTGAAGAGAGAAAGAAATGGATTGAATCACTGCCTTCCTAAACTGTGCACTCAATCCATCCAACCTCTACTCTCGCCCGCTGTCTCGATCTATCCCTCTCTCTGTCTCTCAGCCCTGGTTAGAGTGCACATGACAGCCAGACCAGCAGCTCCGTTTGTGTAACGCCCCTCCACCCCCACATTCCAGGTTGAGGTAGTGAAGGCAGGGCTGGGGAAAAATAAATAACAACAACAATAACTACTTTTCTGTGTGACGCATCTTCCTGCGTGTGCTGTATCAGGCTGACGCGGGTTGGGTAGACTCAGGAGAGGAGGATGACATTTAACAGTGGCTAAAAACAATGGCAGAGCAGCACTTTAATGTCCAAGCCACGTCCTCCAAACACGCCTTTTCCATCCTAGAGTGTCTCCAAGTTGAGTCAAGTGCAGTAAATGTGCATGAAAGAGCCCGGGCCCCTGAGGAACACACTGTCTGATACCCACAAGAATCAGCTGGCCTTTAAGTCAGACGCTCTACAGAGCCGGAGAAAGCACAAGCCTTTAGGCTTTTTGTGCCAGCTTTTTAACACAACGAAGGCTCTGACAAACAAACTGTGCCACAGCTACATCTAAATAATGAAAAACGCTCTTTGGCGTTCTGCTGAGTGGTGCTTTTGTTTTTTCCTTTAATTACTTTGTCAACAATCACTCCCCATCCCATCTGTTTCCAGAATTACATTAAAATTCACTGAGACAGTACTGCTTTATTTTATGTAGTGCTATCCAGCAATGGGTAACTATCAGTACACCAACACTGTGGACCAACTGAACTGAAATAGTAGATAAAAAAGAATACAGCACGATGTCCTTTATAAGACACGACTATGATTTGACCAAGGTACATATTTAAAGAAATATCCTAGATCTATGACTTTTATAATGTTTGCAGTTTTGTGAAAGTAGCTAAACAAAAGCCTACATTGCCTAATAAGATAAGATCAGTAGAACATGCTCAGTGCATGAATGAAGATAAGAAATTTCAAAAAAGGCTAAATAACTAACAAAATAACAGATGTAATAACAGATTAGTAGTGCAAGGGGTTATAAAAAGTGACTTATGTTTTTTGTGGCGATTATGTTGAGATCTGTTAGATAAGGCTGATTTTAGTACTTTCAGCACAATGTAATGTAGTAACTTCAGTTGATGATTAGGATAAAATAAGAGGATAACTTCAGTATCTCACTAAAATGTCCAAACTGCATTACAGCTATGGTGTGTTACATTCCAAAATGAAATGTATATTTAAATTATATTTAAATCAAACATTAATAGACTTTTAGAGCAGAGCTGAGTGCAGTGAGTGAGTGCTGCATAATAACCGGATATTAAGACACTCAGCATAATATGTTATTTTCTTATATTTCTCTAATAGAGATCATTTTATAAATTTAACACATTTAATGTAACATGGCGTATAAATGGAAAACAGTCTGCAAGCTAAAGCAGCTGGAACTGGGACTATTTAATACAAAACAGCTGGGATCGGCACACTTAATGGTATTCTTATAATCCATATAATCGGACATTTGCCTACTCTGCAGTACAGGAACGATGCGTCTTTTTTCCATCTCCTTCACATCATATTGATGAGGCTTCACACTTTTTCCTATGGCCTCTTGACTACTTTAATACTATTAGACTGGTGGCCTGGTGGTTAGGGTGTTCGCCCTGCCATCAGGAATTTGTGAGTTCAATTTCCAGGACTGCAGTGCACCTCTGAGGTACCCTGAGCAAGGTACTGTCCCCACACACTGCTCCCCAGGCATTGTGTTCCTGGCAGCCCGCTGCTTCACTTGGTGAATGGGTTAAATGCAGAGAAATAATTTGGTGCTCTTCACACTGTCGTGTTCACGTATGACAGAATGGACACTTTCATATCTTTTTGCCTTTTGCATTGGAACATGCATATGTTCTCATTTTTTTCCACTATAGTTTTAGTAAAAACAAACATAAAGCAACAAGCAATATTTCTAAGCAACAACAACAATTGTTTTCACTCATTGGGTATATTGCTAAATATTATGAAAAGTAAAATTTAAAATTTCTATGTCAAGGTCATCGAAATATTAAGACTATTGTCAGAGTATATTATTAATAATTTAATTTGGGATAAGTGATATAAATAAAATGTAATTAAACATATAGTTATTGAGCTGTAATGATGTTTAAACTGTTAATATTTAAGCTGCAATGATATATAAACATGCATGTATTTAAACTTGTTTGGATATTAATTTCAATCATTTTTAGCTCACATAATCATAGAAGTTCACAAGCCCACAATAGTCCTCAATTATACATGGGACAGTGTATCTGGGCTTTATGTTGGGAAAAGAGACGGACACTCGATTTGTTGGGTTTTCAGGAATGCTCCACATTTTAGCAAACTCTTTTCATGAATTCTACAACCACATCTGTTTTTTGGGGGTATATTAAAATTCATGGACTAAAACCTTCCCCCCATGATCTTGTCCCAATCTCTTCTGTTTGGTCCTGGTGATTGGGTGAATAAAAAAGGAAACATAAACAAATATTTTCTATGAAGTGGCAGTTTGGTTGTAAAGCACATATGTCCCGCAGCTCTGATTCTACATCCTGTCACATTAATGATTCAAAGCACTCAATATAAATATTAAAACTAATAGCTTCACTATTCGGCTATTACTCCATCATTCCCTGAAATCATCATTAAACATTCAGAGCCTTTTAGAAAATTTACACACTTGAATTTGATGGCAGGGAGAAGAGGCTGTCAGAGTGAGAGTCCCTGGAAGCTTAAATAATAGCGGAAAGCTGTTTATGGAACATGTTTATTTATTCATCGTCTCAGAGTAAGGTCTTCAATTTAGTCAGATAGAGAGAGAGAGAGAGAGTAAGAGAAGGACTGAGAACGATGGGTAGAGAGAGAGAGAAGAAAAGAAATAAGAGGAAAATCAAAGCTCTGCTCAGGGAAAGTGCTGAAACCTGCCTCTTCCCACATTAACGGAGAAAAGGAGAGCAAAAAAAACCAAACAAAACAAACAGAAAAATGCACAATATAAGAGAATCCCTCTACAAGGTCAATCAATGGGAGGACTGAGGGATCCAGGAGCAGCTAATGGATTGTGAAGAGACACATACAGCTGTTATGAATTTTTAAAGTACTTTCTCCATCCGAGACTGCCGTAAATCAATGAGGACTTATTGGGAGGATCAATTATGCAAACTTTAAAACATGTAAGAACACATAATGAAGCATTCTCAGGGGTGGTGGGTGTGTGTGTGTGTGTGTGTGTGTGTGTGTGTGTGTGTGTGTGTGTGTGTGCGCACTCATGTGGCAAGTGTTAAGATCAATCAGCCAAATCCTGCATATTGTCACTGGTCAACATTAATAAACAGTGTATAAAATCAGCATCAATAATGCCCAGGAAAACAAGGTTTTCTGTTATGCTCTCATTGATCAAACCCTAGTGTGGCTTTCTGGACCTCTAAACCTGTTTGGAAAAAACAACAACATCAGTGTGCAATGCTCCTTTAAATGCTGGGAAGTGCAAATGATTGTCACACCTTCCCCTGAGACATTTCTCCCTTTCTCTCTCTAAAATGGTCCCATAATAAAAAAATGAAAATGTGGCATTTTCTGAAGCTCATTATAGGAATAGCCTCAGGCTCTCCCCTGTGTGACTTATCTGCAGGCATTGAGCTCTAAACAATGTTTAAGTTGAGCCACAGCACATTAAAAGCGTGCGGGGCAAAAACCTGTCTTCCTTCCACCCCCCACACTACTGGAGCTTGTGACCTTAGCCCTCCCACATATTTAAGCTTTTTAGGCTTTAGGGGCCATTTATGTTTAATGGATGTCTCTATACAGCCATGTCTGCCGCTTTAGCCTTATTCACAATTACACTTAGCAGCTCATTTGCAAAATTCTCCATTAATTTGCTGAATGATAGTTATTTTCCATTTACACTCCTAACTCCTACTAATATGTATATCAAATAAACACCGAAATGTCAGACATGGAGAAGGGTTTCAGCTTGCAAGGTAGACACAAATAATAATGCAAAACATACACACACACACACACACAGACTGTTTCTTCCATGTATCAAAATGATACTGTTCATGTTTGAGGGCTTAGGGCTTTGGGTCAGCTTGTGTGTTGTTTACAATGTGGTGCCATAAATTCATTTTTTATTAGTTTGGCTTCTGTATCAAACCCATTGACAATTCCTTCCAGATGTTTGCATGAGTCCCACGGGTGTTTCACCATCCTCGACTGGGGTACTCATCACCAAGCGCACATCTGTCCCGACTGGCTCAATCTTACTGAGCCTGCCTGAACAACCTCTTTATCACATCTGCCCACAAAGAGGGAAAGCTTTCATACTCGATAGCATTTGATGCTTTTTTTCCCTCAGATGCACATCTACCGTAAAGGCCGTACTTTCAAGCTCTCTTGCTTGCATTGTCAGTGGCCTGCTGGAATGTTAGCAAGGAATAAGCCATAATGCCGAAAGGCCATTTTACTTTCTCTCAAGTGAATGGCTGAAGTAAAGAGGCACTTAGCCGCAGTCTCAGATGGAACTGAGAGCTTTCTCCCCGTCTTTCTCTCTTTTTTACCTCCATTTTGCTCTCTTTTTACCAAATGGACCTCTGAGATTTCAATGCAGCGATATGATTTCACCAGATTCAACTGGATATTTATCCACTATTTACCTTTATTTATAATGGATATCACTTTGCTGCATTTTTACAATTCACTCCATTTAAAGTCACAAGCATGATGTAAAAACACAGATATTGCAGCCACAGCACTTTATTGCCTAAAACAAACATGAAAGTAAATTTTGAACTGAAAGAACGACTACTATTATTACTCCCACTGGGGTAGAATACTTTATGATTAGGCATCCAAAATGCAAATTAGAAAACTTCCAGATGTAAAACTGGAACTTCGTATAATGCCATTAGCATCACAAAACACTCAAGCGAAGAAGTAATATTACTTCATGATTTAAAATATGAATTCAGTTGTACTTCTAATAAATACCGAATCTCCTGGTTTTTATACATATTTCATATGTAATAATAGCCTTTGGAAATAATGCACTGAGGATTTATGCATTACAAGGTACTTTTTTTACTTCAGTGTTGTAAGGATCCTGTGAACAGGGAGCTATTACTTCTACAGATCTGACCCCAAATTGGTTTTATGTTCCAAAGTTATCCAAAGTGGTAATTTACACAACCAGTCAAAATGTTTTGGCACACTCTAAGATTTACTTAATTTGCATGTTACTCATTTAATATAAACTAAAAATACCCTCAATACTCTATGCTGACCTATAAATGTACAGTATTTTCACCATCTGAATAACTTTTTAGCCAGAAAATGTCATATTCATGGTCAATTTTTCTTTTGCATTTTGCCTAATTTTAACTGCATTAGCTAATTTAACTGTTGACAGGCTATATATAGCATCACACTTTATGTGTAAACTGTCAAATATCATACTAATAAAATTCTATAACAGTAAAATATTATATATAGTTTGTGTTTGTACATTTTTGCTTGTTTTTGTTCATTTTGACAAATGACCTCTGCTGCTGTTTAAATGATCAGACAGTATTGCAGGTGTCTTTTACCCAAACATATTGTTACTTTCATATTATTAAGATCAACTTGAAAAATAATGTGAAGCATAAATATAATGCAATCTTAGTTTTTGTTCTGTTATGGGTTTTTTTTTTTGTGTTTGTTTCCTAATAAACTGAATAAATTGGAACAAATGAGCTTTAACTCTGAACTAGTCCACAGTGGTACTTGAAGCACCTTGCTACTCCTCAAATAAGCAGAGCTGTTTTGTTAGAGGTCCATCAGAAAAAGCTCTTTCTCTTTGGCTCCACTGGATCTGTTTGAAAAGAGCAGAGCTCCAGGTAGGAGCTAAAGACTGCACACCAGCAGATTAGCAGAGAGCTGGAAAGTGAAATAAGGGGGTATAGACGGGTTGAGCCGGTGACACGTGGTGCCTGGCCTTGTGCAGGTACATGTTCACGCTTGGTTGCCTTTTGCTCAGACAGGGGAGATGACCCGGAGTTCGGCCAAAATGTTTACTGGCAGATGTGTTTTAAAGGAGTCCTCCTTAGCTGGTCATGGCAGCGGAAAATACCCTGCTGTTCAGCGCATCTGCAATGCTCCACTCATCCACAACTCCACCTACAAAAATCCTGACCTTTTAAAAAGAAATGATGGAGAAGCTGGCCATGCCTTAGTGTTTTTTTTTCTTCTTTTGCTGCCTCTGTCTCTTATACACCCTCCCTTTCTCCCTTTCTCCCTTTCTTTTTTCATACCATTGAAGCTCTCTCTGTGTTAGGCTCGAAGGCAAATTCTGCCCCCCCTTGCACCCCGTTTCGCATCACTTTTAAGTCTGGTGCCGGCTTCGGCCGAAAGCCCCTCGGCTCTTGGCTTCTGTGCAGCGGTTCGCGTCAGAAGCTACAATTTGTGATTCACAGATGACATGAGCAGGGAGTTGCTGGTGGCTGTTGAGGCGCTTTTGCAAACCAACGCGAGTAATGTGTGATATGATGCGACTGGAAACCAGCACCATCACCAGCAGCACCAGCAAATTGCTGTTTTCCTGACACACAATAGAGCTTCTGTATTCTCGTTAGTGTGATGGACAGACATAGCCACATGGTGCTAAGCAGTATGCTTCTACAAAGGCATCTGAAATGTGAAGATCTGAATTGTGTAAGATGCATTTCAACTGGGTTTCTGTTTACATTGTATGCAGGGTGCTGAATCTGGTTACTTGTGCATGTGTATGCATTATGACTAATGATATGCCTGCAATTCATCTTACTCTAATTCTGGATAATTAGTGCTATCATTTCCGCATTCATTAGTGGCCCGATGCCTGGGGGCTTTATACCCCTCTAACTTATGCTGGGTAATGGACACGGTGCCCTCGGTCTAATGTGTAGCTGCTCCAGAGCATCCCAGTTTATTGGTAATTCTTTCCTTTGGAGATTATCCAAATGTACAGTTGAACACCTGTGTCAACAGTGGGGGCACTTAAATTTTCCAATTAGAAAGGGTGTCTGCATACTTTTGGACACATAATGTATATCTCTTTGGTTCTATGATAAAGAGACTGTTGCTGATATGAAGGCAATTCACTGGGGCAGTAAGTCACACTTTCCCTGCCTGCAGTCCTGTCACAGCTCAGTGAGCAGCATCGCTGTGGCAATGAGCCTTCAAATCCAGCATAACCCTTTTAGACCTCAGCTCTCTCTGCTGGAATGTGACCAACATGGGCTTTGAGAGTGGAGGAGGGAGGAAATATAGAGACGGATGTCCTCCAAATCCTACTGGGAATCAGTGCCACCTATGGGTCCAAGCCTTCATTTGATTTCAGTTCTGTCTATCATCTCACCTTTTAAGAAATATTTTCTAGGATAACCACACCAGGCTGATGCTTTTTACTAGATAAGACGTTCATGAAGTGATGACACTGTAGGCTTTTTAGGTTCATGACCAGCAGTCCCTGCATTGACTCCTAATCTGTTTCACTGCACAGCATATGTTTGTACAAAACCAAATACACATGGCTAATGCAGCATATTAAATATAATAGCATGTCTGTCATCCCCGTGGTGTGGTTCTGCAAGAACGCACTCCTTATAGGTGGACCTATTGCCCAGGGCATTGGTGTTTTCCAAAATTCCAGCAGGACCTGTAGAAATCGGGCAAAGTATTGCACCTGTGTGAAAATAAAGCTTTAGTAGCCTCTAGTAACACAGCTGAAACCTCCATCTCTGTCAGCCCGAGCTGACAACAGCCTGATAGGCTTTTCCCCCTGTGACTGTGCCCACAGATAATTTACTTTTCAGGAGATCTTTGTCAGGAGGAACAATTGGTAAGTTAAATAATTGATGTTGGACATTTTATTGAGGCATGCCACAATCATGACCCTAAGCCAAGGGCAATAAATTTGAAGGCCACTAGAGGAACGGATCAGTATCAACCCATCTGCAAAAGAAGAAGACTCTGGTCCATGCTTCAGCTTTCAAGCAACACTGATTCAACCAGTTGTATCTTAGCAGAGAACCGAAACTCCATCAGCATACTTCCAGTTAGCTGAAGTGCTTGGCGGTATGTACTGATGTTTGACACCATGTTTGCAAACGAGCCCTGAGGTCAACATTTTTCTTTTTTGTGAAAAGAATATAAAGCTGATTCTTTTTTCAGACACATTTGCTTAGTCTATCATTCTGTCTTACATTCATGATAATTCTGTCTCACAATCAGCATCATTCTGTCTCACATTCACTATCATTCTGTCTTACATTCATTATCATTCTGTCTCATATTCACTACCATTCTGTCTCATATTCACTATCATTCTGTCTCACATTCACTGTCATTCTGTCTCATATTCAATTTAATTCTGTCTCATATTCACTATCATTCTGTCTCACATTCACTATCATTCTGTCTCACATTCACTGTCATTCTGTCTCATATTCAATTTAATTCTGTCTCATATTCACTATCATTCTGTCTCACATTCACTATCATTCTGTCTCACATTCACTATCATTCTCTCTTATATTCACTGTCATTCTGTCTTACATTCATTATCATTCTGTCTTACATTCACCATCATTCTGTCTTACATTCACCATCATTCTGTTTCACATTCACCATCATTCTGTCTCACATTCACTATCATTCTGTCTCACATTCACCATCATTCTGTCTCTAATTCACCATCATTCTGTTTCACATTCACCATCATTCTGTCTCATATTCACTATCAGTCTGTTGTACATTCATTATCATTCTGTCTCACATTCATTATTATTCTGTCTCACATTCATTATTATTCTGTCTCACATTCATTATCATTCTGTCTCACATTCACAGTCAGTCTGTTGTACATTCATTATCATTCTGTCTCACATTCTTTATTATTCTGTCTCACATTCATTATTATTCTGTCTTACATTCATTATCATTCTGTCTCATATTCACTATAATTCTGTCTCACATTCACTATCATTCTGTCTCACATTCACTGTCAGTCTGTTGTACATTCATTATCATTCTGTCTCACATTCTTTATTATTCTGTCTTACATTCACTGTCATTGTGTCATACATTCATTATCATTCTGTCTCACATTCATTATTATTCTGCTCACATTCATTATTATTCTGTATCACATTCATTATCATTCTGTCTCACATTCACTATCATTCTGTCTCATATGCACTATCATTCTGTCTCACATTCACTGTCATTCGGTCATACATTCATAATCATTCTGTCTCACATTCATTATTATTCTGCTCACATTCATTATTATTCTGTCTCACATTCACTATCATTCTGTCTCATATTCACTATCATTCTGTCTCACATTCACTGTCATTCTGTCTTTCATTCACTGTCATTCTGTCTCACATTCATTATCA
>JBBMFX010000101.1:7100067-7113494 GCA_037832545.1 Rhabdalestes septentrionalis
CGTGAGTGGAAGACACTATCCCGAGGGGGCTTGCCGTGAATTCGAGGGGGCAGAGCACACAGTGATAGCGGCGCTGAGATCAGAGCTGGATCTGACCGAATTTTGATTGGTGCAGAACCGAGGCGAAGTTCTCAGGGCCCGGCACCGGTCAGCGGCCCATAGTTTAAGAAACGCTGCCCTAGAACATGGTACCGTCCCAATATCCTGCTCCCCAAGCGCTGTGTTCCTGGGTGCCCTTTGTTTTGTTTGGTGAATGGAGTAAATGCAGGGTATTGCACTCTGTGTACACTGTGTTAATGCATGGCCATAATGGGCCAATTTGCTTTAGTAAGGCTTAAATTTCTGATCTCTTACAACCCTTTAATTCCAAGGTAAGAGAGTCATCTTTTAATTGGCATAATGTTAGTCTCATGTAGCATTGTCACTGCCTGGACCACTATGGGTTCATTTCCCAGTGGTAAAACCATATTAAATTTTCATGCCATTCATCCTCCCTCAATGGTGATATTTGCATCAAGCTACATCAGAGGAGAACAAATGTCAGAACTGGAGAAAAACGGTGTTTTAGCAGCCCTCTACACACTCAGCATCACTTGCCCCAGAAGACTCCCCCCAAAGACCTATGGGAGCATAAATAAGCACAGATTGACACCACTGTCCGATATTTGTCATTGCTTCAATCAATTAATTTTACCCTTAGAGTACTGAAAGCTGGTATTTGAGAGAGGGGGGTGAGCTCAGACAGACAGACCCAAGCAGACTCCATTGATCCGGGCCTGGACCTTGAAATATCAATAAGGTCTCGTATGGCAGTGGCTCTTAAAGCTCCCTTTTCATTGATCACCTTTCTCACGAGCAGGTGGCTCTCTCTCACAAACGCTGCCACAACAATCTGAATAATCGTTTGGGGCAGTGGGCTAAAAGTTAAGACAGCCAATGCATGGCCTTCTACATGCTGTCAGAAGCAGACAACAGCTTTTGGAAGATGTATCATCACTGACCTGTGAACACTTCAATTACTCTCGCCCCACCCATCTCTAGGACTCCTCCTGTCTGGTGCTAAAAAGAAAATTTCACAAGTCACTTGGCCTTTACAGTAACTCTAAAGCCTGCCATCACACACATTATCTTATTAGAAACATGTGAGTATAGGTAGGCAGATGTGATATACAGTATGATTTCTATTTAAGCATATTCAGTTAGATGAAACAACTTGGTGGTTCCGTTACATATTGGATTAAAAAACATTTGGAAGCAAAGATTCAAATGAGTCCAAGGCATAGGAGTCATCCTTTACCAAGTGTTTATTGCACATAATGAAATAGCCTCAAACACAGGCACATTAAATGAGTATGATAAGTTCCCCGCCGTAACTACACTCATTAGGAGTCAGTTCAGGTTTGATGCTGCTTGCAGCTGGGGAAGAAATTGAAATGACTTTTCTGCATTTAGCATGTAATGAAACATTCATGTCACATGATGACAACTGCAAACTGTGTCTCGTATTTGTTTTCAGAGCAATCTACATTCTGAATATTTATAAGATGATGAAAGCATTGTATTGTAAGCAGGGCCGCTCCTCTGATTTAATAAGCATTTTACAGCCCTGCTATATTAATCTGGAACAAACTCACTGAGGCAGTGCTGGACACATTTAACTCTGTTTTTTTTCATGCTTATGAATTTAAATTTTGGGCTGTTTAAACATTATTTATTAAGCGCAAATATCATACTTAATGTAATTATTGGACCAGAGCTGCATTTGGAGAAAAAAACCATCTTTACTGTGAGGATGATAACTTTTTGAAAGATCATTATTCATTTTAATATTAAAGGGAGAACAATGTAAGGGCAGGCGAACAAATGGATGATAGTTGAAATATTCCTTTGTCTTCCAAAGAGACTTGCATAGATCTAGCACCCACAAACATAAAAACCTCCAGTGCGTAATGAGAAACAGAAAGTGGTCAGAGTGTACTTTTTTTAACTAAAATCATATTAACTTAGTTTAACTGAAGAGAAACGGCTTTTTGCAATTATAGCCCAGTAATTCCTCCATTTATAGCGGCATTTAGCACGCTAGTACACTCATTTATGCTAACTTATTCTGAATTTTATGAACTCAGCATGGTCCACCACCACTACAAAGACGCTGTCAGCTTGATGCTGATTAATTCAAATGCCTTCCTTTGCAGATTTGAAAAAGAAAGCGTTTGTGTGTGTGTGTGTGTGTGTGGGGGGGGGGGTTATATTGAGGAGGAATTCTGACTCTAGTGGTCAACCATGGGTTGCCTTTCAGCAGAGAGTTCAGCAGCACTGGCCTTGTTAACTCCATGATAAACATCTTTGCGATGGAGGGGAGGGATGAATTGCCCTGTGGAGAGTCAGGTACAGAAGGGCCAGACAGCCCCAGTTCAGCATCAATTGAAGTGTTAATGTGATCCTTAGAGGAAGAGCAGTGGGTGCATCTAGCGTACTGTCAGGCACTGGTTTCATTTTCCTCATTATAATTCACCTTCCCAGTTTCTAGCAATTAAAAAGATACACACCTGCATGTCTCTGACTGAAACTGATTCTGTAATCTGGGGTTCTGGCTAATGGCTGTTTACATACGTGTTTCTGAGTTTTATTCCTGGTTCAGGTGATTTAAAGTTACATTAAAACCACTGATAGGTAAAGTGAACCACTGACGTAAATGAATAACACTGATTATCTTGTAACAATAGCTCCAGTCAAATAGTAAGATATCTGGCAGTGGGTGACACATCAGTTCTTGATATTAACGTGTTGGACACTGGAAAAACACCAGACAAATTGTGAGGACAACATGACTGTTAGAGCATCTTCAAAATGGCAGGTCTTGTGAAGTATATCTGATATGCAGTAGATGGTACCTACCAAAGTGTGATCCAAGGAAGGACAACAGGTTTAACCAGCAATGGAGACTTGAGTACCCAGGTCTCAGTGGGGAGTGAAGGCTAGCCCATCTGGTCTGATCCTGAAGAAAACTACTGTAACACAAACTGTTAAAATAATTGCTGACTATTGCCTGCTGTGTATGGGGCTGCATTTCCACAGTCCAATCAGAGTGACAATACTGACCCCTGACTTGTACTGTAGTTCTAGAGACCAGTCTTGGTCTTGTCTTGGTCTTGACTCCATTTGGTCTCTGTCTTGTCTTAGTCTAAAGTTTAAACCAACAGAACACCTTACACTAAACTTTACTGCAGGGTCGCTACAGTACAAATTCGCCAAAAGCACCGCAAGATCAGCAGAGGAGAAAAAGGTTTCACTTCTTGTAGTCAGACAGAGCAGAGAGATGAGTGAACCCAAGGGCATCAGAATTATGAAATGTAGGGGTCTTGGTCTCGACCAGCCTTTGTCTTGGTCTCGCTTAAGAGAGTGTCTTGGTCTTGGTCTTGATAACCTCCGGTCTCGGCAGTGTCTTGGTCTCGGTTTAGGTGGTCTTGACAACAGCACTACCCCTGACCTCCTACAATAGGTACATGAGTATAAGGAATGGACCAGGAAGCAATGAAAGAAGGAGGCCTGGTCTGATGAATAATGTTTTTCTTTTGCATCATGTAGAGAGGTTTGCATGTGTCATTGATCTGGAGAAGGGGATGATCTATGTGAAGAAGTTTCTGGCAAATGTTACTTTGACACGGACCACTAACCTCAACATTGTTGCTGACTAAGTACATCTCTGCAAGCGCAGAGGTATTTCATAATGGCACTGCCTGCTTTCAGCAAGATAAGTGCTCTGCAACACTGCAAAATATTTTTGGAATTGCTTTGGACCATAATAAACAGTTCAAAGTGTTGACTTGGCTGTCAAAATGCCCAGATCTCAATCCAACAGGACAAACCAGCCCAATCTATGGAGGACCCATCTCGCAACTTAAACGACTTCCCCAAAGATATAATTTTTAAATGAGAAGGACAAGGATCACAATTGTTTAGACTGTTTCTTATTAGGAAGTAATGGGCAGCTTACTAGTGTAATGGGCAGCTACCATTTGTAGTTCATGTTAAATAATGAAAGATGAAAGATGACCTTGAACAAGCATTATTTGGGTGGTGAGTTATTCTCAGTACAGCAGTGACATATGCCATATGTGTTTATGTGTGTGCATGTGTGTGTGTCCTGCCCAGAGCGAATCCCACACAGCAGCACTCCAGGATTTTTAAAGCATATCAGTGTCACAGTCCTACTTTCCAAAAAAAACTGGCCAACAATATCTGGTCCAGTGGCCAGAAACTGAGCATATTTTTTTACCTATAAAAATAGCAGAATAGAATAAATGTATACAAAACCACCTGAAAACTGTTACACCAGTGGTATCCCTACTTCATCAAACACCAGCCATATCTGAACCGAAACATTTTAGACAAAACATTTTCATAGTTGTCCCCAGATGTTCTAACGCTGCAGTAGCCATACCTGCACACAATAAACAAATGTTGTGTGTATTTGTCCTTTATACCCAACAATATAATACATTTTGAGAGCTTAAATACTATTTGTTTAACAAATGTAGATATTTGGATAGCAAAGATTATGAATGCTCATCAGTAAACATGAGTGGCTTACAATTCTTAATTAAAATCTTGAAGAACAACCAAATAATGTGAATAATGTTGCAGGTTTCTTTTAAAATAGTGGTTTTCAGTCACATGGAGATGCTTTGCACTGTGATTTTTCTATTTATCGTAAATTCCAGACTATAAGCCGCTCCTTTTCCCCCCAAATTTTAAACCCTGCGGCTAATAATATGGTGCGGCTAATGCAGGTTTTTTTTCAGATGGATTTGCAGACGGATCTTTGGGGAGGCACACATTTTATAGGCTCGTTTCGGCTTGATATGTTCTATGGGCATCTTGCCTGCATCTGTGACGAGTGTATAGGCAGGCTCGTATTCCCAGTGCGAGCCCAAGTGAGTCCAAGGGCGGGCACGGCCCCCTAAGCCCCGCCCATGACGACGATAAGGAAGATGAAGATGGCAATTAACTTTTGATGATGAAGATGGCAAATTAACTTTTCCTGGTAGGCTGCAATATATATACGGGATATATTTTTACCGGTCGTTAGGAGATGGAATGTTGTTTGTGCACTGTTCAGTAAAAAAGCATAAGCAACATGATGTGTGTTACTGATATGTATGTATACATAAAGGTGTTACAGACACTGTTAAAAAAATAAAACCATGTGTAATATGTTTGTTACCATAACATTTTAAAGTAAAAAAAAATATCTGTGTAGATATCTCATATTACAATGTGAGACACATGCGGCTTATAATCTGGTGCGGCTTGTACAAGTACAAAATTTATTTTCTTTCTAAAATTAGAGCATGCGGCTTTTAATCAGGTGCGATCTGTAGTCGGTAGTCGGATTTTACGGTATTCACTTGAGATTATGGTATCTGTTATATAATCCTACATTTATATGTCCGTAAGTACAGTGAAAAAGTTCCTTTTTGCTTAAATGGAGCTTGTTCAACTGCATCGACCTTCAAAAACCAAGCCTGGCTCTCCGTTGTCAAATATTTTGCATGCAAATGTTACAAGGTTAGCAGCCAAGTACACTTCTACCCAGAAAAAAGGGGAAATTGGAGTAGCTTTTGCATTTGTAATGGCATTTGTTTTCTGCTGTGACTTTCCTCCCACTATAGATTCAGCTGTTTGAATTTTTTGTCCCTGTCTTCTCTCCTTATTCTTCTAAAGGAGAAGGAGGTGAAAAGAGAAAGCTAATTCAAACGAACTGTTTACACTTTTCCTTTAAGATGTGTAATTTACCCCATCGCTCAGCAAGACAACTCGCAATTAGAGTGGGCCGGCTCCCCCACGTTCACTTAGTGTAGATTCAATAACAACCCCCCCCTCCTTAATCAGCCGGCAGATCAAAGCATGACGCTACACAAGAGTTTTAAATATTTAAATCCCAGCTATTCAAATCTTATCACAGATCAAAGCATTTCGCTTTAATTTCATAAGTCATTTTGCTGGTAGATACAGAGGCGCATACAAAGACACACACAAACTCCAATTAAATATCCAGGATTTTCTGTAAACCCTCCACGCTCCTATTTTCGTTTGTGCGTAAACCTCTCACGTTGTGCGCGAGCGGCGGAGAAAGGTAATTAATTAATGTCATTGTTTATATATGAGCTCCTTCAGAGATGCCAAGCAACTTTAAAGGACCCATCATTCATTAAAGGAGAAAAACACCTTGCTGTGTGGCAGTGATTTGAGTTTAATAGACAGTTTAAGAGGTATATAATTATGGTGCTTTTGAAAACAGACACTTAACCTCCATTTTTTACTCAATTTGCTTTGCTGTGCTGACCGCATTAGCATGCCTGGCTTTAATTGGCTTGGCATCGTTTCAAGTCAAATGACAGATATTAATCTTAGAGAGGGATTAAAAATGATAGGACTTCATAACAGAATGAAACTGAGCATCATGAAAGGTACCAGTACCTTTCTTGCCACTTTGCTTGTAATATATATGGCAGGCCAGAAATATTTCCTGCAAATTAGCTGTATGGTGGCTTTCGATTATGCTGAGCTGAGGCTTAGCGGAGGCGAGTATTATTTAAGCTTTACCATAGGTCACACTTGTTACCAGAAGCTTTACTTCAATGCAATTTAAATGCGAAGTGTTGGCTCCCGCACAGAATCCTGATTGGTAAAGGTAATATTCCTGTGTGAAATTCATTCTCAGTTCCTGTCGTGTGTGTCAGCAGCAAGCCTATTTATAAGCTCAGCTTCAGCCTGCTTAACTCACAAAGCCTGGGGCCAGGCCATCTGACTCAGTTACTGCAGTAAGAGTCCTAATATACACCTTGGCAAGAATCTCCATTAGGGTAAATTACTTTTTCTTTTTTAAAAAGGTGAAGGCTCTGCACGCTAATTGGCCCTAATCAAGTTTGTAATCTAATCCAATTAGGAGCTGACACTGTGCTCACGGCAACCTTAATTGGGATTTTCTGTCTGTGGGAACCTGTCAGGAGGCTGGCGAGAAGAGAGAAGCCACGGCGCTAATTCACGATCACTGTAAATTGGAACAGAAGCAAAGCCTGGCGTTCCCCCCCCTCTCTGTCACATGACCACCTGCTTCCTGACTCAGTGAGTTTGTACACCTGGAGAGGAACGTAACACCAGGCAAGAGCAGCACCTCTCAAAATGCAAATGTCAGAATATTTCTTCTCTGAGAATGTTCACCTGTAGTTCAGTACCCTGATGTTGGACAGTATGCGCCATGTTGTATACAAACAATCCAACCCTCTAATCCCATTTGCAACCCCAACCCAAAAACCTGTAACGTACTGGCAGGTAGATTAAGCAGATGGATTTGAGCCAAGACCGGAGCCTATTACTGCCAGTGAATGCAGCATTGGTGTTTTCCAGGGTTGATGTAATCCGGTGAGCTCTTTGCGAAATCTGGAGTCTGCACCTCCCTGCCTATGTGAGAGAAAGCTTTTCCCCAGTGGATCCGCAGGATTTCATGAACAGGCAGATGGAGAAAATATTGTTGACATTAAACTGTTCCTCTTTTAAGGAATTGTTGTGACAAGGTGGAGCTCCCATCACTCGATATAGCAGCTGTGTACTGTTTACAAAGAGGCCCAAAGCAATGTTTGTTTCCATCGAAACAGTGGCAACTTTCTCTCTCTCTCTCTCTCTCTCTCTCTCTCTCTCTCTCTCTCTCTCTCTCTCTCTCTCTCTCTCTCTCTCTCTCTACTGGCTCTTTGTAATGATGAAGATGGCATTACACATTGCTTTTCTTCGATATGTTATTTTCATTCATATCATTTAGCGCACCCTGAAATAGCTTCAGCATCAAAGGCCAAAATCCGTTTATCTTTGGTATGTTGTCACATAAGTAGACAGTCCAAGTCTGTATTATGCTGCTGTAGTAAATATAGATCGGGGTTCAGTTAAACAAGTTAAAACACAAAACTCTGGTTAACTGATGGAGCCCAGGGGAGGGTAGGTAATGATTTGTCAGTGTGAAGTCTCCAATGGCGAGTCAAATCAATGAGTCGGTCCAGGCTCATAATTACTGCTCTTTTTGCCGGTGTAAGAAGAAATCAATAAAGTCAAGTATATAAAGCGAGAGGCAACCCTGCAGTGCTGTACACAGAACTGGCCGACTTCATATACCACACTAAGCTGTCAATTCGCAACTACAAAAGACCTCCTCCGACTAAAGCAGCCAGTGTATTATCAAGTCACTCTACCAAGCACACCATAAAGGATGAGGTACCTTAATGTGACAAACGTAATGTGTTATTTTACCACTGTTCATTGTGTAGAATTAAAGTTCTTTTTCCGGTGTATATATGTGTAATAAAATGAAAATTTATTGAACACAGGTTTACTGAAATGTATTTATGTGGGGATTGAATGGGTTGTTAATGACATCTGGTGAGAATTTCATGTCAAATTTCTTGACATGTAATTTAAGCGGAATTGCATGACCAAACCATATTTACTTAGAAAATGATGTGTTCAATACTTATTTTACCTGTTGTACACACACACACACACCACACACACAGACACACACACGTTAGGGCTGGGCACATTAACGTGTTATTTACTTCATTTCAGCAATTATTTTGTCATGCATGTATGCAGGATTTGAAAAAAAAATCTTTAAAAAAAATCTTTCATTGTTTTTTTGGGCTTTGGGCTTTATAGTGTGCGAGCAGCATGCAGCTCTACATCTTGGCTGGTTTTCGCAGGGGTCAGGTGTCCCATTACATTTGTCCATATAAAAGTTTATGTATCTGAATGCAATGCTGTTAAAGTCTCTGTTGGTGTAATAGTCAGGCATCCCATATTATATAGAGTTGGTCCCTCTTTGCAGCTACTATAATGGTTCAGCCCCCCGCACTCTGGACTCTGAGGATAACATGTTTTTCTATCATAAACTACATAAAACATGAATGCCTTTTATAAGAGAAGTGCGCAATACACTAATTCATTAATTTTGTGATTAATCATGATTACATTGTTATCATTGCCCAGCATTTATATTATTTTTGCGATTAATCATGATTACATTGTTATCATTGCCCAGCATTTATATATATATATATATATATATATATATATATATTGAGTTCTGATTACAAAACAAGATTTAAGTGCTTTTTTGTGTGACCTTTGACCCTTACCTATTATTCACTTGACCCAAAACTAATCTTGTGTTTACATTTTTTTTGTTTAACATGCCACGTGTCTTTGAAGTGCATAATTTGTCAAATATCAAGTGCTTTAAAACACACTTCCTTAGCAGGATTACTTATTAAAATTCCGAATACAATGATAGTTACCAAAACCAAACAAAATTCTTCTGCAAAAAGGAGTTCTTCAAATGCTATACATTTCTAGACTTGTGTCTTAGTGTCTATTATAGAGACATACTGATGTGAAGATATGATTGCATATTTCAGTTATGACCAAATACAAAATCTCCTATTTCTTCATTCTGATCTCAAACTTTAGTTTTCTCTTAAACTAAATGTGTGACCTGTGCAGACAGATCATTCACTGGACAAAACATTTGAGGCAAAAAAAGAAAAAACGGCGTGTGCGCATATATGTCTCGAGCCACACTGAAGGACTGTCTGCTCAACTGATGTCTACTCTATATTGTATTGGGACATACCTGTAAGATTTATATTGTTATGGATTCATAATCAACAAACATGTTCCTGGTCAAAAGTGACCTGGGACCCGGGAACACAAAGAGTGTTAAACCTAAATGAACACCACAGGAAGGTTAATGCTTTGGCAGAACAAGACATTTTGGACACCATGCTTCCAACTTTGTGGACATAGTTTGGGGAACTACTTTTTTTATTCCAGCTTGACTGTGCTCTTGTGCACAAAGCACGCTCCATAAAGACATGGCTCGGTGAACTCAGTGGGGAGGAGCTTGACTGGCATGCACAGAGTCCTGGCCTGAACAGAGATTGTGAGCCATCCAACATCAGTGCCTGACCTTACAAACGCTCTACAGAAATAATGGACACAAATTCCCTCAGAAACACTCCAGAATCTTGTGAGAAGTCTTCCAAGAAGAGTGGAAGCTGTTATAGCTGCAAACAGGGGACAAACTCCATATTTAAATGCAATGTCTTTAAAGTCCCTGTTGGTGTCATGCATCCAAATATTTATGTCCATATAGTGTATGTGCTTGTATGTGTGCAAACATTGATGTCTTGTTCTTCTGCATTGTTCAGATCTCCCTGTAAATGCCAGATGTGAACAGGGTCTCTGAAGAAGTGTGGGGTACTATGTATCTGGCCCAGACCTTTTGCATTTTATTGTCTTGATAAAGGCAGGCTAGTACTCTCTGCATGCCCTGCCCCAATCTAACCCCCAACTCTAAACCACAGATCATATCTTCAGCAAGGTACGAGAAGAGACTTTCATCTGACAAATGGTACCACTTTTCCCTCTGTCTTGTGAAAGTCTCTTTCAACATAAAGTCTGTTTATGACAAGCTGCCCCCCCTTCCCCTCACCCTTTCTCCCCAACTTTTTTTTTTTACTCGCTCCTCGTACAAATGGGCCTCTCTCGTCTGCTCGTAGCCAGACAGGCTGCTTTGGCACGCAGATACACCTTTCATCTCCTCTCGGGTGCAAGTGTCACGAGTGTACGTCAGGTGTCCGAACAGCCGACGAGCAAGAGTGAGACATTTGCACTATAAACAAGAAACCAAAGGACTAGCTTCTTATATAATGGCAACCTGGAAAAAAAAATCACTTCAGGAATTGGGTCCCTCTCTCTCCTCCCTCTCCTCTCCTCTCTTCTCCTTTCCTCTCCTCTTTATTCGTCTTTTTTTAATGCACGTTCGTTAGCAAGGTACAAAAAAATGAAAAGGAACATCAGAAGCCTGGAGTATGTTTTATTCATATTTTTTTATTTAATTTGGTGCACAAGAATCTTTCATGGAGATGTCTCTTTGTGCTAATTAAAGAGGCGTAGAGGTGTAGGGGATGAACTAGGGAGGAGAAATGCTCTTTGAATCTATTGGCTTGCTAACACACCTATGTCTCATTCTTTGGCAACATTTTTCAGCCTTTTTTAAAAATAATTTTTGAACTTTGTTTTTTACAGTGGGTTTAACAAGTTGAAAAACAAAACCTGTGACATGTATTCTAGTAAGAAAAGAGAGGAAACATTTCTGTTTAATGTGTGGTAGCAATATCTGTCTGCGGTTAAAACGCTTAGGCCTGTGTTAGCTTTCTTGGTCACCCATCTCATGTGTTTACGGAATCATCCGGATGGAAAGACTTGACATAATGCCTTTGCTTACTAAATGAAAGTGCTATTCCGACTACACATCCTTACCCAAAGCTGTTGTTAAGCTTTGCTAATAGCACCTCCTTTCAGCCTTAAACTAATAGCCAGATTAAAATTTCATAAGAAGGCCTCACATTTTCTTCCTTTCAGTTCTCCATTAAGAGGACCTGTCTGATTGCTACTTTGCATGGCTTTCATTTTCCTTTCTTTCTTTCTTTTTTTTTTTTTTTTACCCCATAGCACTAAAATTTTAATGGGGGGCGCTCCATTCTGCTGGCGAGCATTAGGGCCTTGCTAAGCGCTTGCATGAAGTCCATGTTATGCAGCAGATTATCTGCTCTCATTAATGTATGCAGTGGCCCACTGCAGGCAGGGCACGCTTTCCTCCACCGAAACACACCTCACTACAAAGGAATAAATCAGTGTAATGTGATCACTCACTCTGTTCTCTCCTTCGTGAGCCCAGGGCCTGAGTGTGTGAGATTGTATCTGAGGGAGCACATAATGGCAGCGGTAAAGTCTAGCAGATTCGTTCGAAGTGCTAAAACTTAAAGAAACCCTTGTGCACCTCAAAGAAATGCTCATGCATCTATCAGCAGATGACAGTTGTTCAGAATCAGGGAGAATGATATCATTTGCATGACAATAACTGGTCCTAAAAAGTTTGCTCAATTACTATAATATGCATGATGCCCTCATTTATTTGATTAGATTGCATTGATTTGTTTGTATCAAATAAATCACTGCATGTAAAAAAGAACAGGCAGAGTGGCCTGATGTGGAAGTGTGCTAATGTACAAAAACAAGTCAGAATATTTCACAGCAGTGGCCATAGAAACCAGACCTCCAAGCCTTTAATGCCTTTAATGGCTACATCATCAAAACATGTTAAAGGCCATGTACTTATATTTAAGTGGAATGGCAGTACAGTATTGGGGAATGATGGTTTGCTACAAAAACTTTCAGAAGTTTTTATTGTAAACCATAGTTAAGAAAAAGTACATTCATGACAGTCCTTGTGATGCCCCTAAGATTATAATATCTTTTCATCTCTCACCATTTTCTCATTATCAGTATTAACATTTTACATCAAAGCATTTCTTGATTATTGAAACTTGCAGGAAAGTATGGAAAATTCTCTTATTTTGAGTAAATACTGACCCATTAATTGACCAGTGCACATAATCTCAGTAAACTCGAACAGAACTACCAAGTTCGTAGTTTGTATTAGAACAAGCTATATGATACAACAAAACTCATCTTGCTACCAAAAATACAGTCACAGAAAATCAGCAAAACAATATATGTCACATAGATTTAATTTAATCCATCTTTAAAGATAGCAGGATGTTATTCTGCTCTGATCTGCTATGTTATTCTTGTAGTGTCAGTGCAAAAAGAAGCAAACCTGGATGATTGACTGCATTTGGGCTAAGGGAAAATGTGCAGTGGAGATTTTCTATCCTGTTCTTTCTTTAAAATGTTACACTTAGGGTGTTTTTCTCAATGCTGAGCACTGCTAATTGCTATACTATGAGAAAAAGTATGTGAGGCCGCCTGCAGTACAGGATGGACTAACCAGCAGAACTTGGAGGTGCAGACAACACCCAGGTATTTTTCTTTCTTACAGAGGCAGTCTGTTTGAATACAGAAAAGCCATGTTGCATGGTAATAGCCTTTACTTTTGTGCCCTTTCTCATTAGTAGTAATAATTTGTTCTGTGGGATTGCTCTCTGCTTAACTCACTTGCACATTAATTCATTTTTGCAAATGCATTTGCCCCAAGTGACTTCCGAGCACAGCACAGTCATTTTAATTACTGCCAAAATGGCTCTCCGCTGAAAGTGATCTCAGTATATAAGACCTGGTGACTGTGGGATGCGTAGCTTTTTTCTGACTAGGCACAGGTAGGACATGGCCTTAGAGCTTTACATAATGAAGGTGTCATGGTGAGTTAAACTAATTGTTCCAGCATGTGTGTTAATCATGCATAGATGATGACAGTACTCCCAGGACAGGGGTTATAATCTACACACACACACACACACACACACACACACACACACACACACACACACACACACACACACACACACACACAC
>JBBMFX010000101.1:7119166-7139676 GCA_037832545.1 Rhabdalestes septentrionalis
GGCGCGCAGAAGAGGGGGGGTAGGATACACACACACACACACACACACACACACACACACACACACACACACACACACATACACACAACTGCAGAGCCCCTCACCTCAATTTATAGTGTGCTTAATTAACCAAGTGGCCTTTGGGTCTGACTGCATTTACTCACAGTTACACACCTGAATGAGGGCAAGCAAAAGAAACAGGTTAAATCAACATTTGTTATTTCATGGCTGGTAGACTATATTACAAAAGTGTATTGTCATGTTAAGTACTGAGCCCGGTCTCACGAGTTCTCATGAAGCCATCACAATATTCAGTCTAATCAAAATAAGTGCTGCAATCATGCTTTAGGGCTTTTTTTGTGTTAGGACAATGCTTCACTACCGTATGTATTTTAATGCGCAGTGTGTAATATCAGTTGGAGAGAAATAATGAGTTGATTACTTATCGTTTTTGTTTGCAAGTAGGTTGAAACAGGTTGAAATTCTATGAGATGGGGGAAGTGCCTAACCCTAACCAAAACCTTACCCTAACGCTAAATCCAACCCTAACCCTTACCTTAATGGCAGTTTTGCCTTTTATAGACAGTGGGGATCATTTAGGGCCTACAGGGTCCCTAAATTTTCTGCAAAATAAAAACATAAATAAAAACTATACAATAGACAAAAACATTTCATTGTTAAGTTGTGTTTGGAAATAAAAGGGTAATGATCTTGAACAATTACTGAACAATAACCATTGGTTAGGTCCACATAAGCCGGACAGAAAACATAATGCATAAACAGCATAAGTAAGAAGTGACATTGGATTCAACCAGATCAGCTCATAGCCTAATTTTAGGTTTATGAACATGGTCATGTTCATTCGAAAGACTTTGCTGCTCAGAGAGAGTATGTCTCCATTACTCCATCAGCACAAATTAGATGCATTTCCATCATTTCAGCTTCAGAAAAAAAGTGCTTACTGAGGTCAGTGTACCACTGAGAGCTTAAAATGCTCTTAATTATTTCAAAGGAAATATTTAACAAGGCTGAAACATCTTACCAGTGTGCATCTCAAGTGGTCATCTTCGCTAAACTGCTGGCGAGGTCCATTCAGGCCAAAGGGGAGATGGAGGAGGTTTTGGCTTTGGCAAATTAGCAAGAAGGTTTCAGCAGCCCACCCACGTTCCCAGGACCTGCTGTGCTTTGACTGACATCTTGACAGATGCCACATATACTGTTCCATTAATATACTCTCAGGGAGTTGGTATCACTCAGAGTAATTCTTCCCAGTGTTTGGCGACCTTGATGCACTTGTGATTTCCTTGTCCCAACACACCTCACTGCACCCATAAAGAGCTTGAGTATGACCCGATCAGTGAAATACAGGTATCGTTAAACATGGAAAATGCAAACACCTAAAACTTTGCCTTATTAAGTGTACAGCATTTCAAGAATCTACAATTTCATAAAGGTACTCTGAAACAGAGAAACCATATCCACTGCGTTTTTACAGTGCACTAATACACTGCAATAGGTAGTGCACAATCACGGAGCCTCGCTTCTGCACCAATCAACATTCGCTTCTGCACCAATCAAAATTCGGTCAGATCCAGCTCTGATCTCAGCGCTGCAGTCACTGCGTGTTTCAGCATTCTAGAATGTTCAGCGTTCCCGCCGTTTGTTTTATTCACTCCAAACTTTTCACGAACACATGTGTTAAGAGAGCTATCGAAAAATCGTGGCGTGTTCAAAGCAAGCGAGTCTGGATTCTCTCTCTAAGAAGCGTCCATCAAATGATGCCCCTCCACACCACGGATCTGTGCGAGACCGCTTTTTTTTTACTGACGGCAACGAACAACAACAGACTTATTACTATATATATTTACTTGCCAATAATATATTTATTTGGCAATAATCTCAAATTTAACCAAAGCACTCCTGTTTGGTCATGTTTAATATTGTTCTTACATAAGCAAAAAGGGGCTGTCAGACCCATTATTTCCTATGGCTTGTGCAGCTCAAGAGCAACGTCGCCGTGACGCACTTTCACGCGACCAATGGAATCAAAGCATCGAAGCGGGCTAGTGTTCGGTCTGCCCCTTCAAAACACACACACAGCGGGTATGGAGATGTAATGTGCATCAGCAACAACATTTATTATTATTGTTGTTATTATTAAAATGGGGTTGGGGTCTGGGGGGGGTTGTGATGTCATTTATGCAAGGCCATGCAGCCCCAAAGCCTGACATGACTGGTCCCCAGGACAAATAAGTTTGAGGAATGCTAAGCAACAAACCTTCCTATATTATCCCTCTCTGTGTAGTGTGGATGTACTCTTCTAGCTGTGGTCTAGCCTCTTCCTGCACTGACCTGGAGAACAGTTGTTCTGCATTTCTTTTCATATTACACCTAATAATGGTATTTCATTACATTTTTCTTCCATACGTATAAACCTTCCTGGTTTTTCAACATAGGGAATAGTGATTAGTAAGAATAGGTACTATTTTAAACCCAGAGACCTCTGACCCTTGGCCTTTTAAGTTCAGGTTTATCACACGTGTGAATGTATGATTCTCACGGTTTATTATTGTCAGGCTTGCTTGTGATCTGGTTACAAATAGGCTCAGACAGTGTATGAAATTTAGCAGCAAACTGCTTGTTAAGCTATCAGAGGTCTTCTGGTCATCACAGACCTTTTTCTTATCTTAGGTATTTGCCTGTATGGATGCAAACTGGTGGGCTAATTTGCAGCCTTGGTTTCATTTCAACAATTCTGCACAGGTTGAGCTGGACAGACTGAAGTTTTGCATCTATAACCCTCCCACCCAATCCCCTACAAACCCAATCTGTCAGTGCCCACATCCTCGCACCATCTCCCTTGCTTTCATTCTCTCTCTCACTCCGTGTCCAGCTGAATGCCCATGGCATGCCCTGGCTCGCCTTCTCATTGACTTCCACCAAACAGTGGAGGCCCAGGCCAAAATAATTTGTATCTGCTCAATAAATCATTAAAGTCTGTCATGCCGTGTCCTGCACTTTTTTCACTCACCATTTTTTTCCCTCCCTTTCCCTCAGCTCTCAAAGGTCTTGTTAATGTTTCAAAACCGCACATAAGACACAGCAGCCAGACGATTAATTTGAAATATACCCACAGGGCACCTGGAGGATTTTTTTTTCTGACTCCTCTCTCTTCTGTAGTATTAACACCTAGTGCTTTCAGAGCAAGGGAGCGGGCGGAGGATGATGGGAGGGGGGGGGGGGGGGGTGAAGGGTTGAGCTGGGACAGAACTGTACAAAGTGTACCCTCCAGTTATATAGCTGAGCGCTTTTACCCCAAAACAGCCTTTTGATGTGTGCAATATGTTGAAGTAAAATGGGTTAAATGCTTATAATGCAACCATTTTTAAACTGGATGAAGCAGAGGGAGAGAGTTGGACTTAGAAACCCACAATAATAGTCAAAAGCTCTCCTTCAGTTAAATGCTAATCACCCTCTTTTTGGAATAGAAGTTTAATGATGTGGAAAAGAGAGAAGACTGAAACGTCTTCTCAGGAACATGTCCCGTAATGCCTGGCCTAATCGCATCCGTCAGTGACCTATAAAATTTGTTACAAAAATAAAAGTTCCTGCACTTCTCTGTAGCACTGGGCAAGTGAGTGGGATGCAAGCTGAAAGAAGAAACGTCCATTAAGAAATCATGTGCGCTCGCTATGATGTGCTTGCTGACTCATGCAAAAGTGTCTTGGCGAGTCAATTTAAGATGCACAAAAACTAACGAACTGCAAAAAAAATGCTTTTTATGCATTAATCGCCTCCTGGAAACTGTCGATACATTTAAAAAGTGTAATGATTTCTTATCAGTGCTTGAATGAACCGTAAAAGCACCTTTTGAGATATTGACATTTACACAGTTGTGAGCAGGAGAACGCCTGCTTCCATATTGCAGCTGACGGCTGCTTATTCCGAAAAAACAGGCCTGAGTACTGAGCTATGAGAACTAATGCTGTGTGCATTCATTTTAGATGAATAGTTAACGCCCGGCATTATAAATAATGGATTATTACTCATTAATAATTTGATCAAAAATATCCCAAAGCAGTTTTTGCCTCATTGTACATCATTTTGTGTGTGTCAGAAAAAAAAAACTAATTTATTTTCAAATACCCCACCATGTCTGTGTTTTGTAAATTTCTATATTTGTGCTCCTACTTATTTATTTTTACAGATACAATTTTAATATTTCATGTGCGGCACTAAATTACATTTAGTTTCTTTTTGTCAGGAGACACTGGGAGTGGGATATTTTTATTCATATTTGCTGAATATGGTTCATTAATCATTCAACAGGAAATAAATATTGTTTGAATGAACTCTGGAGCTAATTTGGTAACTGCAAAGAAGAAAAACATACTACAATAATGTGTGCTTATCGTGCTTAAGAGGCACGGGATAGTTGTAATACTTTACGTGTGGGATGTAGCTTAGTCTTACCAAATAAAGCAGCTCCTGTGGATTTGCCCTTGAGCTAGGCATTTTAAGTGAACTGCCTCCACAAACACCCAACCTCATAAAGCAGTAATGAGCCAAAAAGGCCTCAGTTCTTGAAACACCTTCCACATTTGCCATTGCAATCAGCACTGTGGTGACTACTCACTGCTAGTCTGCTGGTTTCTTGAGATAACAAGGAAACAATATGGTACCAGCAGACTAACACATGTAACTGTGAGTGTCTCATTAAGGTCATGTCTGCTGTCCACCATTGCAGGAGGCAGGACTTGTCGGAGAGGCACCTCATGCTGAGGGTTAGCTTTTCTTTTTTTTTGTTTTAATAATGACTCAAAGCAGAGAGATGTATTGCAGAGTTTTGCTTAACTAACCCATGGCTTGGCTTAAGAGGCTAGGGTGGTGGCCAGTACGAGCCATTGCCCATTACTGAGATGGGTTTGTGTGGCTGTCTTTAGGCCTTGGTGGGCCCCGGGGGGCTAACACTGTTCAGACCCCAGCCGGCAGCAGGTATGGGTGAACTTTTCAGTGAAATTATGCTTCCTGACATCTGCCCAAACAGTGCTTAGCCAAACACCAGGAAGGCTGTTTGTGAGAATCTATCACAGTTGAGGGCACTGTTAGTGGCAATCTCTGCGCATCTGTGTTGGAGATGTGAGGGCTTGGGTGGGGGTTGTCTAGGTGGGGTGGGGGAAGGTCAGAAAAGCCCAGATAGAGAGATGCGTTATTGAAGGGCTTCTTACATTGTTACTTATGCTCGGCTGACCGACCAGAAATCAAATATTCCAATGTTCTCTCCTGCCCCTCAGACTGCCAAATAAGCAGCGGATCGGTCAGCACACAGCACGACGCCCGGCGTGGGCAGGTCACTGGTGTTCGCATGAGTTAAGAGTCCATTTGTACATGGAAGAGGCAGATAAATGCCTTTCCTTCCAGAAGGTTTAGCTCTAAAATGTGGTTTATCACTTTGCAACTCCACAGGTACAGAGCCCTGATTAAAATATCCCAATCCTTTCAGGTAATAAAACATTACGGAAAAATGTAAAGAGTAAGAATACATTATTCATCCACGTCTGTCGTCACCTAGTTGATCCAAATGTTTATTATTCAGGTATTAGCCATAAGGCATGTTCTCTACAAATTATTATGAATTATTTAGTAACTACCATGGGACTAAAACGTAGTTATGAGGGTGAAGAACTGAATTTAAGGGGGTGGTCAGCTGAAATTATATTATGTGCTTTCTGTGTTTAAATATATAACCGAAGAGGCTTGGATCAATCCAAAATGTAAAAAATGAACTGCATATTCACATCAGATCAGGTGGAAGGGTATGTTCACCTTTTCCCCAGGTATCATACTCCCAGCATTCCATCGAACCTGTATTTTCCCCCTGAAACCTAGTTTGAACAGCTTTCAGTGGTCTCACAAAAGGCCTAAATTTGACATACAAACAGTGTTGACAGGCATTTCAAGAAAAATCACTTGCCTCGGTTCATTTTTTTTCCGAAGATGTTTTTAGCTGCAGGAAAACTGTTGCTGGCGCTTGTTCCGATATTTTAGCTCAGCGAGAATAAAGATAACACCTCTTCACGAAAGTTTCGATGCATTTGACAAGATTCTGCATGATATGTTTACTCGGGCTGAATTCGCCCTCTTTGCTGCACTCAATCAGCCGAGTGGATGGAAATGCCATCCTATAGCAACAGGAAAAAAATGATTACTCATTGGGAGTGTAAGCATGAAGTCTGGATCATTTTAACCCACTTTTCTGGCAACGCACTCTTCTTAAGCTCTTGGAGTATTTGAGCCTTGCACAGAGGGCTAAATGTCAAGTATCTAAAGCTGGGCCACTCAGAAAGACTGAAGAAAGAAGGTAATTAATTACTTGGTAAAATAATTTTTTTTTTAATCATAGAGAGAAACAGACACCTATTGATTAATGGGGCAGTAAGTGTTTGCCAGCTAGAATATCAAATAATGTTCTTGTACATCCAAGAGGAGTCATTAAGACAGGTGAGTAGACCTTGACATCACAGCCTCAACAAAGGCACAGAGGAAGCTCAAAATGAAGCTGTGTGTGTGTGTGTGTGTGTGTGTGTGTGTGTGTGTGTGTGTATGTCTGTGTCTGTGAGTGTGTGTGTTTGACAGAGAGATAAAGAAAGAAAGAGATGGAACGGGGTCAGTGCAGACTGACAGACCTCCCAGGTCATTTACCTGCTCTACCCTGACAGAGTCTTCTCTCATCAAAGAGCCACAATTAGGCCAATTAGTGATGGTGCTGTGGAGAAAAGGCCATGCTCTCCTCCTCTTTATTTATCCTGCTAATGAATTTCCATCATCTCATGTGATTTCCCTCAACAGGGACCAGTGAGATGTGTTTGCAGCAATTGGGGCACGAAAGATCGCAGCGCCTTAAAATAAATATCTAAATGCACCAAATGTGCCCAGTCAGCAAAAGCATGTTTGGTGCTTCTTACATTTTCTACAGGAACTATGAGGTTCATGTAGCTAACAAGTAATAGAGGCTATAACAAGCCATAATCATCACAGAGTCAGACATCATAAGAAAGAGATCTGTACATGGTTGCTCATGGTATTTGACAGGTAATTATCTATACAATGGACAAAAGTAAAATGTAGGTAAAAAAGTAGCAGCCATCCTGAACCTGGAACAACTTCTGACCATTTATCTGTTGCTTTGGCAATGTGAGGCACTTTGATTTTGTTCAGCGCCTACTGGTGTTTTATTAGTTCCTTTACTTAGTAAACCTACATTAATCAGGTAGTTACAGTGCAAAACCAAATGGAATAAGGGCTGAAAAGTCAGTCCTCAGTCCTGGCATTCCCTTAGTATCCTAATCTCAGTTTAAGAGATATCGTTTTTATTTTTGGCATAGTGCCTGTTACTCCTGCTTGATCTTTTCTGGGTTTTCTGGGTTTCTCCCATTTTTGGCTGGAATGGGGGGGTAATGTCAGTTTAAAGTAGGCACTTTGGGAAAGCAGTTGGAGAAAGCACATGGCTCTGCTCAATTATCGTGAAGTGTGTGATGGAGGATGTGGAGCAGGCCTGGCCAGGGGGATGCACATGGGACAGGCCCACGGCAGAGCAAGGGCTAGACGCTAACAGACTTGTCTGAGCTCCCGTGCCTCAGATTGGAGCGCTCTCACCTGCCCCTGAGCCTGGGAGAGGCCATGCACCTTCCATACCGTCCTTACCTTCTCACTATGAGCTCCACTGGGACCTGACCCAGACATTGCTCTTACCCTATTTACCACAGAATGATGCGGAACGACGAGAGCTGTGTTAGCAGAAGTGTGCTGTAGACAAGCAGCTTTACATTAATCTTGGCTTATATCACAGTTTACAACAATCTGTAATAGCAATCTATGATGGACCACGAGTCACTAGTATCCTATACATTTTTATATAAGCTTTGTTAAAATTAGGTAGTTGCATTATGGCATAATATTATTATTAAAATGAACAGACTTCATGATGCCATCACTGTTTAAACATCCTTTTAATAATGAAAAAAAACAAAAACGATTTCATACTATTGTAAACTTACATGTTCTACTTATGATTAACTAACAACGACAAATAATAATACACATTCATTTGTTTGGCTGTTTTAGACAAATGTGTTTTAGGTGAATGACATTCAAGTTGAGCATTAGATTGATTGTTAAAAATGCATATTCAAACAAAGATTCCCATTTTGAACTTTGATTTCTACAATTGCTTCTATTCAGGTAAGCAAAAATAGTATCAGATCCATGTGCATCCTCATTTGACACATTACAACACAAGTCTCTCTGTGTCTTTTGGATGTCCACTCCATAAAGCAAAGTGTAAATGAATAATTGTGTGAAACTATTTATTAAAAATTAATAAACAGTATATAACTGTTCATTAAAAAGAAAGACATAATTAGATTTGTTATAAGTGATAAGATTAGTATTTTTAAGAACATTATTGAGAAAGAACACCAATTTGGAAACACCAGTGAAAAGGCGTTTGACATGCTTTTGGCATGATGCTAATTGGTGAGACATAAGCTTTCATTACTTGTTAACTACATCGGCCTCATGCTGTAGCTCCAGTGCAAAATTAAAGGAGTCAGCTTTGGACACCAAACATATTGGCAGATCAGTTGCATTTAGAGCATGAATAAGATTTATTTGCCAAACCATTGCTTTGATTACCAAGGATACATCAAGACAGTGCAGAGCTGTATGTCTTAAATCCCTCATGCTATTATTAATTCAAGGAGAAATACAGACAATAGAATGTTAGGTTGAGTGCATGACGGACAGGTGATTTGGAATTAGATGTGCATATGGTAATGAGAAAAAATTATTTGGACGGAAATAGTCTACTCTAGCAAAAACAATTGTGAAAGACAAAATGCTATTTCCTTTATTTTTAATTCCCCTTAAAGACAAAAAAAAAACAGTTTCAAGGTTGGATTGTATGTTACCTGCCGTGCTGCCTGCAGCTGATGCCCTGTACTGTTTACAGCGCCAGCAGTTTGAGTGAAACTCTCAGTGTTTCTCAATTCCTATCATCTCCCCCTATAACTCAACCAGCTACATGGTAATAGGAGCAACTCTGAATATGATGCTCTTCCTCTCTCTCTTGGCCTGTTGCTGGCTTGTTGTTTTACTGACTCGCATACTGAAAAATGAGTGGGTTCACGCCAGCCACCATATTGATTAAGGCTAAATAAGCCCTAGCAGCACTTGTAGTGAGAGCTTGTTTGTGTCTGTTCATGTCAGGGGCATTTCTACGGCAACCTGCCGTGGCCGGACCCCTGAGGAGCGCCAGCTGCATGCTGGAATGAGGCTCCATCTGAACCGGGGGCCCACGGCTCTGAGAGCCATCATTATTTTGAGGGAGAAAAACCCGGTTTGACAGATGAACTGGGGCCAGAGAAAAAAAAAAAGAGTGAATCTCTGATACGACACATAACAAGCTCTCAGAAGAGAGCAGCGCCAATTCATTACTATGGTAACCTGTATCAAAAACACACTCGCAGGCAGGATCTCTTTGTTTTGGTACGGGGGGTGATGATACTATTTGATGGGAGCAGGGAGGCGGGCGCGGGACTGCGGCAGGTCCAGGGGTATTAGCGGCAGGCTGGCTGATGAGTTAAAGAGGGGGGGACTCTCCCAGAGCAGGAGCATGCCGGGATCAGTGCTGGAGTAAGAGTAATTTGGAGGGCTGAGTTAGATTTAGGGCTGATAGGACTACAGGCCAGCTGCCGCAGGCTGAGGGTGTGAGAAAGCAAAACTTCAAACCAGGGGATTTACTCACACACTGTCTAGCAAAGCACTCTGTATATTAGAGTCTGAGTGGAGTTCTTACACTGCTTCAACTTGTAGGCCTCGTGCTTAGTGATATAGAGATTAACTTTATCCATTATATAATATTTGCAGCATGTTTAAAATTGGTATGAATATTAGGATCGGACAAAACATTCACATAGCCGCAATGCTGCTGCATATTTCTGTTATTATAAAGCTCACTGGTAATTAGAAAAATTAGTAATACAAGTGGAATTGCTTCAGAATTCACATGAATTCCTTGATTTATCAAAACACCCATAGAAGTAGTCATCTGGCACCACAGCCCTAAAACCTAATTTTCATACTGTAGACTTTTGGCAGTACTGCTTCTGTGGTTAAGAAGTGTCTTATAATGCAGCCCTGGTATGTGCTACCAGTGCAAGTTGCTGAATGAAACTGAACTCATACTGACCCTTGCCCTTGATTTGATCTGGCACAACTGGTGCAGCTAATTTTGAGACCTTGGCTGAATCTGCTTGCATGAACTAACAGATTTTGATTGTGGCAGATAGATTTTTACAGTGATTTACTGTGTTATAGATCCACATAAAATACCCAACTAGGATAAAGTGGTATTTTAGAATAGTGTTTACATTGTTGCAGTCTATTTTTGGGGGATTTTCAAACAAATTTGGCAAAGAATAGCATCCACCCACCTCTCATCAACTGGTAGACTCTGTGCATTAGGTTCCACACACCACTGCTGCAGAAATGCTTACCACTCAGAGCAAACTTATCAAGCTGGGGGGAAGATCTGCTGTGATTTTTCCACCTGCTCAACTCATCCCTCGCATCCTCCTTAGTTTGTTTAGGGTTACATTTACCCACTTCTTAAACTCAGAAACTATTCTGAAAGAAAGCATCTATAAACTATAACAGTATGAGATAGAGATAGAGAGAGCATGTGAGGGAGGAAACTGGGTTCAAGTCACATAACAGATATCTAATGAATAAATGTATTGACAGTGACATGGTGAGTGATACAAGTTAATATTTTTTTTTTAATTTGCACTTTTTGGATTTCATATTGGTATGATTTTTTGTTTCTCTTTGATAGTGTTTTACACAAATTTACACTAACATACATTTTTCTTTGCTTTTTATTTTTTCACTTATAAAAGTTCCACTTTTAACATGTGGGTGGTTTTATGTACCAAAATGTCATGATTCATTTGAACACTTTCGAACAGAATTACCTTTACAATTTCCCTTAGAATTGGTGGTGTTGAACATTTAGGACTGTTACATGTAAATGATTTATTTTCTGATTGGCTGCCCATGTACTGTACCTCATTGAAAAACAAGTGAAACACTCCTAAAATTTCAGCATGAAATAAGCAGACTCTAATTGCTGTACAAACAAAAGGCAAATATATGAATTTATTTTTCAGATTATATTTTTTCCTTAATATGAGTTCTTTAAATTCTTCCTTTTTATATATGCACAAATTGTACATGCTAAATCTCTTTTAATTTATTGTGGATTCATTTCAAAAAGCGCTGATGTTTTAGTGTATTGATATCCAGGATAATTAATGTGGAAAACCAGTTATGTTAAGCTTTTGTTATAGACATTGTTAAGCGTCCCGACACATGCAACATATGTTTCCTTTGTCAGTATCGCTCCTGTAACCTCACAGGTCAGTGCCCTCTCTCATAATGCCCCTTCATTTGCATGAGTGAGGCAAGCTGGGAAAAAAGCTGACTTTAACAAATGGGACGTGAGCAGACAGTCACACTGACTGTTCTCTTTCTGTAAATTCCTTTTCCGCTTTTTTGGGCACAGTATATGTCTTTTTGATCTCATTACCTTTAAAGATCCTGGGGTAATGAAATCAAGTTTTGGGGGCCTTTGATTTTAAATCTAAAGGTTGTTTGGAAGGTAGAGGTTAAAGAAAAAAAAACATTGGTATCAATCAATCTGTTCAGTTCCTTTCATTTGTAGAACAAGCACAGCATAATTTGGCACCTGATGCGGCAAGGAGTGAGGCTAAATCAAAGCGTATAAATAATGAACTCTAATTAGCGGCGTGTGGGAGAGGTGTGATGTCTGTCTGGATGGCAAATCTCCACTCCTTCCTGAACCTCTGCTTGTTCTCGATCAGCCACTGCGAGAGGCTCACTACCGTGAGAGGAAGTCAAAACTTCTCGGTGAAAGAAGAGGAAGGGGGAGTGAGAGAGTAGGAGGAGGGGGATACACAAAAGCTTCTGCAGTTGCTAATTGAAATCACACACACTCACGCACACACAAACGTGTGCATATTTGGTTAATTAAGAATTAACCTGTCCCGTTGTGAAAGATTTGGTGTACCTGCGTTGAGTCATTTTCATTTCTTATTTCTTACCTTGTAGAAAACTGAGGTGTTGGGTGTGTGGTTTTTTTTGCGTGGGATGAATAGTACCCTAATTAGCATCACAGTAGGACTGTGATATCCCAACACCAACACCCAAATCTAGCCACACACACTTACACAAGCATCCGTACACAAGCCATGGCATTGGTGCAGTGGCCCACAGAGTTGGGATGTACTTAGTTTCAGTGTATTGCATCATGGTGTATTATCTAACAAGCACAAATGTCACTGTGCCAACAAACATCTCTTGGACCTGGGGGGTAAATTAGTCCCTCGGATCACACCACAATGGGGAAAAAAAGAAAACACTCGCTGATGACTGCGCTAAGTTAGTGGCCCACTACTGCTTGCCGATTTAATGAGAAGTTCGTATTTGATCACAAGCCTCCAAACAGTGGCGTTCATATATCGGCTTGCCACGTTTAATTCATCTTATGTAAAGGGAAGTCTCTGATTAAGCCTTGTGGTCCACCCCCCCATCACCCATGATGAATCGTGTGAGCCGGAATGCACAGTTTGATTTATCTGCCTGACCTTTTGTATGCAAAGGATACACTTTCTGCACGACAGTAATGTGATGGGTCAAAAAAAGAGGTCATAGCAGATAAAATAAAGACCCCTACCCAACCACACACACACACACACACACACACACACACACATTTTTTTTTGCCTTTCATAATTCCATTTTGCAGTGTACAGTGGAGCAGCACACAGTGGCATGTTGTGTGTGTAAATATATATATATATATTTATATACTTATATACAGCCAAACACTTTTTCAAAAAGTACCTGATCAGTGGTGATCAATTGAGCAGATAAGAAGGAATAGAAGAATAAACAGAATTAGGTATATTAATATGTATTTTCACTCCCCCTGGCTGACACCATAAAGGAGAAATCAGCTTGGATTGTGAAGTCTTTTGATCATGCGTACCTTCCATTTTCTCTGTCTCTCTCCTCAGAGCTTTTTCACAGGATGATCTGGCCTGATTGACTTTAATTGCTTGTAATTTCTGGCTGGTTAATCCATCTCTCCTTAAAAATGAACAAAGTGAGAAAACGAGAAAGGTGACTGTGAGGTGGTCTGAGCTGCTTCAGTTCAATAACAGCTTGATTCAAATATTGCATTGCTTTATTTTAATATGAGAATGCAAACATGATGCTTTAAATATGAATATTTATATATGGATTTATTTCATTGTTGTTTTTTTTGCAGTAGATAAATAATGTTCTCAGAAGGTGTCTGTTCTTAAAAGGGAGGAGAGTTAGGGTGAGCAGGAGAGACACTAAGTAATTAGTGAAAAAACACATGTACACTTTCTGTGGTCTGGTCTAGGCTTTGGCTGGATGTCACAACAGCCCAAATTTGAAGAGTGCAAACACACTAGGAATGAAAAGAGTTCTACACACGCATTAGCACCTTGACTAGACGAGCATATTGCTAAATGGAATAGTACGGTTTAATATTTCTTACCATATATTTGTTTTAGATTAGCTTTTTTGTCATAATATGGTATGTTTTAGAAATGTAAAACATAAAATACAATAACCTCTTATGAAGTGGGCTAGTATTTCTCAGTGTGACATGTCTCAGCATGGTGTGGTTTTGAATGGTCTAATATGATTTTGTATGGCATATGTTATTGTGTTATGGTGGAGAATCCTCTAGAGTGATTTACTATGCTATGCTATATCATGGCATGGATGAGAATGGCCTAATATTATTTGCTATGGTATATTTGATTGCGCTTTGGTTTAAAATAGTATGTGTAAGTCATAGCACCAATCCAATGATGGGGATGAATTCAATCCAATATGATAACAAATCTTGTCTGAAACACACACACACACACACACAAACACACACACACACACACATCTTGTGTGATGCCTTGTTGTTTCCTTCTTTTTTAGTACTTTGGGCATGCCTATTGCCTATTTTTAAATGGTGTTAAGTGAAGCACTGTATTTAAAAACCACTTGTTGAAAATCCAAGGTACATTAGTATCAGCCTGTTCTTAAGCGTTAAATGTCAGTACTTGTGTTAAAAAAGAAAGAAGTGGTAATGCTCCATCTCTAGTCTTAGTGTCATGAGAATGATTTAGCTTGGTTTAGAATAGTGAGGTGTGGCATAGTAAAGATTATGGTTAGGTATGGTATGTTATAGTAAGCTGTGGCATAGTATGGTTGAGAATGGTCAACTCTGGGTCATTTTTGTGTGGTAGTATGGTAGTATTAGCTGTGTGTGTGTGTGTGTGTGTGTGTGTGTGTGTGTGTGTATGTGTGTGTGTGTGTGTGTGATTAATTGTGTATTTTATTTGCATAGGTTTGTAATGTATAAGGGATTCAATCACTCTCACGCTACATAATTAGAGTAAAATGTTTGCTACTTGTTTTTACACAAAAGTAGAGAAGAACGATAGCACAATTATTAACACATTGTGATAATTGTCCTTGATATGTGAGGTTGGGACAGCAGGGAGCCGCTAGGGGTAAAGCAGAAGCAGGTTAGTGTGGAGAACGTGGCTGAGTGCTTAACGAGAGATGGGCTCCAGGCACAGGTGCTCCCGCGCTTACAAACGCTCACAGCAGCTTTAGCTCCGTAATTAATACATGAGAGGCCAAAGCGTTTGCCAAGCAGCAGCTCACAGAGTCTCGTCAACGGCAGCATGCCAAATCCAGCGCTGCAACAAAAACAACAACAACAACAGAAGAGCAGGATGAGTGTGTCCAAGGGAACAGTGAGTGATGAATGTTATGACGGACAGGTGAAGGGGAAAAGGGTCTGGGAATCCCTAAATATAGCCGTTATGACACAATGGGGAAAAACCTAAGAAACAATAAAAGAGGAGAAGATACAGGGGAAAGAGAGAGTGAGGGTTGAGTGATGGGGTGGGTGCATTTGTGTAAAGTGTAAAAAAAAATAAATTAGCCTGTACAGTGGCTTGATTGAAAGGAGGCAGAAAGAAAAAAATCCTTAAAACCAAGGAAAAGTAAAAGAGCTGGAGTGACTGGTGCAGAGAGTGAATTTGAATGATAGTGTAAGAGAAAGCCAGAGATTAAGGAGCATTGATAAAAACAAAAACGGAAGAAAGAGAAAGGTAAAGCAGGGAAATGGTACAATGAAAAGAGTGGCTATGGTATGACAGAGAGAGAGATTGCTGAAAGTACAGAGATTTTATAGAAAAAAAGAGAAACTGAAAGAGAAAAAAAGGTGCCGAGACGGAATGATGGAGGAGGAGGAGGATTCTGTAAAGTGTGAAAGATAAAAGGTTTAAAATAGAGTTGGCTGTAGAGTGATAAAGAAATGATGCTTAAGGTAAGGTGGGGAGGGTTTACAAAAAAAAAGAGAGAAAAAAAATAGAGAGAGAACAAGAGTGAGGGAGTGGGAGCGGGCATGCGAGGCCCCAGGTCTCTGAAGGGGAATTGTAAGTAAAGCTGACTGAGTGAGCTCCTCCAGTCCGGGGACGTCTCTGCAGCTTTTTTCCCGCTGCCGGACACTCGGTCCCAGAGCACCTGGACTGGACTCGCGCTGACACACACTGCCTTCCAAAGATGAACAACATCACCCCTCGTGCCCGCCAGAAGGTCAGAAAATTGCTCCCATTGCACACTGCTACTTCTCTCATTCTCTCTCTCTCTCTCTCTCTCTCTCTCTCTCTCTCAAACACACACACACACACACACACACATACACACATCCCCTCCTCTCCTGTTCCTCCCTGGCCTGGGTAAAGGTAGCTTTTACTCTCCTTAACTCTTCCACTCTGAGGGGCAGAGAGCCTTCTCCTGCTCGGCAGAAACCTTTTTCCACTTGAGTTTGCCCCGTTACGGGTGCGCCGAAATAAAGCCTGCTTTACTCACACATGAGCAGAGGACTAAATAATAGATGGCAGGCCCATGATGAATTTGGGAAAGATTTTAATGACACCCAACACGCCTTCCCCCTAGAAGCACCCCCCTCCCGCAAATGGCTATAAATTAACCACCACTCATAATTAAAACCAGTGAGAAAGAGAAAGAGAGAGGGAGAGAGCAAGGGAGAGAGAACAGAACAACTTTCAGCATGAATAAAACATGGACGCCGGCACTGTTTGGCTTGCTGTACATGCTCTTGTGGTGGGTATTTGCAGTGAGGATGATGTGATACAGCTCCAGAGGACCTAATGTAGAATGACTGTATTACAATCACTAGCATAGTAAAGGCCTTGCAGTGGCAGCCCCATTGGAGGGAATTGCCAGGCTAAAGTAAACCATGTGTGCCCCGTTTACCGGCTCCTCATCCACTTCTTGCACATCTTACCTGTCCTTTAGCTCCCTCCCATCTTTTTGCTATTGGGACCCTCATCAATTTTTTGCCAGATGCGAGCGTGCAGCACACTTGCGGCATGCAGTGCTGAGACGGATCCTCTACATCCATTTATCCACATTAAACGAGAGCTTTTCAGACCTTCGCCTTCCGAGAGATAAGAGTTTAATGGCGATGTCCCAAATAAGTTTGCACTGTGTACTTCAGCACTCCATTGAAAATTCATATTCCCATTTTATGCTTTTATCACCTTGAATAAGTGGCAGCCTAGCCAAGCGTGCACAGTCCCCACCAGCTGCCAGTTTGGAGCATGTCTAGTAAAGTCCTGCTGCCAAGGCAAACATATACTTCTCCTTATGCTCCCTTTTCCCCCTTGTGCTATTACATAGAGGAAAGGCAGAAATGATTCATATAACATGGCTATAGCCACTGAATTTTTCTCTCTTTTTATGAGTGATGTCCTTTCCTTATATCTTAACACAGATGTTAGGAAACGATTTATTTTTATAGTAATTACCATTCAGATACCCTTCTTATGGAGCAGCGTTTTCACGTTTTCATGTTACCATTAACTAACTTCTCCTCATCCCATTTTTGTTTGTGTCTTTAAGAATCTTTGTACATGACATCTATTCTGATTCTCTATCCTATCATGTGCCTTGTTAAAAACAGTCTGTGTTAAAGCAAAGTTGAATGTGAATAGGTGCTTATATGTTTTTTATGACATCATAGAAATATTAAATTCACAAGTCTATGTTTGCTGCTTGTTTTCCATAAATTGACATTATGATACAGGGAGTGAATGGCACGTTTTGAAAGATAACAATGGTTACATGACACATCAACCTCTTATGATCTGATTAAATGATAATTTAGGCCTTTTACTATGAGAGCGTTATATATAGACATGGAAGCCAGTGCTCTAGTCTTCACATTGCTCCTTGGTTGTTAGAGGGAGTCTTTAGGCTTATGGCTGAAAGGTGCAGATATGTGTAGCTGCAATGTGCCTTCGGGGAAAGAGGAGCACTTACACGCGCTAATCGTAATCAGGATTCGCTCTTTGCCATGTTAAGGAGCGGGAACAACATGGCACTCGCGCTCCGGACACGAGCAGCCTACATTAGTCAGGAATGTTTTCCAGCGCGCAACACCGCTACTATTACTCCCAGCATGCCTCAGGATGAGGTGACTGTCAGTGCGTATTAGCCGTGGGGGCTCCGCCATGCAAACATATAATCTGTAATTGGAGTCTGAAGAAAGTAGAGAGAGAGAGCGAGAGAGACAGAATGAGCGAGCAAGAGAGAAGGCTTTTAAAACAATCTACTGGTTCACTATATTGTCATCAGGGCTACTTGCCGACAACATAACGAAGCTTTTAGCAACTGTCAAGCAACCGATCACAGAACATGTTCCACCCATCTACTTCCTCTCCTTTTGTTTCCATTTTTTTCCTACTGAGTGTTTTCGTGGGTAACCTGAATAGGTCTGTTTTGATATTTCCTTGCAGTGAATGCTCTCGCTGCCTCAGTTTTCAAGAAATGACCAGTTCGCTTGATTGTATCGACAGCTCTAGTGTAAAATCTGTCTGCATCAAAGGTCAAAAAGAGCAATGTTTTCTCTCCCTCACTTTTTTTCCCTCCTTCCCACCGTCTCCACGGAATCCACGTTCCATCTCGTGCAGAGTAAATCTCAGAGCAGAATCACTTTTTCTGACAATAATTTATAAATTATGCACTGGTTGTGTTTTGAATTGAGAAAGGCTTTCATATCTCTTCCATTAACTCGGATTAAGTTTTTATTCTGAATGCTGGGGAGAATGCTAGCAATATCCCCGTCTCATTTCAATGAAATTTTTATCAGTGCTCTTTTCTGTTGTACACTCCTATTGGGATGTCTGTGAATCTGCAGCTTGGCTTTTGGACGTGAACTCCCCTCAACCTGCTTGGCAGTGGCTCCAAACGCTTCAATATTTGATGGGCTCGGGCTAACTCAGCCGTAAGAATCCAGCTGCAGAGATTTAACTCTAATGTAAAAATTGTGAACGGATGAAAACTGGGATGTCATAAGTAATACATCTATTCTGAGTGGGGGCATGGCTACCATTTGCAGTGAGGAAAAAGGGGGTTGAAGGGATGAAAGAGAGAGAGAGAGAGACGGAAAGAATGAAGAAAAGAATGGGATTTAAGAAGACACACACCATTCTCATTCCTACATTTATGTTCCCAAAATAAAAGGCCTGGAAGCTACGGGGATAACAGCGAACATTTTCTTCCCTCTCAGTCGCCTGCTCCTTCAATTGATTCTTAATTGGGAGTGCTCTTTCTCCTTTTCTTCACAGCCGTCAATAAAAAAGGTCCCTTAATGTCATCCTTCTGGAGAAATGGGCACCACATCACTTAATGTTTATAGGCCAAGTCCATTGAAGCATTCTGTCTCTCTCTGTCTCTCTCTCTCTCTCTCTCTCTCTCTCTCTGTCTCTCTTACTCCCTCTCTCTGTATCTCTTACTCTCTCTCTCTCTCTCTCTCTCTCTCTTTCTCTCTCTCTCTCTCTGTCTCTCTTACTCTCTCTCTCTCTTTCCGTCTCCCCCAGCACACACAAACCCCCAAACAGATTTCAAAACATTTGGAAAATCTGTCTATTCAGCTCCTGTGTGTCAGTGCACTCTTCCTTGGAAGTGGAAGAGGTCAGCTGAGATGGGGGCTGATGAATCTTGACCCCCCCTTGCTTCCAATCCATAGCTGACTCCCTAAAGCCATGCACTGTCCAGTATAGTACAGGCTACTTGTAATGGCTCTACCAACAATGCTGCCTTTGTGCCCAGCAATCCAAGGAGAAATTCAGTGTGCTGAGGGGGTTTAGAGATGGGGGGAAACACTTTTAGTCCCTTTTGCTTACATTTTTTTCTTTCATTTTGTCCATTATATAAATGGATTCTGCTGGAAATATTTGACTTGACAGTAGTTTAGCATCCAGCCCCCTCCCTAAAAGATTAAACTGTTCTGATTGTTATTGTCAAGGATGCCTGCTTTTTTCCTGAGGAATGCTCATTGTGCTCATTGCTGGCATTTATCACAATTCTCTGAGCTTTTTGACAATAAAGAGAGTGAAGGGAAAACATAGAAAATGAAGTACATTGTAATCTCATTGGGGCCTTATCTCAGAGGCTGTACTCTTTCTGCAGTGGTGCAAGCTTTGCCTCACGCCATATTTATCACTTTTTATTACCAGTAATAACATTGTTCCTCTGGGAGCTGGAGGGTAAGTATGCCCCCTAGCACTCTTCCGGTTGCTTTTAGAGAATACCTAGCAAGCGTCCACCACACAAGGTTTACTCACAGGCTTCCTTACAGCAAACACTCAGCCATGGTGTCTTTTGCAATCTGATAAATAAGAAATCATTGTGGCCACAACATGGGTTTCAACTGTAGCTTAAGACTGTGTCTTCAGCCAGATTGGAGATGTTTTTTAGTTGTAGAAATGCTTCTGTTTTGACAAATATGTTTGATGCATTTTACATGGGCACTGTGAGCTATTAAAAAAAATAACCTAAAAAAATTATTATTATTATTAAATCATCATAAGATATTTATTTAGCATTCAGACAATGCGCAATATCAAATAACATTTGAAATAAAATATTTTCCTTGGCCCCTCTCATGAATAGCCTAAAAGCAAGAATTGATTGCAGTGCGAGTGCCCTAACCACTAGACCACCTGAGGCGGCAGGTGGGAGGACGATCGGGAGGTTTTATTTTATCTGATAAATTAACACGGACATTGAGACAGGCAGCCTTCCGTGTGTCTTTCTTAGAAATATAGAAATGCGTGGACATGGCAGACATTCTGACTCTAGTATTATGTGGTGCGGGGAGGCCGTGGTTGCGTCATTTCTGTCATGATTACGTCATCACAGTTTCGGTCCGATAAAAAAAGAATTCTGCCGAAACCGAAAGTGTATTTGTTGTCATTTTTGGCCTGAATATTTCACTGGCCGAATTTTCAGTG
>JBBMFX010000101.1:7153812-7165688 GCA_037832545.1 Rhabdalestes septentrionalis
AGAGAGAGAGAGAGAGAGAGAGAGAGAGAGAGAGAGAGAGAGAGAGAGAGAGAGAGAGAGAGAGAGAGAGAGAATCCCTGTGAATCCCTGTGTATTCAATCAAAATTTGTTAATAAATCCAGTCATAAATCCCAAACATATGACCTGGTGCATAGATATCCCTTCCCATCTAAATCTCATATGCTTCATCAAACTAAAAGGAGTCGACAGCCACCAAACATAATCTATTCCAATTTCTCCTTTTGTGAATTGGTAAGAAGGATGAACTCGCATGGCAGTAATGATGTTGAAGGTATGCCATTTTGTATTAGTACACTAAGGATTATATTTAACACTCCTGCTCTTACCAGCACTGTGAGCAGAGCTGCTGCAGCGAAGCTGATGCTAACCTGAGCTATCTCTTCCATTATTGCCTAATTAACCTGCTAATAGCCAAGTCCTCATGGCTGTGCTACGTTAATTATCCAACACCGCAATTGACAGCAGATTAGCAAGACATCAGTCAGCATCCTAGCTCAGCACATCTTTTTTCGCTATTATATTTTTTATGCGCACCAGCCCTTCACTGCATCTCTTTGTTTTGATACAAGGTGAAAAGTGAGTCCTTCTGTGGTTCGTGGAAACTGCAAGAGAGGCTTGTAGTTAACAACACTGTTTTGAGGTTTCTTTTAAGAATTAATGGTCATAACGATGCTTCAAGATTTCAACAAACTGGTGTTGGGACATTTTACACTGGGGATCTTCAACTCAAGTCCTTGCAAATCCTGCTTAGCCCCAGTATTCCCTAACCCAACTCAACTGATCCAACTTGCCAAACAAATATCAAACCTTTCGTTAGTTGTGTCAGGTGTTTGAGGGAAGGGGTTTCAGTAAATCCTCATTCATTTGTCCATTAGTATCATATCTTTGTTCTAATCTCTTTATCTGTTTTTGCATTTTACTAGATGCCCTAAGCAGTTGGGTCAAATGAACAATCCATTCATCATTCGATCACTTCTTCCTCTTGTTAGAGACATTAGTGTGAGACATTGTTGTAAGGATGTGAAAGAGAGTTTGCTTGTCATATAACTCTATGTTCTTGTGAGCGTTCATGCGGAGGGCTTGCTGTCGTTTGCAGTAATAACCAACCATAGTATAAGCTGTGACTCAGGCTGTGGTCATGAGCACAGAGACGTTTCTGCTGCTGAATGTGTTCTTGTACTTAGTTAAGGGGTTACTTTGAATAACTTTACCGCAGAGAGTCCTATTACATTTACGTTTATAGCATTTAGCTGATGCTCTTATCCAGAGCGACGAACATCTGTTCTCAAGTAGTCCACATTTGTATCTTAGACCTGTAAAGCTAAACTTCACCATCCACCGTTCAACCAAGACACTGCACACTCGCTAAACAACAACCTGTCAAATGATACCTTAACCTGCCAGTTAAGACTGGAAGGGATGGGAAAAGGTATTTTCCCTGTTTTCCCTGTTGTCATAGTGTTTGGATGCAAAGTTTTACCTTGTTAAATAATTTTGTGCTTGTTGTTTGTTTATATAAAAATGAGATTAAAATCCTGTAATAACCCCTTAAACACTTATACCCCTTAACTGTAACTTCTTGCGGTCGGTTATGGTATTGCTGCCAGAGCAACAACTATATAACAGTGATATAATAAATTTTGTAGGATGCAAATCTAACTGGGCATATTTGCTATTTGAGATTTTAGAAATTATGTTGACTGTGAAGATGTGGGTGGGCCCAAACTTTTAACCCTAACCCAAATTGAATTTCCCCACTTCAAGCAAATGCATAAAGCTGTTAAATTCCTAACTGCACTATTTTGTGGACAAATGTTTATCACTTCTCTTAAATATAAATAGATAACGTCCCCCAGTTACTTTATAATTAATCTGACTATTTGTTCATGACATTTGGAAAAAAAAACAAAAAAACATTGGTGATATGCTTTTTTAAATAAACTATTCTGTAGAAAGCTTATTAGTAGAAGTTAATGAATAATAATTCTCTAGAATAAAAATCTGAATAGTAATGATAAGCCTATAATTAAAGTGGTTTAACTCATTACAAGCAAAGGAATTTCTTTAACATTTTTATTACTGTATTTCAAATAATGTAGTTTGAGTTCCACCACACCCTGCTGTCTTTCTTTCAGACGAAACAGCATATTTGATACAGTAAATTAACTTGCACATGAAAAACAGGGTCACCACTCAATTGCAAAAAGAGAAAGAGGGAGAAATAAAAACAGGTCACGGTCCAGGGACGTGGTGGCCCACACTCAGGTCTCCTGACACCTCACAGCAGACACTCAGCCAATGGAGCAGTTAAGCTGCTAGACGCACATCCACCACTCCGATGAGTGAATATACGTGTTAAGGTGCCCCCCCGAGCCCCTCTCTGAAGGCCCAACTGCGATCCCTGGTCCCATTAGGAATTTTGAGTTGAATTAAGGTGCTTGGGGAGTGCACATTAACACGTGTGTGGCTCCTGTAGGTTGATGTTTGAGTGGGAATGAGACCCTGCAATGTTATATTCCATTAAGCAGCATGCCCTGCCTTGTTCCCTCCGAACACCTAAATAAGTAATCCAGACCGCCCCCTAAAACATGAATCATCTTTTCACAATGCTGGAAAATTAATGGTATGGCTTGGGTAAGTAAATTACACCAATCCCTTCCCGTATAGCCTGCGAAATAGCCTATAGCCTATGTCCTGCGAAATAGGAATGCACTCGGCCAGAAAACCCGGCAATGTGAATAAAATGGCGGTAGAAGGCCAGCCGCTTCCAGGATCACCTTGTATAAAAATCAAATTCAGTTTGGCTGCTTATTAATTCATAAGCCATTAGTAGCATATTTCCTCTACAAAAAGGCCTCTGACAAAAGGCGGAAAAAAGAGAGTGCGCTCGGGAGAGGCATATGGAAATAACATTTTAGCATGCTCGATTAAAACGGGGTCGCAGGGAAATGGCTCAAAGCGTCGGCCTGAGAGATGCAAATGGGCCGATGGGTTTATGCAACGTTAGCTACCTGCTCAAATACTGCCAAAGCCATCCAGGAACTGTAAGCTACATCTCTAACCAAGTACATCTCTAGCCAAGGATAAATATCATTCTTCACTGTATTTTAACCAGGGTCTACTGCACATGCACAAAAAGAGCTACATGCTGTCTGTATTTTAACACAACAGCAAAATTGTCATCGCTCTATATTCATAATAGGTAACAGCACAGTTCTTTGCTGTATGTTCCTACAAGCATGCTTTTTGTTGTTTTGTCATTTGTGAAAATGTTTTCTCAGAAATGATATGCAAATCTTGCTCTGATTTAGGACAGTTTCAGTTTATACTGATTATTATGTACAAATAATTTGGTGCCTTTGCTCTACACATCACTCTGCACAAACTGTTTCATATTTATAGCTCAAACTAGCTTTCCACCAGCTCTTAAATGCTGTTTACTTTAGGGACATTAGTGGTCCTGAAGTAATTTAAAAGGATTTGGCTTGCAGTGGCAGCTTTTGTCCAGGTGGGGCAGTATTTCCACAGAGGAGCAGGTGTTAAGAGTGTCTCATTTCCCCACATAAACACCTCTCGCCATCCCCGACCATGAATTATTAGCACAGACACCAGTCTCCTATTTATTTTTTAAATAGGGCAGGCAGGCCGCACCATCTGAAAGTCAGAGCGCTGCAGTGCAAGTGTGTGTGTGTGTGTGTGTGAGTGTGTGTGTGTGTGTGTACTTTTGGGGGAGCATCGTCACAGGATTCATGAATAAGTCACATGGCCCCTGGACCTTCCTCCGAGGGTTTGGGGCTTCTGAGATGTGTCTCTTTCATCTGTTAGGCCTGCAGTGTCCTGGAGAATCACTGTGCATTCAGATCCTGCATACAGCATATGTTCATGAACCAGAGAGAGAGAGAGGGGGCGAAAGAGAGGTACTGCGCTGCAGTACCTTTTCAATTAGAGGTGCGAGGTGAGCTCATCTTCAGTTCAAATAATGAGTGCAATTAAACAATTAAGAAGCCCGCAGCTGTCTCTGCCCTACTTAACAGCCTTCAAATGAGCAGACACAGGGGGATACAGAGTATTAGCACCTCTTTCCTTTCTGTTTGTACAAATAGACCATAGGTCAACGTCACAAGCAAGAAATCAGTACTGGACCAATGCAGCGAGCCTTAAGCCATATCTGCCTTTTGCTGATGTTCATACAGAGTTAGTTTGGGCAGAAGAACAAAAATCAGGAAAGCTTTTCACTGTTTGCACTTGAGGATTGCATAGATTTTGACTTGAACTCTGTCCGTTCTGTTTAAACTGCAAAGCCCGAAGAGATTCTCATCTGCTTTTTCTCGGCCGCTTTGAGTAACCTTTCCACTGCAGCGGAGAGCCACTGGACAGCACAGATGAGATGTTTGGCATTTGTCAGGGAGGGAGAAGAAAAGAAGCACGGAGCTCTCCTCACATTCAGACATAACACAAGTCCTCCTGACCTGTTTGCCAAGCAGAGGCTGCCCAAACCAAACCAACCAAGCCCCCCACCGCCACCCGCTTCCCCACACACTCCACCCCACAACATCCAACACCGCCCTGTCTCTCCCCAGACCCTGGTCTTTCATTATTGATATGTTTTTTTCTCAAGTTTTTCTCTGACCCGGTACATTAAATAAAACATTGTATGGTTCATGAAAGATTATGAAAGAGCAGCTCATAAGCAGTAGGAGGTGTACACTCAGCACAATCCATTCTGGTATATAATGTCAATGCCAGCCACCCCCCCACCCCACCCCACCATGCCCTGCAGGCATATTGGCGGAACTACCAATGGATGCTAAGCTTTTTCCGACAAAGCTCCGAAGATAAAGTATCTTCCTTTTATCCCTGCTGCAAATCAATTCTGGGCCTTACAGCGAAATCCCATAAAATAACTTCAAACAGCAGTACTTACTCCAAAAATTTGTATTATGGCTATATCTCTTTGAAGCCTGGCGACTGAAGTTTTGGAGGAAAAATGATTTAAGCGTTATCTGCTAAGACGTCGACGTGTCAGCACTTCACCTCAGCTTTTTTGACATATCAACCTGAACCTTTCTCTTCCTTTGTCTTTCTTTCTCTCTCTCTCTCTCTCTGCCCAGTGTTTGGTTCTTTTATTGCTCCTAACCACCGAGGCTTGGTGGTAAATACAAATGTTGCTTGTTAAATTAATGGATGAGATAAATGGAGCGATAGAGCAGGAACTAAACCTTCATAGTGCTGTAGGCCTACACAGCTGCTGAAACATTAATTTCTCTCTGAGCCATCAATCACCCAAGCCTTTGCCTATAGGACTTCACCTACAAGACCACCAAACACAACCATTTCTTCATCACTTATCTCCAGGTAGATGAGTGCGGGCTGGTGCTAGTCTGAAGTGAAAAATATAAAACCTTGCTTAGCACTAAGGAATAGTGAGACATAACAGGGCCAGTCCTGATTACCTTAAAAGTAGTTGATCTTCCAAACCTTGGTTGGTATCTAAAGTTTATTTTTTAGTTTTGCACTGGAGCTATAAGGCAAATGGAGCTAATGGAAGCTTAAACTTCCACGATTAGCATCTTGCACACTGTACACTTAAGCCATCACCCACTTGCCTCACGTTTAGAATTCTGAGTTACCCATAGTTCATTGGCTTAAACCTTATTACAAAATAAAATAATTATAGTCTGTCAAGACTCCCCTTGCTTATGATGTCAATAAAGTCATAACAACAGTACCACGGGACTTGTCTATGATGTGAACCCTGTGATAATGTTGATGAGATTTGGGCTGAAGATGAGAATGTTAGTGCGTCAGCCTGTAATTACCACCGCATAACCTTTGTCCCCTCTGTAATCTCAGTGTCATGATCCTAATCTCCAAAACTATCAGCTAATGATGGAGGTCCCTTAAGCCTAGCTCCTGAGTCGGCCTCTTGCTTTGTAGTGAAGAGAGTGATTCCCCTCCTCCTGAGCAAGCTGGCCCCCCACCAGCCCTCATCTCACACACAAAAGGCCAGTGAAACTATCTAAGCAGTGCCATTCTAATCTCAGCACCACTAGTGCAGCTCTACCTATAACCATCGCTGGTTGTCATAGAAAAACGTGGACAAACTGCTAGATCTAAAACAAGGAAAATAAAATTGGTCAAATTCAAGCACAATGCGTTCTGGTTTCTTTGTGCTTTGTCTTTGTACATTCTTACACTAGTTTAATAAAAATGGACAGTATATATCTTAATACTTGAACAAATGAAACAAAATTGTTTTAGTGGACTGGGTATCAGCTACAATAAGCCCCAACCACTACTTTGGAGACAACCTAACAGACATTACCTAACAGACAACCTGTAGTAGTGGGGCATATTTTCATATCCTTGCAACGCTGTCAAAATATCTACAGGGTGTAGCTCAATATTAAAACTTGCAGTGGCTCTGTTTGTAAACATATCGGTGTGTAAAATGTGAGCAGTTTTTTGCCTCTCACCATTAGCAGCATGCTGTGTGCCGAAAATATGTTCTTGCCACATTTTCAATTGTGGCTCACAATTGGTTAAAAACAAAAGTACTTTGGAAGACATTTTGCTTTATGGGCTGCACAGCACTGTTTTTGTTATAAAAAAGCTAAATTAACAGTTACAGTATAGCAGCAAACATCTGTGGATGTATTAGAGCAAAATCAGTTCCCACTGGAATGTGTGTTACTGTAGTCCAAAAAGATATTTCAGAGTCTAGAATGTTGTGTAATGTGTGTGTTACTTCAGGCTTTTAGTGAAGTGGTAGGTAAATCATGAGAGAGGTCAGTAAATTTTGATCCAAAGTCAATAATAAACACAAATTACAAAATGCTTATTTTATTAAGTAAACAATGCTTATTTTTAAAATAGGGTATAGAGTCTCACATTATGCCAGCCCAAGATACTGATTCCAAATCATAGCCCCAAAATGTCTGGAGTTTCATTGAAAAAATGAAAAAAAAAAACATAACTTTGGATGTTAAACAGTGGCTGCTTAAGAAATGACACTGGCCTATATCTAATATGGAACTGATTAATTTAGTTGTTTGTGGATTGTGTAAAGTGCTGGAGGCTTTGAAATGGAGTTGGATGAAGGTGTGAGTATAGATAGACCAAAGGCCCTGAAGGGGATCAAAGTGGACTGCCCATACAGTATCAAAGGGATGTGATCAAGCAATCGGATTCAAAGCACATAACAGGGAATAGCTGCACTCTTCACCTACACTTCATACATGGACCCTTGTATGTTTATCGGAATGCTTTTGTGTCAAAATGCTGCTGTTTTCACTTGTACACTGCAATATTGCAGCAGTATTTTTTTGTTGAGTGATGCCAGAAACCCAAACCTAGATTGGTGACATCATAGAAAGTGCTGTATTTTTTATTTGGCACATCATGTGTTGTTTGAGAAATTGCCCAATCAGAGGGCAGTGATAGGGCCAGACAGAGACACTGCATGGGCTAGCAGTCTGGCTCAGACCCAGGAAATAATTGACTGGCTAATGGTGCGAGAGGCTCTGATTAATGTGGGGCAAGTTGGCAAGCCTGCTCCCCAACAGCAGCCATGTGACGGTGAGGCAGGCAGGAGCCTCAATGGCTGCCATCGGAGGCTTCTGACATTTCAGCTCACAGAGCAGACAAGCAGTGATGTGCAACCAGCGTCGGTCTGGAGCCAAAATAGACACCGTTCAGCTGGAGAACGCAGAAGGGGGACACTTGAAACCTTACCCGGGAAAACACTTGTTTGTCAGCAAGCTAATGGTTAATGTCGGGCATTTTTGGCTTACATCATCCATGCACTGATGATCCATTACTGTAAATTACGCTGCAGCTTCTCTAATAGTTAGCCACCGTGCACGTGGTGTAATAATTACTCCAGTGAGAGTGAACCTTAAGGGGCTTGTCTGGCTGGTGCTGTGGCGTTGGTGTGCTGCTGCAAGCGCAGACCGTGGCGCGCTGTGAGGCGCCGAGTTTTTGAGGGGCCTTGTCAATTATGCAGCCTTTTCCTCGCTCTCCTGTCAGCACCCTCTGCGCTACTGCCTGCTCCAGCAGCCTTTGATCAAGCCGTCCATACGGGTGAGCCGGGCCTGGGCTGAGCCGGAGCTAGCGGAGCAGGCCCTGGCTGACACAAACACACTCGTACGCGAGCTGACACAGCTACAGATGCAGTAAATGCCAGCCCAATCTCCTTAACAGCCAAACAATGAGGGAAGGCATCATGGGTGGGTGGGAGGTGGTGAAGGAGGGGGGCAAGTTGTCATTGTGCTTGACAAAGCGAAGGAGGCCCATCAAACAACCCATCCCATCTGGTCACATTGGACTTAGCGGGCATGGAATAACCCCTAAAACCCCACAGCTTATTGTCTCCTGTAGAAATAAATATCTCCGCATGGCTTTTCTCTGGGGCTTACACAAAGCTTTAGCTCATGCAGTACGCTGTGGCTATGCTTATGATATATCATTTAGTGAAGAGTGGCATTAGCTAGAGATTTGCAGAAACATATTTCATTTACTCAACTGTAGAATACGTCCATACATGGAATACCCTTGTTTTGTTGCTTTTATTGTCTTGCTAAGACTCAACATATTAATATGGCATTCATTGTAAGCAGTAATTTGCCGTGCTCAGACTAATTACCAAATAGACTGGGAACCTGTTTTAGAAACAACTTTCTCCTTTAAAACAGAAGGAGGTGATTAAGCACAGCCTTTTATTGCCACACTTGATTTGTTCTACAGTCTCTGCGAGTAATCTTGGCAGAAGCAGCATTTGCCCTAAAATGAAATCCTAATAGCAATGTTTTTGTGGCAGTGAATGGAACAAAAGGACTACAGAATACTTCACAAGGCCTCACAACTTGCAGACCCAACACCTTTGGACAGCAATTCCCAGGGTGCCTCTTGATACAAGCTAAATCAGTTGAATGAACTCTGTCACCGAATCAGCCACAATGGTATCCAAACGGCAGCGAGGACACAATAAAAGTCACCCGCTGCTCGCAAAAAGCTTTGTCACCAAAATGCGTTGTGATGTACGACGATTTTCCATGCGTTCACTTCTCAATTATGGATTGTGAGCCAAATGAATTCAGATGGCCCCCAAACACTGAACCTTCTGCTTGCTCCCATTAGTGTTTGGGAACAATGAAAAATACATTAGCTTGGTGAATATACACTCTGTGCAGTGACTCTGTTCTGTGACAAGCTCCCCCAGTTCCACTTTAAAAGTTATCTCTAAGTGGAAAGCTCTTTCTTCAACTGGTGCCCAGTTACCAACTGCCTGATTTTCTAGATGCTAGACTGTTTCCTTGACAAACAGAAACCCATGGGCTAAGAATGGTTCACTCCCAAAAAAGTAGTTGTCTTATAGTAGATAAAATAATTTTTTTTTTAAGTAGTGAGATGAAGCAAGATTTTAATGCCTTAGTTGCATTGCACATATTTTCACAGGTACATACGTGTACTCATGACAGCTGGTTCAAGCTACGGAATGTGTCCGTTTGGTATTAGTAGTGTCCATTAAGGGAACTACTATGCTATAAAAACCCTTGTTTTGATCTATCATTAAAAATATGAAATATTTGCTACACACAATTTTACCCCAATAAGTGTTACTTGATGAGTTGGCTAATCTAAGTATTATACTTTCTTATGGCCATCATTCAGTTCCATTTGTTGATCAATAATTTATTTAATGTTGTGACTAAAAGCTATATTGTTACTATTACTATTGAAATTACTCCTTTTCACACCACAATGGTAGAGCATTAATGAGCATCAAATTGATCATTTTTTTCTTTTTAGTATATGCTAATGTGACAGTTGCAATATACATCTAGTAAGGAAACCATACTTGTTAGTGGGCTGAACAAACACTGCAGTTGAAGGACAGCACTTTTTCAATATCTGAAGTTTAGGAACAAGACTCTGGGGTGAAATCTTTTAATGGCATGACACTAAGTGCTATCCAAAATCTACTATCCATATTTCTCAGATAAAATATTCAGTATTCCACTCTCGTTTTCATTGCACAAGTCTGGCTCTTAAAACGGAACACAAGACTGTAATAAGAGATAAAGGTATATTGGGAATGTCCCCTTGCACACCTGAGCAAAACATAGTCCAATTTTACTAATTTACCTGTTTTAACATACCGGGTAAACAAAAATTAAATGGGGCAAGCAAATACTAAGTAAACAAAAATTAAACCATTAAGTTTTGCACAGGCCACATTTATGTTGCTGATATCATTAATTCAGGTAAGATGGTGATTTGCATAGGACAGGAATACATATTACTCAGAAAATTGGCAGGACATGTCATTTGATGAGGGACTGGCAAGCATTTCTATGCAGATAATATAGATAATTGGATCAATTTTAATTGATCTACATCTAAATCACACACTCACACACACACTTGTGTGGGTAAGACACTAAAACTCTAGCCTTCTAAGGGTTAAAATGTGTGTGTGTGTGTGTGTGTGTGTGTGTGTGTGTGTGTGTGTGTGTGTGTGTGTGTGTGTGTGTGTGCAATTGGCCGTATGTAAAGTGTATTAAAGTTAGTGTGATCTCTGCCCATGTATTTATAGAGTACCCCAATCCACTGTGGCACTCTTTGGTGCAAGGTTGGGGCAGAGAACATTACCCCCAGGCTCAGTGTGTTTCAGGAGCAGCAAGGCCTGCTTAATTTCTGCTGCTTATGTGCCGAGTGGCCCTCTGTCATCTCCGTGTGACTCACAGGTCCCTGTGCAGCCTGGCTGACCAAAGGCCAGGCCCAGCCTATGACAGGCCCAGGCCCAGCACCGACTGGTGTAATGTGTTTTAATGAGCTGTAAGGAATGGTTAATGTTAATGTCCACTTCTGTATAATGTACAGACTAAAGGCTGTGCAAATTCAATTAACAGCAACAAGATGCCAACTTCAGTGGAGCAGGCAAAGCGGCTCCGTGCAATAAGTGCATTGTTTGACATTTCCAGTGCCACATGAAATATGTTTGTGTGTAGCACAAAGTGGAAGTTTTGGGCCTCTTCAAATTAGGACAAATCGCATGTTGTTGTGGAAAGAAAGTATGTATAAATATATGTAGGTAAAGGGAGGAGATGAGACATAGGGAGAGCGAGAGGGAGGCGAAAAGATAGCTGTCTTATCTGGGTCCTTTGTGGAATGTCATGTGTGCGTTGAGAAAAAAGGATTGATGGAGACGCTCTGTAAACACACCATTACATGGAGGGTGTGTGTGCATGTGTGTGTGCGCTTGCCTTCTGATACATCAGTCTCATGCTGGGATTGTCAGAGTCACACATACACACACTACGGGTTGAGGCCTGCAGTATTACTTTAAACAAAGTGCACCATATGAGGCACTGCAGCTAAAAACAAAAAGGCTCATTTTCAAACTTGCTCTTTAAGAGGATTTTTTATAGAGGGCGCATCTACTTTAGGTAGTACTGCTTAGGGGGCAAATTATTATTATAAAAGGGGATGAAAAATAAATTAAACCTCTCCTTCCATTCTTGATGTACAATTCAACTTAAATTGTCAGAAAACATGAGAAGAACCGGCAGTCTCTATTCATACATCCGTTTTACGTTTCTTTCTAAAGCACATTTCTATCACAAATATTGTTTCAAAGATATCAAAATAACAGAATACGATATTTGACGTCGGAAAAGCGGTGCTATTACGATTAAAGCTAGAGTGTTCTGAGTTTCGGCACCACAATGAACGCCGCTGTTGCTGCAAGCTTTAGACAAATAAAAGAAGCCACCGTAGTCGCGCAGAGTTCAGCCTGACATAAGGGGAATATGAAAATCAGAAAAGGCAGGAATGGTACTGTGGGGGGGTCA
>JBBMFX010000101.1:7165698-7178316 GCA_037832545.1 Rhabdalestes septentrionalis
CCCCCCCCCCCCCCCCCCCCCCCCCCCCCCCCCCCCCCCCCCCCCCTCCCCCCCCCCCCCCAAAAAAAACGAATCATGTCTGATGGAAAACTAACTGAAAGAGTCTGAAATGTCAGATTGTACCAAAACCAGCAAGTCTTGTGTCGCCTTCAAATGCCTCCCGCTTGGAGCGAGAGACAGAGAAAGAGGGGAAGGGAAAGGGAGCGAGAGAGGCAGCGTAAAGAGGGCCCGCGTGTTTGTGAAAAAGACGTTTACGGCTCGCCTCCGATGCGGCACGTTTGCTCCTTGCCGTCTGTCTGAGAGTTGGGGGTTTAGAAGAACAGAGAGAGAGGGATAATGAACAGCAGTGTGGCGCAGCCACTAGTATTCTACAGAGCACACAAGCGCTCCTGCATCACCCCATCACTCCGATTAATTGAAACAATTTTCACCACCCACGCCTATGCTCGCTACCCCCAAATCTGTCTCCTTGTCATCCCCACCCAGCCTCCACCCAAACGAAGGCCGCCAAAATCCAGTGAAGAACTGGGAGGCCTTCGAGAAGATCTTAGGCACTAGAAGGCAAGAAAAAGAGAGTGAGACTGAAAAATAGAGAGAGAAAGAGTGAGAGTGAGAGAATGACAGACAAAGACAGAACAACGCGGGTCCCCGTCACAACCTTTGGTCTGGGAGACTTGTGACAGAAAGCGAGAGAATAGGTGTTATGTGTCAGTTTTGTGTATTACGTAGCTCTTTGCATAGAGCAGCAGAAAAAAATGGATTTGCAAAATCGGCCTGTAACTATAATCAGTCAGCTATGGCTTGATATTGATATGATATCTAAAATTCTTGAGTTTTGTAAACTGTAGGTTTAAAGCATCTGTCCTGTAATGAAAGCTTATGACCACTAATTAGCAATGTGCAAACTTCATGTCTTCAAACTTCATCACACACTTTAACCATTGAGTCTCAATCAGGTCATCAGATTTTTGTTCCACTCCAGAAATGTGGACAGTCAGGGTAGCCTAACCAATGTAAACCGACCAAAGTTTTTCAAATAGACCTGTTTATGTGGTTTCTAGAATAACAGACAAAAATTCATTTTATATCCCCTAGCAAAAAACAGTTCTATGTAAAATAAATGTAAACGTTCTTTATAAAACATGCAAGAGGCTCAGCATCATAGGGAAGAACCATTTAATCATGCAAAGGACATGGTTGAACATTTTTACATTTGTCATGATATGCAACCATTGCCTTTACTGAATAATCATGGAAGAGCCACACGGTGTGTATCTAAAAGCAGTAGCAGCTATTTGGAAACTGCTTGCTTGGTGTTACATTTGAAAGGGAGACATAAATGATGAATTCGATTTTTCCCTCTTTGGAAAAAATGAGAATGGCACTGCAGAGTACTTTGATAAACAGGGTATGAAGCTAGAATATTTACTCTCCCCTTCTTGTCTTATGGCTGAGGATGCTGGTTTGAAAGTTGGTTAAAAGAGAGAGGGAGAGGGCTAAGGGTTTGGGATTAACAATGACATAACATGAAGAAGGCTCTGTCAGCAGCATGACACCTCGTTTCGCCCGCCATTGTCTGATTAACCCAAACAGCAAGCATACCATCCGCCGAGAGGATCACAGAGAGGCGGGAAAAATACAACTGTCAGGCTTAGGCACCAAAGCCTATTCCCGCCGTGTCTCTTCCTTAAAAAACAGACTTTAGAGGAGAAGAAACGAGGAGAACACTGAGGAGAAAAGTGAGTGTGAGAGAGGAGAAAACAGAGAGAGTGAGAGAGAGGGGCTGAGGCTCACACATGGCCAGCTTACAGGGGATACAAACCCAAAGATTATGTTAATCTTCCCTTCTTTGTCCCCCGCGAAATGTTTTCATACTACGCCTTTTATCTGTGGAGGAAGGGATGTGAACCTCTTCAGTGGGTGACAGTGGACACTTTCTGTGTGGTTTCTGGGTAATTAGCACCAGTGGCAGGCCCTTTCTTTTGCTCTGTTCAAGCTTATGGTCTTCTTAGGGGCGGCAACAGAGGATTTAGCCCCTCAACCCTTCAGTGGGAGTTTTGGGAGTGATTCCCAGCCAGACTCCAACCACACCAACCATCTGCTGGTGCTAGCAGTATCAAACCCCTCCAAGGCTCTCACCAGCTCTGACAAACAAATGGACAGCTTAGGTTCAGACAGGTGACCGAATTCATTAGGACATTCAAAAGCATAATTCAAGAGATAACGCTGGAGTCGTAGACAGCAGATCTTGTTGGACTCTGCGCCTTTATGTCACTTTATGTGTAACTTCATGAAGATTAGAGCATCAGAAAATAAATAAAGCAATTCCATGGCAGACCCTTTTTAGACAAATCTTTATTTACAGAGTGACTCAAATGTTGCTTTAGACATAAACCAGAAACAGTCTTGTTAGGGGCAACTAATGTGATGAAGCTCTTTTTACAACAAGACATACCAAGAAGATTTACTGCTGTTTCTTTCGATTAGGATCTTTTGGCAGAAAAAAAAGGAAAAGTTGCAACTGTTAAGGTGTGTGTGGACGTGGGGGGGGGCACTCTGACCCTAACCTTTTCTCAGGATGTGGCAATCTTTATGAGAGGCCAGCCACCACCTCTGCTAACAGCCATAGGAGAAGACCAGCAATCCCACATCAGACATAGAGCCTGCAGCTTACTCCCATCACGGCATCTCAGACCATTCAGCAGGAGGTCAGAGGTGCTCCTTAGATAAAGTGTAATACAAGGAGATCAGTAAGACCAGGCACTCGGGCTGGAATCCAACCTGAAGAATAGGAGTGAAAGTGATATGTTTCTCATGCACAATCCTGGCTCCAGAAGTTGCTTCTTCAGGAGCTTCATTTTGTCATCTTCTGCTCCTTTTGATGTTTTCCCTTTGACTTAAGTTTTTTTTTCTCTCTCAACGATGCCTCTCCTCTCCTCTCCACTCCAAAGATTGAAGCTCTTTCTTGCTCTCTCTTTTTTGTGGCCTGAGCTGCTTCTGATTGTCCCTGTCACGGGTGCTTTGTCTTACACAGTCCTTCCCTCACCCGCGTTAAGGCAAGGGGGGCGGCATCAAAGCCTGGCTGAGATAGACTCACCACCACTAGATTAAAGTCTTATTTTCTGCATGATAAAGTAGCTACCTAGGGGTGGTATTAACTTAATATGTGAAAGAATGTTATTGAGAGAGAATAAAGTGTCAAAAAAAGCCCTGTCATTCTCTCTGTAATGTCCTAATCCTGTGGCCAACAGTGGGCCTTGGGCTGGCGTCTGCGTTAATCATGCCAGTGTCCATCTGTATACCCTGTCTTTTAAGCTGTTTAAACTTTGCCTAAACTCAATTATTGTCTCTGAGAGAGCAAGATGGCATTTTAAGTTATGTGAAAGAGGATTCGACAGGGACGAGAAGAAAAGCCCGCGTTAAGGCGAGGAGGTGTCAACGCCACCAATTTAAGTTGAGCTAAACAGATTAAGGGCAGAGTCTATGGCCCTGAAAAACAACGTGACAATGAGTTAAAGAGAGGAGGAATCTCACTTTCAAAGCATCCTCTAAACTGCCAAAGCAATCTAATCACAGTGGATCTGAGAAACTGTGCCCCAGCATATATTTGCCTCTTTACACCTCACACGGAGCGTCCACTGAAGGTTTGAAACATCCTGAGTACTCAGATCCACGTTGCATTCGAGACAACACTGGTCCCACAAGCAATTTGACTCCTAGTTGTAGTCAAATGAAAAGAGTTAGCATATAGCCCCCTTTTTTGCTGATCTTCACTGATGGATGTGTTTTGGAGTCCCTTGACTCCTTGCTCAAAATCGCTGCTCTTACAGCCTTGCTCTGCTCTCAGAGGTGCTGGCTATCATGCAGACTATATTAAACAGCCCATGCATTTTTGCAATGTGTGACATGCTCGATTTTAGCTTAAATCGTTTGAAACATTTTCATTCCATATAAATGATCTAATACAGTCCGTATACAAATATTTTTCAAGTTAAACTTATATGAACGTAATAAAGACGGAAGCCAGCTGGTTGGTCAGGTCACTCAACCACAAATTTGCATGGTTCACTGTTTTTTACACCACTAGCTGATGAAAAAAAAGTGGATGCATTTTGGAATGATTATTTTGATACAATTTGTCATGCATGATACACAGTTATTTTTCCCAATGATGCTTGGTCCAGAACAATGGCATAGTCATATTTTAAGTTTAGGACAGGCCAGCTGGGAAGGTAATGTGAACGATAACCACCAACTAGCCTATAGAACTGTAACCACAATAACCACAGAGAGGAAAAAATGTAAACAGAACACTTATGATTGCTGACTTTGCTTTAACTACCTAGTAACTATAAGAACACTCATCATAGGTACATACCTGGGACAAGCGTATCACTGTCACATTTTAGGGGTTTCCCTGCTCTAACACCCAATGCAACTTATGGAGAGTTTGTTCATTAGCTGATTAGTCATACAAGCTAGAAAGCCTCAAAAAGGTAAAGATACTTGAGCAGAGTGGTGAGGAGCACTGCTACTATCCAGGGATCTTCATTCTGCTCCATGATCATCTTGGACATCTGTTCTGCACTTTCTGTCTACAGCTGAAATAGCAAGAGTTTCAGTTTTTGGAGAGCACAGTGTAAATGTCTTGGAAGTGTGATGCAATTAGGATATCAGTCAGTTGCTTTCTGCCTGTTGGACAAATTGCATATTATCATCCATTGGTACATCCAGCAGTGAGGCGACCACTCTGCTTCAGTTCACTCGGCTAAAATCTCTCAACCACAAACCAGCTGGGGAATGTAGCATGGATGCTATGCTTCTCAAATGCGTGTGCTTTCTTTTAAAGTGGGCAACTAAACAGTCATCCCGACACTATTTGTTTCAAGCGATGCCCAGGCCCTCTGAAGGCTGAATAATACAACAGCAAGAAAAAAATCCCTAATTTCCCTAATTGATGTTCTCTAACCAAGGCAGCCATGTAAAACGAATGAACAATTTCACATTTGGCAAAGCACATAAATTCAGTCTCTCTTCTGTCTGTCTCAGAGTGGCATTTCTGTTCCATATGTGAAATAACTGACCACTCATTCCTTCAGCACATGGTCAAATGAAGGAGTAGTGGTGCAAAGAAACAGAGTCGCCTCCTCCGGAGCGCAAGCATATCAAATCTACTTAGCACAAAACGAGCGCTTAGCTCTAAAAGGCTGCACTGTACACTTGATGGGACACGTAAATGGGTGCATTTGTGCGGCAGCCCTTAGAATTGCTGACCTTCACAGTGCTTTATGGCTCTGGAATGGTGCAATTGCACTGTGTTGAAAGAAAAAAAAAACGAGATCTACCAAATAGCCGGCCATCCGGGGACTGATCCCTGGACTGCTTACAGAATTGTGTGAGGGCACTACTTGTGACTGTCCCTAGTGAGTGCTAAGGGGTGTGAAATATTTTTATTTCTCTGTGGAAAAGCATTAAATCATTTAAAAAAGCTTCTGTTGTTATTTAAAGCCATTTTCACTTGGGGGCTGTTTTGATGTATACTAAGTTATAGAATAGACATGGCCATTTCCCATTTGGTCTGCATAAAATTCAGCATGAATTTCAAACATACATTTTATTGTTGTGTACTGATTTTGTAACCCTGCAGCATTACCAAGATCCCCATGAAGATTGTCATGCCATAAAAAAAATGTTCTTGGCAATTAGTCAGTATCTCTCATTTATATATTCATTGGATGTATTAGTTCATCAGTGCTAGCCTAGTCTATTGTCTTCACATCAGAGTAAATGCTGACTGGTACTAAACCTGGATAACATGCAACATATTCAGTTTTGCGGTATTTACAGTTTGCTGTTGTCAACATAAAATCACCCAAGAATACAACGTCAACACACATGCACAACAAGTTACCTGAACATTAACTAGTCAGGCAGCTTTTCTTGATACCAACAAAGGACAACTGAGGTCATTAAGTTTTAAGCTTTAAAGCTTTAAAGATGAGTAATGCTCATTGTTTTTTTTGTTTTGTTTTTTTTTTGGGGGGGGGGGGTTCACCACCCACTTCCTGCCATCACAGAAGGATGCCACTGTGAAGCATGCTGGCCTGGAGGAGCAACCCACCCGTGTGACCTCAGTGACATGTGGAGGTAAGAGGACATGTTCTCCTTTCCCCCGGCGCGGATCCCGGGGAACAGTTTCCCACCTAAGCAGCAGTCAGGCCGGAGAGTGCGCTGCACCTGACATGCTGTAGCAGGGCATTAACCTGGAGAGAGGATGAGCAAGGGACCGGGCACCCAGATTAACAGTGCTGAAAAAAGAGGATGCCATTGTCACTGTGGGTTTGTGACAGTAGAGAGCAGTTGCATGACCCTGCTGGGGCAGAGAGGTTTAGGCCAAGTGGGCTACCACACTTTGGAGAAAAACAGATTAGGTGATCCTGATTTAAGGTGATATGGGTTGTCTTCAAGCAATTGTGGTGCATCCATAATGCCTACAATTTCTCTTACAGTGTGATTCTGATTTCTGCCTCATTCTAATTGACCTATCCATTCTCCGCTCAGACATTCATTCATAGCATCTGTGCAGAACATCTTATTCAATATAAGAGATATGAGAGTTTTTAACAGTAACTTCATTTTTCTTCAAAATATGCTCAATTTCAACTCATAGCATTGGTCAAATGAGCTGCCATATCATATTGTTAGAACTTCTTTTGGTCAGCCACACATTTATTTTCTTTAGATGGGAAAATTCAAGAATGACGTCCCTAGTCTCTCGTCTTGCCCGGTCTAGCTGTTTGATAAACCCTTCCAAGGCCTGCAGGAATTATTTCTGGCTCTTGCTACTTTAAAATAGAAATATAATATCACTCTAATTAAACTTGTTTGTAAATAAAATCAGTGATATGTTATTATGAGATTATTATGAGAGAGGATAAATATTAAGATTGTGATGTCCAGTTCTACCGCCTCGCAGTCTGAAATCAGAATTGTAGAAATATCTATTGATAGCTCAGCACCATTTTCAAAGGCTAACTACAGCAATTAAACAGTCAAATGATTACTGGTACCACACATAAATAGTTCATTGTTGTACATGAGCAGGCTACAGTTTTTCACAGCTGTACTGCACATAGTCATTGTAAAGTGCTGCATAAACTCCTGAACATGAACAATCATATTTTGTTTACTGTGAGAGTCACATGGCTCATGGCAGTGTTTAATGCAGAAATGTAATTCATTAGAAGCAGATATTCGTGTAAGCGCTATTAGTGAGTGCCAAGCTGAGTGATTTTTGCAGACATTCATGTAAGATACGTTTAGATTATATAGTACTTAAAAGCACCTAGAAATTATTTGTTGTGTCCTGTTAATTTTGTGTTTGAAAAAAACGTGTGTAATACAGCTGTGAGAAGCTGTAACCTGCTGTAGTTGTCATATACAACATTTTAATATTTATGTGTATTGCCATTTGGTTATTTCATTGCTGTAGTTGGCCTTTGAATGTGGTGCTGTGCTATCAGTTGATATTAATAAACTATCAGTTATTGATAGGTTAACCTTCCACCCAATATTATGACTGCCCATCATTGATCTGAATTAAATGTGTTAAAAAGGGCTTCAACATTTAATTTTAAGCAAATAAATCCCAGAAGTGACCTGTGTCTAGTTCAATCCCTCGAGCTGGTTCACATTCCCTTGCTCAGTGTAGTGAGTTTTCATAAAAAACTGGACGTTTCTAGACATTTTACCATGAGAAATTGCAACGTTCACTGACGTTTTGGTGGGTTTGCTAAGACAGTGGTAACAAGACATACAAACACGTGTGTGCAATGAGCTCCTGTGTGTCTGTGGGCCTGCATAATGACTAGACAGAGGAGCAGTGGAGCTCACACTTATCCTGATGCTCATTCTACCACAGACATGCCATTGTCTTTCATTAGAATTCAGCCTGGCCAAGAGCATTCATTTTACAACACTTGTCAGAGTATAGATCCCTCATTAGCCCCAAGTCTGGAGCAAGACGTGAACAAGAGCCCTGTCAAAGGCAAGGAGAAGAGGAATAGCATTTATGTGTATTTCTCATACTGGAGCTCAATGAGTGCATGTACCTTCAGCAAGAGCCCGCTAACATGATAAGAAATAATGGCGTGAGGCGGAGGAAGGTATGAAAGAATAAAAGAAATGACCTCAGGACAGTCTAAATAGGGAGGGAAACACACATCCCTAACTGACCACTCATCCTCCATCACAGTCATATTTTTTCCACTTCATGCTTGGATTCCCCATGAAGCAATTTCCCTCTCTGTAAACAAAACACATTTGCACAGAAAATTACAAACACAAGGAGAAGGCTGCTTTACACTCAATGCTTTGGACATTGCTGCTTCTCCAAATGGGAGAAAAACAAGACCCTTTATATCCAGTTACGAGGAAAGTGCACTTCGGCATGGATAAGTGTTTTCCATAGTGGGGGTGTGGGCAGCAGCATAGTCCAGATTTGTGTTGACATTTCCAGCGTTGAAAGTTTGTAGGACAGCGAGACTCTAGACAGATGTGCACACACTCAGAGACAAGCTTTAAAGAGCATTAAACTAATCCATTTTGGGAGTCTTCCCAAGGGTGTCACGAAGGCGGTTGCAGAATCATACGTTTGCAGCTTCTGCAAGTTTTGAAGTTTATATGTTTTAATTCAGCACCCTAATAGAAACGCACAAAATGAGGCTGGAACACATGGATCCACAATAAGGACCAAATCCCATCTGACATATATATGTCCTATATCCATTTATAAAGAACTTAATAAATGCTCTGCCCCTTTTTCTCCTCAAAGCTATTACTCAGGAGAAGAAACTCCTTTGGGCATAGAATAAAAATTCCCTTGTTGGTGAAAATGAAGTGCTGTCAGGTGCTGTAATTATTTACAAATGTAAATGTCTAAAAATATTGATAATACAACATGTATCAGTGTTTAATTTGGTCACAGTGTCACATTGTTTAATTTGGTCAAGTTAAAATTACAGCTGTGTCCTGCCAACTAAAGCTGTCACTGGCATTATGTTCCTCTTCAAAGGTACAAAAATTAATTCTAGAAGGTGCCCATACAAACATCAGCTGCCTTACACATTTTTCAATACAGTTTCTAAAACTTCTTAAAAATGAATTATATAATTAACTAATACAGGGAAAACAATGCGCTCCTATATGCCACACAAGGCCTCATAGACAAAGACAGTCCAAACTGCTACTATCAGGTAAAACATCTCTTTTATTCATCCTAAAGTAAATGTTCAGTAAATACTACTGGATACTTGAACAACTGTTCAATACTTTTCAACATTTGAATATTGTGTAATGAATTTGGGCTTGAAGCAATTACTGTAAATTCCAGACTACAGAGCGCACCTGATTAAAAGCCACATGCTCGAATTTTAGAAAGAAAATCTATTTTGTACTTGTACAAGCCACACCGGATTTTAAGCCGCATGTGTCTCACGGTGTAATATGAGATCTGGCGCTGGGTCTGGTTACGAGTAGAGTTTAGATTCCCGAACACTGCCCAAGCCTGACCCAATGCGAGCGTCGGGTCGATATTTCCTGCCCCTATCCTCGGGCCAGGCCGAGCCATGATCAAGCATTAATACGGCCCACGTGTTTAAAAAAATGGTTTAAATCGGGCTCGGGACAAAAATTAGAGTTAACATGTCGGGCCGGACTGGGCTGGGACACGAGGTGCTCGTGCACGGGTCGGGTTTCATTTTTGGTCCTGATCTAAGCTCTGGTTACGAGGCAAAATATTTTGGGTGGCATGGAAAAAAACATGCATTAGCCACATGGTATTTTAAGTATAATATATATATAAAATATAACATTATGTATAAAATATTGGAGGTAAAGTTGTATTAAAAAGTAACTTTAATGATCCAGTGGAGAGATGTTGTTAAGTTTAATGGATAGAGTAATTGGTATACATAAGATTTTTACTATTTATTCATTTTCCAAACTAACAGTTCAGTGGCATATAACTTTTGACAATCACCTCTGTATACTTTACTTAGTCTAAATTCCTCTTTGGATGCTTAAAAATATTTTGTGAAAAGTATAAATTTCCTTAGAGTGTAAAACTACAGTCGGCTTCCACATCTCCAAGTAACACTGGTAAAAAAGCGAACGAAAAAAAGTTCAGTCAGATGCAGTGATTAATTTCATCCTGGAAAAAGTGGAAAAAAGCAAACAAAAAATGAAAACATAATTTACGGTACAACGGTTATTATTTTGAAAAATTCCATGATAAATATTTGGTCACACTGCCCAGCTCAAGGATGGGCACAATACATAGAGTAAACCAATGTATAATTTATTATTTTGGAGACTATCATGTAATTCATGCTGTTTTATGCTTTTGTGATGCTGTGCTGAAAAATGTTTACATATATATTTAGTGCAAATAAACATACTGTGGGCTGTGTGGAGAGCCGTTGTTGTTCTAACCCTTTGGGGAAAAGGTCTTATTCTGGTCAGCAGGGTTAGCAAAGAAAAGGTCACATAGCTTATTAATCCTGGCTCAGTTAAAGGTGATTTCAGCAACTCAACATCTATAACAATCTGTCTGTTTTCTTTTCTCCTTTTTAACAATATCTACAGTGTATGTTCGTTCTCATTATCTGCAGAGTGTACCCACTCACTCGGGGTAGCAGAATTAGACAGGAGTTAGAACAGAGGAATGCAAATGCATATGACGAGGGAAATTAAGTTAGGTTTGCTTTAAAGTGTAGAGAGTCGAATTTCTTCTAGCATAAACTCAAACACTGCGTTTTCCTCATATTTGAAAAGAAAAAGGGGAATATGATAGTAGAAAGAGCCTAAAATATAGGTGCAGTTTGAGTTTAGGCTTGGGGTAAACCAAAAAAAGGTAATATTCTTAAATGGTTGCTTTTCTCACTATAGTTTAAGAGCAAAGAATCTCTACACAGTATTATAATAAAAAAATTACCGAAATGTTTAGGTTGCCCAAAAGGGAAATAGTGGAAAAGGCAGTAAGCAGCTAAAAGAAAATAGGAAGAGTGCAGTAGGCCAGAGGTGTGCAATAAGGATTGATGTCAACGTGGAAGTATACATATCCAGGTGAGCTTTCCAGTATTTGGTACACTACTATTATGTCAATAGGAAACACCATTCTTAAGTTCCAACAGGGGCTATTATGATATAACATTCAAATTCATGGACTCTAATATTTACTAGGTCACCCTTTACAGGTTCCACTCCTTCCACTCTTCTTTCCATAAGACTTCTGTGTGGAACTGGTGTCCAATCATTTGGTAGAGCATTTATGAGGTCAGACACTGATGTTGGATGAGCAGGCCATCATTTTCAGTTCCAGTTCATTCCAAAGGTGTTGGAAGAGGTTAAGGTCAGGGCCCTTTGTGGGCCAGTCAAGATTTTCCACTCCCCCAATCATGTATTTATGGCCTTTGCCTTGTGCATTGTGGCACAGTCATGCTTTAACGGAAAAGGGCCTTCTCCAAACTGTGTCCACAAAGTTGAAAATGTGGTGTTGACCAGAGTGTCTTAATACGTTGTCCTGTACATACTCCACAGGCTTATTTATTTAATGCTCATTAACTGGAGCTGTTAAACTGAAACATATTTCTGTGGAGAAACTCAGAGCCAAACGGATGGGAGAAGCTGTCAAGCCTCTTAGCACTTTACGCTCCCCACACTCAGGCCTAGCCTGGCCCTCTCTGCCAGCCATCCTATTAGCCGAAGGGTGATGTGGGGGGGAGGGGGGAGGGGGGAGATGCCATTGGAGGACGCAGCAAATCTGTCCACCTCGTTAATGATCAGCCTAATTGAATTCCACTAATTAGCCGTGTGCTTGGTGGATTCACTTGCTGGTCTTGCATATGTGGTAAGAAGGGGGGAAAATGACCTGGTGCTTTCAAATCCAGATAAATCTTGAGGTGCAAAAGCCTCATCAGTCTTCCTCAGCACCCCCCATACACACACACCCTCCACAAACACACACTCACACACACACACACTACCACCACCCTCTCTCCAATGCTGGCGGGGCCTAGAGGCACTCTTTGTAGCAGGGCGGCCGATATAGGTTAAGGAACGCTCTCATGCTCTGTGATAGGGAGCAGGCAGTGGAATTTAAATTCTGATGACATTTACTGTCAGGCAGTATTAGTGTGCGGGCGTCCTCCTTATCCTGGGCACAAGGCTTACTCAGCAGAACCAAGCCTGGGGGCTGGAGAAGGCCTCTCTCTTTCTATCTATCTAACACTCTCTCTCTCCCACTCTCTTTATCTAACTCTCTCACTCTTGCTCTCTCTTGCACTTTCTTTAGCTTCCTTTCATGCTCTCTCCTTTTATGCTATCTTTCTTTCTCATTCTCTCTCTATCTATGTATCAGTCTGTCTTTCTGTGTGCCTATCTGTCCTGTTTATCAGTCTATATGTCTATCTATCTGTGTCTGTCTGTCTGTCTGTCTGTCTGTCTGTCAGTCTATCTATCTATCTATCTATCTATCTATCTTTCTATCTATCTATCTATCTATCTATCTATCTATCTATCTATCTCTCTATCTATCTATCCTCCCTCCCCTTGAATCTA
>JBBMFX010000101.1:7195408-7205692 GCA_037832545.1 Rhabdalestes septentrionalis
CTCTCTCTCTCTCTCTCTCTCTCTCTCTCTCTCTCTCTCTCTCTCTCCCTCTCTCTTTCTCTCTCTCTCTCTCTGTCTATCTTTCTCTCTCCTTTTAATCCCTAAATTATGCAAATGCTTAAGATGTGTGGTCCGGCCGAAGACACTCGCAGTTTTGCTTGTGGTCTCCTTGTGTCATTGAGTGCTTTTACAGTGAATGCACACCACAGTCTAAAGCACAAAAAGTGCCCTTTAGGCCTAAAAAGAGTTCAAAGCATTCAAAAGACAAAAAGCACTAAGCTGGGATTTTTTATTGCACACTGAAAGGAAGAATGAGATATAAGTTCCCCTATTGCTGCCCGATATGGCTCTGGGTTTCATATCAAAGCATTATGTTAATATATAAAGGGCCCTGAAATTTTCTCTTGCGCACCATATGCAAAGAAGAAATGGCGAACAATTTGGACAGGCTGCCATTTTGCTACATGAACTGCTGAATGCTCTTTTTGACACTCCATTGAGGGAACAAGGAATTCAAAAGAGGTCATATTCGATCAGGTTTTCTGCTTCAATAGGTTATAATCAGAGCTAAAGTATTGGGCACAACACAGTGTGGAGAGCCTCTAAGAGTCTTAATCAGGAGGTTTTCTCCCTATTATCGTCTGCTATATGAGGCTAACCGTGCACAGAACTGCCCCCTCCATTGATTATCTGGATGGGAATTTAAATATTAATACTCTGGCCAGGCCTGCTAGGCACTCACTCTTGGGTTGAGTTTCATGGCACAGCACTCATTCGCGAGATTAAAAGCAGTCCTAGATTTTTCTTTCTTTCATTCTTTCTTCTTTTAAAGAGCAATCCTGCTCTCTTTTCAGAGATGGAGGAAAGAAAAAAAACTTCAAGGGGGGTGTGGAGAGGAGAAAGGAGGCTGAGCTTGACGAGTCTGCAGCAATATCAAAGCCCAAGACGCTCCTCCAGGCCAAATCCACTAACGAGGAGGCCATTTAACTACTGCTGTCTCATTCACACAGAACACAGTAACATTCAGACTGGAAATTAGATAATGTCTAGGTTTAAAATTAATAAATAAATAACTGTTTATGTGTAATTTTTGTTATTATTGTCTTTGTGAGGTATGCTGCATAACCACAGTTGTAATTGCCATGTAGTTACTAAATGAATTATACTTTTATTCAATTCTGCATTCTGTATTAGCTGGTTTGAGTCTGAGTTGGGAATAAGATGATGTCTTTTCTTTATTTAAAACAACACGTAGTACACTATATAACTTTTAATTCACAAATTTTAAAACACAATTTGTTTAGTTTAAATTTGTAATATAAATTATTTTGTTTAGTCCAGTTACTCTATTAAAAAGCTGCAATGAATTAATTTGTTATTTTTTTAATATGTGAGAAAATAATTTCAAGGCAAATAACTGGCAAATGGCACACTTAGGAGAGTCTGTAAATTAGTCCACTTTAAAGATGTTTAAAGAGAGGTGTCTGATGTTAAAGTATTGAAATACTAGGGAGGCCATCATAATGTGATTGTCCGGCCTAATGTGTGTAATGGCAGTGAGCTGCCCATGCAGTGCTGCTTTGATTCTTTGGGTTTCAGAGACATTAACCCGTAGAGCTTTAGCTAACCGACCCAGTGAATATAAGGGCAGCTTTGCCCCCGGGGCCCGGTGGCATGCAATGGGGACAGAAACGTGTTTCTATCAGCCTTGGTGTGGGGCCACTATTTGGTCGGCCCTCCCAACACACACAAAGATTCATAAACAGAGAGAACTTATGGCCCTACTTGACATGAAAGGCGCAAGAAGCCACAGAGAAAATATTCACCCCACAGCGATGCAGTGGCTTATGAAGACAACAATGATTTGGACTTAGAATAAAGTACATAGGGAGTATTTGAGCAGTTCAAATTGATACATTTTACATCATTACTCACCAAACCCTAGCACATTGTGTGCAGAACCTGTTTGCCTCATTTGAGCACAACAGTAATTTAAAATATTTTGACATGAAATCCATTGTCCAGACACTTACTAGCACTGTTTTCCTTTAAAATGGTAGTGATAGGAGACAGGGGTATCAGTGCCTTTTAGATATCCAATAATCACACAAACAAAACTAGCTTTTTTTGAGACAGTGATGTGGATATTCAAATATACTGCACACCCATTTGTTCAGTTTTCAATTTTAAATTCTTAATAGCCATTAATTTCCTCTTGGACACTTAGCACTTGAAACAAAAGTTCAGAATTAGCTTCATAAGTCAAGCTCTGAAAGTTCTGATCATTCAGCCCTAATCCTCACACAGACAAGTAATGAAGAGATCAACCCAGAGCCCAAGATAAACATTTCAGCCCAATGATAAGTCCTAGTTTCACAGAGAGCTCTATAATACACCTACCTTAGTATGCATTGCCCTGTTTGTATGGGCGAGAGGTGATTGGCTCTTGAGCCAGCAAGCTCATCTGAGCTACAGGAGTGGTGCTTTAAGCCAAGATAGATTTTACATTCATACATACTGACTATATCAGATCTTGCTCCGAATTAATTTGTCTGCCTGGGGCTTACTAGAGCGCGAGGCTAAGAGCTGTTCATAAAAGACAGGACTAAATCCCTGCTATCTGCTTAGTGGCTGATGTCTTATGGAAGTTTTGTTTTGTAGAGCGTTCTAATGCTGTGTGAATATTGAGTTGCACAGGAATACTTAGAAATGAACAAGATCAATACTGTTACATTACAGGTCTGCGTTTTCTCTTGAGAAAGTGATCGTTCTGTCATACGTGAACACACCACTGCACACAGTGTGATCAGCACCTCTGTATTTACCCATTCACCAACTGAAGCAGCACGCAGCCAGGAACACAGAATCAACCCACAACTTCCTGATCGCAGGGCAAATGCCCTAACCACTAGCGCACCAGCTGCCTTGTAAACAACACAACTGCTTTGCTCTCAACCTATCTGAAGCCATCACAAGTCATGTCACAAGTGAAATATTCTGTTCAACAAGTGTTCAAAAAATGTCCTATTATGTTAGGAGTTGTTTTCTGTATCAACAAAATCTTGTCAGCACTCTCTCTTTTTAAGCTTTTTAATGTTAAGGGGCAACAAAAAGACACTTTTTAATGTAAAAACAACACAACATCACATTCATATCACAATAAACTTCTCTTTACATTCCTTGAAGACATCACCTAATCAAATTTACAAAAATATTGTTCTGCTTAAGTTATGCTCCACTTGATCATTGGATGTCCAAAATTTGCTTCTCTAGTGCTAACTAACATTAGAAGTAAATGGAAAACCAAATTGACCTGTAAATACATCTACAACTTCTCTCAACTGACACAAACTGCATAAAGTTCTTCATTAGGTGGTTTAGACTTGTAGGTGTGGTTCAGGACAAAGTGTGTCTTTCTGTTAAATGGTCTGTTTTCCCAAACCATCTCAGAAGGAGGAGTGCTGATCTATTATCTGTCTTCATGACTTTTAGAGGAATCTGACCCAAAATCACTTCTCCTGATGACTTTGAACAGCAGCCCAGGTCTCGTCTGAAATTGCTGCCTATAGCCTGTCCTGTACATTTTTACAACTCGCAGTTAATCATGTAGTGCACTAAATCACATTCATAGTAACTTTAAAGAACTGGTGCTGTTTGGTAGAGCTGAGAGAAAATTTGGTCATGTATTACAATTTGCTAAAAGAAATAATTCATAAGTATGAAGATAGAAAATTAGATAAAATACTGCAAGCTACAAGGGTTAAGAGGAGTTGATACTATTTGATGCCCCAATACTGGATATATCTACCCATGAGGCCCTAAGCCACTGGCCCCAGGAGAATGAGAGGACTGAGGACATTAATGCAGGAACACAGAGGTTATTAGCATCACTGCATGGCATAGCATAAAGCAATCAGGGCGCCGTGTGTCTCTTGTTCGTTTCCCTCTCGGCCTGTCCTCCCCTGTGGAGCTCCATGACACCGAGATGGCCAGCTAATGATCCTGGACAAAGATGTCAGACGGCAGCGGGAACAACCATGTCTGATAACACGGCACCAACCCACACATCATCATTTACAAGATAGGGCTTAAGAAGTTGACTCGTGTTTGTATTGCTATGTGCATGTGTCGTGGGTGTGTGTATGTCCATGTATGGCTGCATCAAGACAAAGCTTGCAAATATCGCTCAATCGGAGGCAATTTGTGCACTTGTGTTATGTGCTGTTTTGTGTAGGTTGAGTCACAATGAGTCAGCATAGGTTGGTGATGGTTTCTGAAGAATGCACTGGAAGGCCAGTAGGAATTTAAAGTGCAGACACTGCAAAAGCGCAGGCCACTAAAATGTAATGAATTTCAGCCAAACTAAATCAGCTAACACTAAATATGATTTTTTTTGTTTGTTTGTTTCAAGAACGCCTCCACTGTCAGCTCTTGATACAGAGCACAGCTGAGACAGACCTGGCAGTTAAACATCCCAAGACGAGCATAGACACAAAGAAGAGCAATATGTCAGTGCAATAGCGGATGTTTCTCCTTCATACAAATGCCATCCAAGTCATTTTTCTCTGTGATGTGTGAATGATACTTGCCACCATCCATCAAGGGGATGGATAAAGGAGGCTGGGTCGGAGGGAGGTGTATGCCGGACACTCCAGGGAGCTCATTACTGAACCTATTAATCTGTTATTTGACCCTGGTGAGAGTACTGGCCAATTTTAAAGGGTACCTAAGGATGCTTTTGCCTGCCATCAAGAGCCAGAGTGCCCTTTCACTGTGCCTGGAAAGGCTGATTCCAATTCACAGCTACAGCTGTACTCGTTTTTTTTATTCCGCATGCGTTTCTACTTGCATCACCCGTGATGGCTTTAACTAGTTACAATATTTGGTTTTACGTATTGGACTGGTGTTTTTTTAATCCCTACTTAGTGTGCACATTTCAGTTAGAGATACAATACTTACATCAGAATCTGTATTACAGTTTAATGCTGACAGCACAGAAGAGAAAGAATAACTCAGTTGCTGGTCTATGCTGTGTCTGTGATGTTCGTCGATGTAGCATTAGGGCTAAGACTAAGAAAAGTTTCAGTTTCATCCTTTTAGAGGCTTCTGTCTACTGTTTTTAGCCACATGTAGAGAACAGCAGTCAGAAGAAAACTGCATCTGCCTGTAAGAGCTACAATTCTGTCATTCGCTTGTTGGGCAATAGCTCAGCAACCATGTTGTTAAGAACTCAGAATTTGGTATGGCAAGAGCTACATGACCCTGTTTCCACTCTTTTGTGGAGTACTGCCAATCAGTGAATAACATCAATGTAAATATCTAGCTCATTTTTCAAAAACACTTACATTTTGTGTATTTTCGTCCAAAGGGTGCTGTAGCTGCCTTTGCCAATATCTTTTTATATAACTTCATGAAAATTTTCATCCTGCGTCCCTCTCACATTATTTGGATGCACATCCTATTTCATAATATTTGAATCATAATGGGTATTTGCTATTGACACATTTTAATATTTCATGATGTGCTTAAGCTAAAAATGTTAAATTCATCATATTTACACATGGTTATATTTGCAATGGATTGCTTGACAACATTTGCCAACATTTACAATGAAAAATGTGAATGACCAGTCCTGCTACATTATATTCTCCCCTGTTCCCCTCCCTGCTTAGGTCTGTCTCCAACATTAATTTAGTTTTGAAATCCTTTGATAACAAATTCAAGCTTTCCATTGAAAATAAAACTTTGTTAAGAATTAGATAACGGTCTGTTTTATGACCCCAAAATTGAAATCAACCAGTTTATTTTGTTTTCATAACATGAAAAGCTTAATAATTTTTACAGTGTGGTCACTATGATAGTGCAAGAACAAATGACAGCAAAATCTTCTTTAACAAGATGCCATCCATTTTTCCAACCTAAATTAAATAAATTATAGCATACACATTCTTCGGTGTTTGCGATTTTTTTCTCCCTGTCGTATTCAAGGGGAGGATGTGTGTTATTCTAGCATGTATGTGAAATCTGTGAAATATACATTTCCCACTTGGTTATTAACAATACTGATGTGCTTAATTAGCATTACCAATTAACTACATCATTAACGAATGTGTTGTTTGTTCTTTTCTAAACAAGTAGCTTCATAACGCCCACCACTGCATGTTTTTTTTGTTTTTTTTTGCTTCGTGATTACTTGCAGACATGGAGGTGGGTGCTGAGCTTCATTTGCATAAAAGTAGCCTGAGCACCTTCACCCAGTTGATAACTACTGTAAGTATAATAAGTATTTGCAACTTAACCTGATTCTAAATGAGGAAACTGTTGTGCTTTACGTAGGTCAGAAGGAAAAGTCTGAATTCATTATTTGAGTTTGGAAAGGACATTATATAAGATAAACATATAATTACTACAATGTCTCTTTCAATTAAAGGCTTTTAATCCCAGAGTAAAACTATAATTACATGTACTGTCAGTTTGTCTTTTGCTTATACGTCTTGTCGCTTCAAGCATTTGTAGTAAGCCTTGTTGTAATCTTTTCTTACAATGTTCTCCTGCCAACACAATGCAGTGTAAGGCATCCTGGCATCAGGCATTGAATTAATTGACTAACAGTAGGTGTCCAGATCTAATGCTATACATCAGTGCTGGGGGGATCTTTAGTGAAGCTGAGCTAAAGAAGCTGAACTCTTTCTGAAGGATCCTTTGGCAGGCTAATCAACCTTTCAGTAGAGCCTAAGCAATAGCTGCTGTTGCTGACAGCCCTGCTGTTTATACTGGGAAGCTTTTCATGGCAGAGAGCAGCTTTAGTGGGCTTACTGTAAAAACGGTGTTTGGCACGTAGAGCGCTACGCATTCTAGATGCATGGTCTGCTGGAGGTGTCATGACTGTGGGACCTCATTAGCTGTCTCATTGGGGAGGCAATAGAGCTCCTGTTTCCTTAATACCATCTACTCCTCCCCTGAGTTTGTCAGATCACACATGTGTGTAGAAGGCCCTGGCCCATGGTGACTCCTTTCCCAGAGAGACAGCCATGTGTCCACCGCTGGGCCACGGCTGCTTTGTGGATGAGTCAGTCCGCTGAGGTGGAGTGGCCTGGGATGTCGCAAAAATTTATGCTAAAAAAAAAATCTATGCTAACGAGTCCCTGGTATTATCGTCTTGGGAAGCTGCAGTGGCTGACTGTTGGCTGACCCTTGGATTTACAGACTCATTAAACAAGCCAAGAGTGAGTCAAATCATCCTGCCCTATTTGACATTTGTTATTTCAGCAAGCATAAACTGTTCAGTATGTTGTTGTTTTTTACAGAATTTTGGAGACAGTCACTGTATTCTCAGTCTGTGATGACTTGAGGATCTCTGAGCTGTGATTTTTCTTCACCCCTTAGATGAATTGACCAGTGATGTCATTTATGTCTAGGGTGACAAATATATGGAATTCATGCTGATTTGGGGGACTGTTGATTAAGGTGGAGAAAGACACTTGGTTCTACAGACTCTTTAGTCTTGGAAAGGTGAAATACTAATGTCTTGTGGATAATTGTTGAGAATAATGAGAATTAACAATTTTCTTTGCTCTGAAATTGTACTCTGGATATCGTTGCAGGTTCGCAGATGATGCCAACATGTGCTCTCAAGGTTTCAAACTGGATTTTGGAGAAGCCTTCTCTTGTAGATGAAGCATAGTTTGTAATATTACTGCCCTCAGTGTAGCAGATTGAGGTTTGATCTCCTACCTGCCAAAAACACCACTCTATTAACAGACCTTGGAAAAGATTCCTACCAATATATTTGTCTACATCTGTACTGTGAATCAGCTGTAAACCAATCTGGACAGAGTGTCTGCCAAATGTGTAAATGTAATTTCCATTTAGATGGACTGGTCTGTGATGTCACATAGTGAAGGATCTTAGAACACCACAGTGGGAAATTGCTGAGAACATGTCTTGGTTCTACATGTATAAGGCCCCAAAGAATCAAGAGTCACATCCTGTGTGGCACAGAGGATCATTTGTTCTTTCAATGAGGATAAAATGTTTAGTTTGACAAAAGGTGTGGCGATTTAGCAACATGGACAGGTACTGTAGGCTCTCTTTAGGTGCCTGTACATCGAATATCAGGTTAGTGGATGATGACATTATGTGGACTCAGGGATTCAAACTGACTTTCGGTGAAACTTTAAGCTTTGATTTCCCTCCCCCTTTAGATGGCAAGAATGAAAGTGGGACAGTGATACATATTTCAAGGCCCAAGGATTCACAAAGGGACTGGAATAAAGAGGTATAAACCTTTGAACTAAACAAAGGTCCATCACCCACACTTCATATCAGAAGCGCCTCGTAGCCCTTCTATAGATGAGACTCTTGTGTATAGAGAGAGAGAGAGAGAATTGTGATAGGAAGAAAGAAGGAAAAGGAAGAGGACCAGCATGTCCTTGCTGACGGGCTGTCTGAGTAAGGCCCCTATGTCCTGCAGCCCTTGTCTTCTCCTGAACCTGTGCCCCAGGCACTCCACGCCACAAGACCGACTGAAAGCCCCTCTCAGACCTGCATCTGTGGAGCTCTTTGTAGGTGACTTGGGGCCCATGATGACTGCCAGTTGCATTAAGTTGATTAAAGTGGTCATCAGACACTGGTGTTTGTGCCCTCTCTCCTCCATGCAAGATGAAAGAGGCAGATATGAGAGTTTCCACTTCTGGATCTCAGACGTGCCCTCCTGCTCTTTTCCCCTGCTCTTAAAGGGGTCAACAAAAGACAAAAGCCCTTGGATTGAAAGCAATAGAAAGCTTCTTTCCTCAAATGATCTCTAATTGTTCCTTTCTTCCTCCTGCGTCTCCCCTATGATTTCCACAGTGGCTGCATGACTTTACTGCAATTCTGCCTCTAAAAGCTTCTCTTGAAAGAAGAATAGGGTACAGAGTGGAAGGCTGTTACTTACATTATAGTTCCGCAATAACACCCGATTGACAATTTTCCATCATTAATTCCATCAAAGGCGATGCACAGTTGATTTCTGTTTTTTGCCCAATGGAGAAAAATAATATGATCTTGTGAGAAATACTTTTGGATGGTGCATATAGTTTTTGTAGCTCATGCTATGTGATCCAAAATGGAAAGGTAAAGACAAATATGTTTATTCAGGTATTCTTCTTAAATAATCATTATAATATTCATTCAGTATTATAACTATTATTAAGTACTTGAGTTTTTCTATTGAGAAATGTCTGGACAACAGTAGTCCAAAGAGAATGTCTTTTAAGCAGAAAAAATACCATATGAAGGGATTTTGCTAATGATGTTAAAAGCATTTTTGAATGATCTTTTTGTGCCACCCAAAAAGATCATGTCTCTGCTGCAGTGTGGCATGTTGTCACCAAAGATGCTCCAGTCTTTGATAGAACCTGAGGACAATATTCAACTCCTGGAAATGTAGTTAAAGTAGGTATTATGACAGACCAATTTCCCAGTTCTGCAGAAGAAAACAGATAAAAAAACACCAAATAAATAAACAGGGTCTCTGGCATTAAAGAGCTGTTCCAGCGATGAGAACATTATAAAAGGAGTCACTGTGATCAATGGGAGTATGGAATTTGATAACTCATCGCACACGCTGGAGACAAATGACGTTTCTTCCTTTTTTTTCCTTTTTTTGACAAAGCAGGTCTGCAAGATGCCAGATATGCTCCAAATTACCCTTCAAGCAGGGCTTGGGGAATATATGGGATCCGAGCTAGCGTAAATAAAGGGGCAGCATAAATTACTGCTGGATGTCAATCGTGCTTGTATGCCCTGTTTTTCTTTGTGTTAGCGTGTCGCCTCTTCGTCTCACCGGCGGATGACATGAAATAAAAGTATTCTCTCTCCAGCACCACCAGCGCCACTCTGAGCACTTTCTGACACTTGAAAACGATTAGGATCGTGGAACCACAGCTGGGCCGGCGTTGATTGGCTGGCGCGTGGGCTGCCACTAAACTTTCTCTGCTGGAGGAGCTGTCTGTGCTGGGACAGGTGGTATTTATGCAGATGAATGAACACATTACTGTGTGCTCTTCCTTTTGGTTTAAACATTAGTGTTTCAAATGTGACAAATCAGATGTTCGTCTCCCACATCCTGCCGCCATTGTTGTTGCCGGGAGGATGCACGTTTGGGAGGATTGCGTGTGCTTGTGTGTTTACAGAGGGTTTGTGTGTGCGTGTGTGTGTGTGTGTATGTGTGTGTGTGTGTGTGTGTGTGTGTGTGTGCGTGTGTGTGTATGTGTGTGTGTGTGTGTGTGTGTGTGTGTGTGT
>JBBMFX010000101.1:7227030-7239687 GCA_037832545.1 Rhabdalestes septentrionalis
AATTAAACACTTTTATTTACTATTGGTCTGTTTTTTAGCGGGTCAGTATGTTAAACCGCCAGCATTTTTCATGTCCAATTGGTATAGCTGTGCTACATTAATTAAATGTCTAAATTAATAAAAAATAATTGCCTAGCCCTCAAAGGTACACCTCCAAAAATAGCCATCATTAATAAATGTGATGGTTAAAGGACATTATTCATGCCAATGATAATAAAACTACAATTGCAGCAATGCTTCTGTGTAGAGCTACAATTAAACAGCGTTGATTAATGGGAACTGTTAGAAAACTGTTAGAAAAACGGGTAGCCTTAAAAATACTTGCTCTGACCATATAAAGGCATTTTATATGGCAGGTGTCTCCTGAGCATCTAATAACAGTTAAGGCCTAAAAGTGAAGATGCATGCAGCCAGTCTATTAACACATGGGTTTAAGGTCACAGATAACTGAAGAAGCGTTGTAGACTAAATCCCAGGTGTGGTGTATCGGAGGAAAGAGTGATAACATCCTTGCACAAACACTTCCAGGAGCAATAATTGTTGGCCTGACTGTAGATGTATTAGCTGTCTCTCTCTCTAAATATGTCTAACATCACATTTCCTTGGACAAGGAGACTAACATGAAATTATGAGTCAAAAAATCAACATAAGAATCATATTTTCTAAGCTCCAGTGTGAAAGGTTAGTGCTCTTTGTGCGATGTGACATTTACGGGTAGCTTATTAGATCCCAATATTACAGTTCTTTACCAGGTCTTAACAGTGTTTCCTTTCTCTCTCCCTCACTCTCTTTTTCCCTCTTTCTCCCACTCTCTCTCTCTCTCTTTCTCTCTCGTGCCTAATAAAACATGTGACATTCAAGTTTAATTTGAAGTGCAGCCTCAGTATTAATCCAATGACACACAAGGAAGAGAAATAATAAGCTCAATCGAAGGACACCGTATGAAGGCATGGTGATCTGAGTGAGACATCCTTCTCAGATTTGATTTAATACCTAAATCAAATGTTAAAATGCAGAGATAAAGAGACTCCATGTGCATATGAGTAACAACCCTGCAAAAATAAATAAAAAAATCAGTGAATCAGTGTGTCCCTATTGTCTTTTTTTTTATTTTTATGAACTCGTCACCCGTACACTCAGGGGTAAAATCGCAGCATAGCAAAAATCCCAGTGGTCATATATGGCCAGCTGGAGCAAAATGAACTCTGGAACAGTGACCATAACACTGTAGGTGCAATTTAAACGTTTATGGGGCATTTTCTACGAAGGATGTGCTATGACTAGACCACATTGGCCTTGCCTTTGTTAGTTTGCCCAACTCACTGTTATCCTACCTGAGCTCTGAGAGCAACACTAAAACAGAGCAAAAGACAGATGAGGGGCAGAATGGGAAAGGAGGAGAAAGAGGCTGAGAGTGATGGGGGAGGTGGGTAGGTGGGGGGGCTGTGGACACTGAGCAAGTGTGGGGTGAACTGTGCAAGTGATTTCCTTTCAAGCCATCAAAAGGCAGATTGATTTTGTCCAACACAGGTCTGCTCAAATTTAAAACCGTCCCTGGGTTATTATTGTGATAGGCATCAAATCTGACAGGCTGTTGGAGGCTAAATGGGGGATATCTCTTGTTTACTGAGGATCTTAACGGCAGTCATCCAAATTTAGCCCGACACCCAGGGCAAGCTCAGCACTCCAAACCCAACACATCTCTAACCCATGCCTGTGTGCTTAGGGAAGCATGGGGCGCCTGCACCAAAGCCCACCAAACCTCAGCACACTGGACTGAACCCCACCTGGACTTTCAGCTTCAAACCTTTAGTTGTTTATACTGTTTATAAAGTTATTAGTATGATTCTTTAAAATGATTAAGTTGTCATCATGCCGGTAAGGTGAAAACAGCAATAATCCTGTCAGACTATTTGTTTGATTATTTGTTTATAGTGCAAAAAATTTGTATTTAATAATAATATAAACAATAATAATAACAATAATAATGTATTATTGTTATATGCATATTTGTGTAATTATGAATAATAATTAAATATTTTTTTCACAACAGAAAAGCAATACTGCTACTACAATGCCTATTGTTTTTAAAGCATTTTCAGTACATATTATTTTCTTTCCTTGTCCATTCTGAGAGAGAGAAAGAGCGAGAACAAGAGTGTGATAGAAAGAGAGAGGGAGGGAGAGAGAGAAAGCACCCAAAGAAGGACACCAGTGAAAGGGGAAACACGTTTTTTAGTAGCAGGAAATAAAGGTGAGAGCAGTGAAGGAGCAGTGCTGGGGCAGGAGGAGAGAAAAGAGAGAGAGTGAGAAAAGCAAAAGCAAAGCAATGATTAAATGATCAAAAGCTGGCAGAGCGAGGCTCTGTGTCACTGCCAAGCGCACTCATCTACCCACAAGTGAAAGTTGGGTTTCAAGCACAGTGTAATTATAGCTGGGGATGTCAGTTTGACATTAATGCAGCCAGCAGAAATTCCCTAATTGGCCTCAGAGGAGAAAGTGAACCAGAAAATATATTAACATTTTAAAAAAGCATATTTTGCCTAATCCTTTCACTTTCCAACAATATTTGAAGACCAGAATGCCCCAGGCATGAGAATTTAAATGAGCAATTTTGTTTTTGAAGGAAACGGCCAATGAGACAGAAAATAGACTAAAGGGAAATCATTAGTGTATGAGAGATCCTGACAGGCTCGCCCGGCTGACTGGCTGGCCTGTCACTGGAAGTCTGTGTTCTTCGGCTCCACGCTATGAGCTAAGCAGATAACATGAAAAGACCCATAAACGTGCAGCCAGGAGTCAAAGCCTATTATCTGCTATTTCAAATGTGAGGCTGCGGAACAGGAAGGAGAGAAAACAGGAGAGGAAGAGAAGGGGGGTGGGAAGGATACAGGGGTGGTGGTGGTGGTGCATGTGTATGTGTGGGGGGCTTCGTCCTCGTGCATGAATAAAAACCTTTAAAAAAACTGTCCAGTTGTAGGGCGTCTTACTAGACTCATCTGAAACCATACAGTGCAGATATGGCTGTGGCGTTATGCAGCCACAAAACAGTGATGTGAAAGCAGAAGGTAGCTGCAAAATGCTTTAAGTTGGAAGTGGTAGTGCTGTCACAGGCTGGCGAGCTGATGTGATGTGACCGCATGAAGGAGACGCAGCAAAGTGCAGTCAGGAGATGTTAGGCCAGTCCCTGGGTGACGGAGCAGCTGAGGATAGCATGGCCCCGGGCTGCCCACTGCAGGCCACACGCTCCATCTGCACCGCACTGGCCTTTTCAAACAAAAACATGGCCAAGAAAGGGCCAGAGGAGGCTGTCCCGGCCTCAGCCGAGAGGGGCCATCTATTTCTCGTTCGGTAGGAAAAGAAAAGAAAAATAGGAGAGCGAGAAACAAAACACATCTTAGAGCATTCATCTCTTTAGCGTGACTACAAAGGGCGTCTGATGTTTCTTCTTGCTTAAAGTCAGATGCTGTTGCCATTTGATGGTCCAAGTTTTCCAGAGGCACCATAAGGGTGTGTGTGTGGACAATAATATTCTGACTTTGTAAGAAAAACCTAAGAAAACCGGACAGAGCTAACTGACAAGATCAGTGGCAACAAATTTATTTTATTATTGTTTTTATTATGTATTGGTACTTGCACACACAAATATAAAGAATGCGTTTTATTACATATAGACGTTTACATTTTGTCTCTGAATTGATTTTGGAATAGCAAGCTGCTCATTACATTTTTTTTTACAATTTTTGAATATTTGAAATTATATTTTTATATAAACTTATATTACATACTTCGAATATTTTTGACTATGTACACTGACCCCCAGAAATATTGCCAATCTCGCTAAAAATCTGAAACAGAAAAAATGCCAAATTGAGGTTTGTATATTCTGACATTAACACCAGTGAAAATAAAGTTTTAAAACTGCAGGCTTCTGAATTAAGAAAAATGTAAATAAACAATTATCACACACTGATTTAACAATTTTCAAATCTTTAAGTGTTTACGACACTTTAAGTAGTCATCAGTAATTTCCTGTTTCGATGGGGTATAAAAATGAGGTGACACAGGTCTCAAATCTCTTAGTTAGAAAGATTTAAGAGCATTCTAGTACAATGAGGCAAAAGTGTGGTGATTACACAAATCATGGATTTGTGAAAAAAGAAGAAATTTAAGAGATTAAGGCCTGGAGAAGGACACTGAGGGGGGTTTGTCAACAGCCCCAGTTGGGAGTAATAAAATAATCACAGTTTTTTTGTTGTTGTTTTTTATCACAATATCTCCAAATGTACCATTACAAATCAACTAGATACAAACAAACTGTATAGCAGAAAAAAATCTTATCCTCTATTTTCCTGAGACAGGGTGCTTTGGTCAGACAAAACAAAAAAAAATCTGTTTGACTCCAGATATTCAAGGTGGGTTTGGCATAGAAATAAAGATGCTACTAAGAAAAGCACCCAGTACTATGCGTTAAATATGATGGAGGATCTATAATACTGTTTCTCCTCTGAAGACCTGACTGTTTTGCTCACATACTTGACATTATGGATTTAAGGTAGTACCAGGAGATTTTAAATAAAATCTGGCTGCCTCTGCTGCGAAACTAAAACATGTACAAGGATATATACAGTAAACCCCCGCTTTCCACAGGGGTTATGTTTCAAGAGCACCTGCACATAGTGAAAAGCCGCGTTATTTTGATGTGGTAAAAAATGCCTAAAATGCATATTTAGGGTTTGCATGATAAAACAATAAACTCAGCTTAATCCTTTAACTGTCTGTGAGTGATTTGTGTCACGATACTGGACTGTATATCAAATTCCATCCTTGAAGAGCACATATAGGACTATGGTGAAATGCACGGATTAACCGTTTCAGTGCCGACACACAAGTAAAAAAAAATTGAGAAGGGTCTCTCAGCCTTTTGCCGTGTTTCAGCAGCAGTTTTGAAGGTACAAGGATTTTTGCAATAAAATATAGATTCACGGATGTTACTTAAGCTAATAATTTGAAAGAATAACATTTTATTTATATTTCAAACATTTTATAATATTTCAAACAATCTAATGATTTAGGATTTTTTAAAAAAGTGATGTGACAGAGATTTTTTATTTTCAAGGATTTTTTTTTTACTATGTCAGTATAACTGTACTCTGTCCATTCTTTCTATTTAGTTGTAATTCTGTTGCATTACAGTTACTCACTGACATAATTTTAATATTTCGCGGTGCATTTTCACAAAGGCAGCTAAAGGCAACTAAAATATTGTTTGAGCCCCGCTAGTCACTGGGTTCCTGGTCCGGTGAGGTGTGTGGCCGTACAGAAAAGTGAGGCATATGTTTCCTTTAAAAAAAATAAATAAATAATGCAAAATGAGGCAGGAAGCAGGTAAAGCAGACAAAAGAATGGAAAATGGAAAAAGCTGTAATGGGGCCTTGTCCGCCATGCATCCTCGTCCTTATGCACGGTTTATGTTTGGGCTGATGCTTAGCAGTTTCCGCATTAGTGCGGGGTCTCAGCTAACAGTTATTCGTTCAGTTCTCAGAAAAAATCAGCGTTGGATTGAAACCATGACTGCTGGTCTGCATTACATGTGTGAACTCACATTTATTGTCACTGTGTCAATATATTTCTTAGTTTTTGCAAGTTAAACTAAGTAATTATTGGCCATTTCTGTTGGTCTATTCATCATTAAACTTTTACTATTTCCAATTATTTTAAAAATGAAAAACTCCAAAAGATAAAGAGATTTTGCATTGACAGCAATGCTACATATGATGCAAATGGGATATATGATGATATCTAGATGGTTTCACATGTATATTATGCATTAAAATGATTTATTATATATAGCATTCACATTTTATATGTGTTTTGTGTAAGAAAGAGAGAGAGAGAAAGCATGACAGAGGTACATAAACTTCATGTTTATATGTCAGCATATGTGCTTGTGTACATGTGTATACCTGCAATATTTTAATTTATATTTTATCATGGCACTCTCAGCTGCTGTCTAAAGGCTTTCTGGTTGGACCGATACATGCTGAGCAAAGCATTTAATCAGCAGCTTTGATAAACATTTGGCACCTAATTGATGGGCTTCTGTTTCTGACGCCCACAGCCCTGGGCGAAAGATTGAGACAAAGACAGGTTTTCAGCAGCAATTTCAGGATTTCTATCCACCCCCCACTCCTTCACTGCCACCCCCCCACGCGTCAGCCCACCTGTCACTCAGCCTGACATAAGGCCGGGGGATATCAAAGGAAGAGAGGACTTTTCATCTCAAGGAAGCTTGGGCATGGTTAATGCGAAGAAAGTTCAGAAATGTTAAAAAATATGTGCGAGCGAGTAACAGTCAATAAGCTATGAAGATCCAACGTTTCATTGATTGACTAAAGCAGTCTTCCCTCAGTCTGTATCATAGCCATCAATATAATCTGCACTCCACTCCAGATGTGCCTCGCATTCAAAAATAACAAGGTCGAGGTGTGTTTGCCAAATCTCTTAATATCACTTTTCTTAGATCATTTAGTATAATGGTGTTTTTAGACAGCAGCTGTCAGTTTACCTCAAGAAAAACCTGCAAAGGCCATGTTGGTCCTCCTCTTACAGAGATGCGTTTGCAATGCAACACTGGTGCTTCAGGCTTAATGATATATGAGCAGCTAACCCTGCTAGGGATCTTTCTTTTTTTTTTTTTGTTACTTGTATTTTAAGTGTGCCATTTTTGCCCTGTAAACTACATGTTTAACTGTGAAGAAGGAGGTGAGAAGTTTCTCTTTCCTATCAGTGGAAGTGTTTACAGGTCTCAAGGGTCAAAACAGTGAGTGTGTATGTGATTGTGTGGGTGGGTGTGTTTTTGTGATGGTGTTTGTGGAGGGCTCTTTATAGTGCCCAAAGCATTATGGGACCTCAACATTGTAAAAGATATCTGGGGATTGGCTGGAACTTGCCCATAGCTTCGTTTCTGAGATCAGGTTGCTTTGCCCTTCTAAACTGCTCCTGTTTAGAGTAGAGATGAGAGAAACTGGGCTCAGACTTTGGGCTCGTCTGACTGTAATAGTGGAATGGCCTGAGGAGCTTACTGTAAAACCTACTTTGTCAAGTTTGCTCAACTGATTTATGGGAACAAATGAATTGATTTGACTCATGTGGCTTGATCTTGGATAATTTAATTAGTAGCTTAAGTTAATATACACAAAAATTGCAGAATTTGTCAGTTTCTGTGCCCATTAAATGGTGATGAGACAGTCATGTTCTTAGAAAATGAACTTCATGTATAATGCATAACACCAGTGTTGGCTAATCTAGTTCATTTTCAATGTAATTTGCAATTAGAGGTAATACGTACAAAATAGAAAAACAATTTAGGCTAAGTAGAAAGCAATTGTTTTCCTTTGGATTCCTTATATGAATCCATAAAGCATATGAGTACATTTTATTCATATTTACAATTCGTTGTTTAATAATGGCATTGTTTCACCAAATATGGCATGCTGTACAACGGGGGAAATTTGGGTGTATTCTTCCCACGCACCCAGGGAAAGGGAGTTAGAAAGAGAGTCCAATTGTGTTCTTTAGGATTTCCAGTCACAGATGGCTTTGCATCTCAGGAGTTCTTGCCTTTAAAAAGTACTATGCTTTAAAATGAGCCATTGTTGAACTGAAACAGTTCACTTAACATAAGCATCTCAAACTACTCACATAGTACATAGTGTTGTTGGAAACAAGAAATCATAACTGATTGTCCTTCTTCACCATGATGTTGTGGCCTAGTGGGTAGGATCCTTGCCTCTGGACCAAGAGGTCAAGGAATCAAATCCTATTTCAGCATACCACAAAAGGATCCCTGAGCAAGACACTTAACCCCAAGTTGGTCCAGGGAGACTGTCCCTTGGGAAAAGTTAGGGAATGGAATTTGCTTTGGATAAAAGCATCTGCTAAATGCCGTAACTGTAATGTATATCAGAGGGAAATGTGTGTTTTGCCAGATGATTTTTATTGATTAGTGTTATGTCTCTTGCCCACTAGTGCATGTTGATGTAACCAAAGCTCAGAAAGCTTCAAGATTCAACAGAAGCCACTATTTAATTTAGATTATGAAATGTACTTAATATGACCAGATACATCACAAATGTAAATGTCTAATTGACTAAGATTTTTGATAGCTTTTAGTACAATAGCCAGTGCTTACTGGTTCGCCACGATTCCACAATGGTTCTTTTGCTTGTATTAAGCCATTGTTTGTGCCATTTCTGGAGTTAGCTGAATACACAATACAAACTTTTCACTATACCAACCTGTCCACAGGCCTCTTCTGAAGGCCTGCATGTTACTGTATTGCAGTTCTTCACTGTGAAACTTCACACATGGACACATCAGTTTAAAGGCAGCCAGACATTCTGGTAGAGTTTATTTGTAACAGCAGATGAATAATGAAATAATAAAGTATTGTGTTTAAAGACTTGAAGGTAAAACATTTAGATGTCTAGCATACAGCAGTTCAGATGTAATCTCTCAGGGTAGATCTACGTGCTCGAGAGAATACACCCACTCATGACTTTAAGCAAAAGTAAATCTCGATAACCCATGCCATTTGATGTTTGTTTATTTTTAGGTTGTAAGGAGTGTATGTGTCCACGAAGACAGGCTAAACGTATTTCAGCTGTCTCGTTCCGCATGACTTTATCTTGACCTCACATGAACTTCATGAATTATTTAATGAAGTGCATTGGAAAAACGTCGACCATTTCAAAGTAGATGGTATATCAATGCTATTGATGAGTGCTCCCTGTTTGAATGCTCCATATATGTTTTATGGTTAAACTTGTTTTATGGGGCCTGCTGAGAGGACAGGAGGAATCTTCACTACATGATTCTCACCGACTTGTAGAATCTGTTTTTTTTTTGTGAAGGAGGTATAATACAGTCTTCTTGTCACTTCGTGCAGCTGGGAAAAATGTACAGGCAATAAGTATGACCACCAACCATCAGCCAAAACTTCAACTATGTGCATGTGAGGTCTGCTGGTGGGACAATGTAGCTGACATAAAAGCCCCCCTCTCTTAAAGAGTGCATCAGAATGGGGTTAAGTCTTTGGCATCCACATCAGTTTACTTACTGGCAGCACTTGACTAGAAGTTGATTGATTATTTTGGATTGCTGTGGAACAACAGGACCAGCGCAGGAGCTGATTTGTACTTGCTCAAGCTATTTTATCTACACTGCTTATTTGTAATTCAGTGTTAAATGAGTTGGAGTGTTTGTAAGTAGTAAAGCATTCATCTTCATCTTGGCACAGTCTGCAGTTAAACGATAGGGTTGGCAGATCTACTTCTAGAACCTGATTGGCTTAGACAGGCTCAAAGCAGCACAAAACTGTTAATACACTTGATTATGAACTTGTAAAATTTTGTTTCCATGGAGAGTCAGAGTAAGACACTACACTAATGCAGAAAATTTTATTTTGTCCAATACAAAGCCTGTGTTTATCTAATTTCCAGACTGCATTTATGCTCATTTCTATTAGCTGACCTATGCAATTTGCTATATTAAGCTGCACAAAGCTAATGGTAGTGATCGAGTAAGAGTAGAAAGAAATTTGGGGTTTGAAACATGCATAAATTGAAAATTATAACAAACATTTAGGTCCACAGTTCAGTTATATTTTGATAATTAACTTCTTTGTTCTGATTGTTTTATAGCTGTTAGGTAATGGTATCAATGAGCATTTAAACATTTAACATTGAATTCTTCCAGCAGTTGCACCAGATCAGCTCTTTTTAATAATTTCATTATAGTTCATTGCTTAAATGTAATGCTGAAGTGTGTGAGCTATATTTATAGGGTTTATTATTACTTATTGATAATTATTCATTTTTGATTAGGCCCTCCCATCCAATATTATGACCAGCTGTCAGTGAAGATATTAGTAAACCCTTAGAAAGTGGGGTTTATTATTTTTCTCTCTATATGTAGTAAAAAATGTATGTTACCGCAATGAATCCTATACAGAAATGAATGAACTGTAAACATAGTGAAATATATTAACATTCTCTACAAATATTCAATTGTATAATTAGTTTTCCTGTTTTTCTCTTTCATTTTTCTTCTCTTCTGTACATATAACAGCAGCATTTCATCAAATTTATATAACCAACTATTCATTTACAAATTGTTTTTGCATTATGCACATATTTTTCAACTTGTTACAACAAAGTATGAGAAAGACATAATTAGTATGTTATTTCGATTTTTTTTTGTTGCTCTGGTTATAGCTGTCACGTGTGAGGGTTAACACTCTGATTGATTAAATTAATCTGTAAGGCATACTAAAGAAAAGCCTCTTGCAGTTTTGATGCCCAAATATGTTTAGTCCAACAGCAAATTAGCAGGGTGGAGACCAGCAGGGGCCCAAGGACCTGAGTGAACCTGCAAGGCCATGTTCACCATAGTCTTAGAGAGGGAAAGCGAGTGGGAGAGAGGGAGAGAGGGAGGGGAAAAGGGCCGATCTTCGAGCCTTGCTTTGTTACAGGCTCTCCTGGTGGTAACACGTAGGGTTGGCTGTTCTCCTCATCAATACAGGGCCGCTCTTTGTCAGTAATTTGCAATAAGTGTCCACGCCACATCTTTAGGGAGCGGGAAATCATTACCGGCTGAGGTGCTGCTCACCTCCTAATTGGAAGCATTGGGCCTTATCAACTGAGGATTTTCTAAGACCTTTGACAGATACCAATAAGAAAATCATTGTTCAGTTGTCAATGTAAGAGACCGTTAAAAGAGCTTATTTTAATTTTAATTGGAACTTTCTCCTCACTTCATGGTCAGCTGCAAAGGTGTGGAAAAAAAATGAGGCTTGGGCAGCGACTCTGTGTGTGTGTGTGTGTGTGTGTGTGTGTGTGTGTGTGTGTGTCCAAGCAGCGGGGATGAGAAAGTAAGGTCCTAGGGAATTAACTCCAAGGTATAATGCTATGTAGGTCAAATTGACAGGTTAGTGCCGTGACCTGATTACAAATGAAGACAGCAAGCTTGCACATTTAGTTTACAAAAATCCTCCTCACCCTCGCTTCCCAGGGACTTCATGATGGGAATCGAATGCGGCCGAGCCTGGCCCTGCAAAGCTCCCAATTAAGCAAAACTGCATCCACTTAAGATGTTTGCTGCAAATGTGTTGAGGCTAACATCGATCAGGCTTGGCTAAAGTGGCTGGCTGATCATGCAGCCTCCGCATATTTATGCGCTCTGTTCTCCAGTCGACCCTGTGCTGAGAATTTTTTTTTCATTTTAATCAGGTACAGGGGGCTCAGCAGGGCTCCCTTGTTTGGGAAATGGCTGCGAATGCTAGCAGATGTGGTAGTGGCTAATATGCGGAAATGGCTGTATGGTTGCCCACCAATCGCTGGGCTTTCGGTTGGGGTTTTTGTGTGGCTTGCAGTTAGGGGTTACAACCAAAGGCCCTGGGGTTTCACAGAGACAGTGAATGGAATTATTTTGACATGACAGCGATGGTTGATTGGCCATGACACACTCTAATTACTCATAGCTACTACCCCCCCAACCGCCCCAACCCACCCCCCCACCCCCCAAAAAAAAAAAAAACAAAAAAAAAACAATCACACACATACACACTCCACCAATACACAAGGTCAGAAACAGAGCAACATCAATAAAAGCCTAGTTCAGTGAGCATAAAACAAAAGATTATTCCTAAGTGATTGAGGAATTGTCTGCTCTTTGTGTATGTGTAAATACATTTATATTTGTGGCAGTTTGCATGCAGTGTTATCCAGAGCAACTTATAACTTTAATGATGATTCAGAAGTAGGAGGATGTCTCATTAAGAGTCTGGCCCAATGAATGTCATTAGGGATGGTGCCAGAAGTACCTCAGGAGTGGAGCATCCAAAACCCATGGAGGCCCTGTATTTGGGCGATTGATGAGGTAGCGCATCCATGTGGCAGAAAGAAACCTTTAGTTCCTTTACTGACAGTACCAAAGGTGCACCCTTGGTGGGAACACCAGTTACAGTGTTTGTTCTCAAATAAATATGAATTCTGAAGAGAATCAACAGAAGAGTCACATTTACAGTAAAATAACAAATGATCCTTTGCTTGTTCAAGAAATATGATGTCTGTCTGTCTGTCTGTCTATCTATCTATCTATCTATCTATTTATCTATCTATATATTTATCTATCTAGCGGTAATTTGTGGCTGGAGAGACACGAACAATATTGGTAACAGGAGAAAGAGAGCACAGAGTATCAAATAGCAAATGGATGTGAAGGTGAACAGAGGGAAGTGTGCTGCTGATGACTGAGAGTTTTTGTGTATGTGTGATTGTGTGTGTGGGTGTGCGCACACGTTTCTCTGTTGTGTTTTCGCAGCGTCCACTCTCTCCGGGAGCTGCTGTCATGTTTACCGGCTGTTTGACTCGCTGTCAGAAAGCATTTGGAAGGAGGAGCTGTCTGAGCTTGTGTATGAGGGGGATTCATTTGACCTCATTACACTGCAATAAAGCAGAGAGCCGGTTTACTAAATATCACTGCGCCGCTCACACTTCACATCGGATCATGCAGAAGAGTGTGTTAAAAAGGTGGTTCCAGAAACGTCTGCTGAGGAGGGAGTTGGGCGGGTGGGGGGGGTGCGGGGGTGGTGGG
>JBBMFX010000101.1:7250046-7263862 GCA_037832545.1 Rhabdalestes septentrionalis
AGAAGAGGAACATTAATCATTGCGATTAGTGTGTGTGTGTGTGTGTGTGTGTGTGTGTGTGTGTGTGTGTGTGTGTCTTGGTTTCTGTGTGTGTACCTCAGTTCATGAGTATGTCCTTGAGTCCCAGTCGGTGAATGGACACCAACATACTAATGCGCAATGACAGAGTTACAGTTTATCAACGAAAAAATTGAACACATTTCATCAAGTGCAGTATCGATCGGTGCTCAGAGACAAAGCACCATGTTATCCTCGCAGCACTCCAGGCCACAAGGGTTTAACACAAGAGCCAAAACACTCCCAACAAGAAAACACCAGCTAAAACACAGTGGCTTGCCTTAAACAACCCCCCTCCTCTCAACACCGCCACCTCCTCTTCTGTTTGCACTCCCTGTTTTCTTCTCCTCACCTCATGCTCCCTTGACGATGTGGCTGGAGGTCGGAGGTTATCGTCACTGTGTTCTCAGGGTCCGCAAACAACTCATTAGCGGCCCCGTGGTCTCTGCGGGCCATGGGCTCATGGGAAATTGTGGCAGTGTGGCATTCTGCTGGCCCATGTGTTCTGCATCATCCTCCGGGAGCACCTAGCTGTTCCATGAGGCTAGCCCATGTTTAATCAATAATTAACTCTTGTCAGCTACCGGTTTACACACACACACACACACACACACACACACACAAACACACACGCACACAAGGTGAAGATAAAGAGGAAGAAAACTAATAGAAAAAACATCTGAGGTTGTTCCCTTTAGAACAGAGAAACAGATGAGTTAACTTGACCTTCAACTCACTTGAGGAATGGAAAGACTTTGAATTACAATATCTAATAACATGAATGCTCCTACGCTGATTGCTACATTACGTTTTACAAAAATTAATTGTACAATAAGAAAATATTGTATTTATAAACTTGAAATGTTTACCTCAAAATAATATTTGGCCTTTAGTTGGAGCATGAAATCCAAAACAAAAACAAAAAGGAAACAAAAGAAATACACAATAGGAAATGTTTGGACTGTGTTGTAGAAGGTACAAAAATGTAAGGGCACTCATGAGGCACAGCAGTGTGCTCCAAATGTGTAAATTTAATAAGTTTTAGTTTTTTACTTTCTCAAGGGAAACATGCATACCTAACATTTTAAAATAGAATATAACTGGAGTCCTGACAGTGTGTACAGATATAATACCTTTTTCAGTGACAATATTTAATGATTGCTGGGACACATTTTGGCAATTCAACTATCATTAAAAACATGAACAATTAAGACTCAAAAAACACATGATGTATTCTTCACCAGAAGCCCGTAAATGCCTTGCATACTTTTCAAGTCAAAGTCGAAGTCGAGTCAACCCTTACAGAGAGATGAAATGGCGAGATCCATTGTAACAGAGATAAGACATTGTGAAACAAAACAGTACAACTATTCCTACAACTAACTGAAACTTGCTAGCCTACCGAAGTGCGTATTTTCTAACACAGTTGGTCCCACCCATTGTCAATCAAAACATGTTTGGTAGTGGACCTGCAAAGCCTCCAGTATAGTTCCCGAAGACCTAACCAATGAGAGAACTTACTTGGCTAATTACTTACTTGGCTAATTACTATCATTATAGCTGGAGTCTTTAGGCTTTCAGAGAAGGTTCTATGCATTCCCTTCTGATAATATTTCTGCAGTAAACTATAGGGTAACACTATTTTGGTCTACTGTAGATGCTGTGTAGATATTCACGTCTGTTACACTCACACAGCCTTAATCTCAACCCAAAACCTAAGCCTAATCATAACCCAGACCCACAACAAAATTGTAAAAACTAAAGGGGCACATCAAAATACAGCATGACCAAACATACCAAAAGTCTCAACTTACCATAAAATTCCTCTAGGGAATCTAAAGAATTGTGTGCAGTATTGCTATGGTAGTTCTTTGTAAGGATAAAAGACTGAAATTTTGACAGATAAATGAAAAGGATTCCACAATAAGTTTGGCAAATCAAGACAAAATGTGAAGAAATAGCGTCTGTGTAGCTGTGGTGACAGGTTCCCATTTGGAGCTGTGCTTGTGGCATCCAAATTGAAAAACAAATCCACCATTATGGAGAGTGTGACTTTTCGCAGCTCTGCCGGCCGCTAACTAAGCTGTCAAACGAGCAGAATCCGTTCCCTCCCTCGGCCGACAAACAATGCGCACACCAGCTACGGGCCATTTACTGTGATTACGCGTGCAAATGGATAGACTTGTTTTTTAATTTGTTCCCTTTTGACAGAGTGTTAAAAAAAGATTATCCCTTCCCATCCACACCTCACTCTTTTTTAGCCGTGAGCACTGTTTTGCGATGTGACAGCGGAAGAGGGGAGGCACGTGGCATATGGGTAGAAGCGGAGAGAAAGAAAGCCTAGAGATAAAGACATTTGCGACAAAAGTGTCATAGAACAAAGAGGAGGAGATGTCATGGGTCGAAAAAGCAAGTGTCTCCAGACCACAAAGAAAGAGGGTCCAATGGAAATAGTGTCCCCCCTTCCAGACAAATGACAGGCGATGAATCTGTATGGATCAAGGTCAAGCAGGCAAAGAAAAGGCCCTCTGACCCCGCTGACCTCTCCGTCCAGGATGATGTCTCTATCCAGACAGAAAGCGAGAGCAGAAGCGGATCCGTCTACCAGCAATTCATTGAATTCAGTTTCATTTCAATGTAACTTACGCAGCTCTTTTCACAACAGAGAATCTTTCTAAGCAGAAATCTTTCCTAATGAGAACTGCTGAGTGACACAGTGGCGGGAAAAACTCCCTGAGAGCATGAGGAGGAAACATGAAGAGGAACCCAGACTTAAAAGGATAAACTCCCTGAGAGGAACTCATAACAGAGCAATGAACCCTTTCCCTCTAGGTGCACCAGAGAGAGAACCATGACGTCAAATACACTGTAGAAAATCACATCTTGGCAAAATAATTTTGTTTATATACCTGCAATTGTCTCTAATTACGATGTTTAATTGTTGAACTGGTATAAAATTTTTATAAAACTATTTATATTACAGACTATTATATTTATTGTATTATATTTGTTTTATGTTCTTTACTGTACGTACTTTCAGTTTTATCATATGAAATGACCTCTCTGCACTGGCAGAATATTTTCTCGTTTCAAGAAATAATGCTGAAAATAATATCTGAAAAATATATTTTATGTCATATATATTGTGAGTACACATGTAAATATAAATAGAAAAAACAATCATATTTAAGATGCTTTTCAAGGTATCCTTTTTTTCATTTTTCTCAGAAGCCTGTCAGAAAAGGGATATTAGATCTATATTTGGTAAACAAGCAGTTATTTTTAGATGTGAAAACATAAGTGGATAAAAAAAGTTATAGAGTAAGGCTGTTGGCATTATTATGGTACAGAAACACATAGTGAGTTTAGACCAGTGTGGTCGTGTAAATACTAGACTGGGTGGAAGGGCCAATTACACTTTGGCCCATGTCTCAGAGGGACCTGTGGCAACCAGCCCCCTAAAATATTTATTGGGACCCCTATATGGATTCTGGCGCAAATGTATACTCAGGACTGACATTTTTTCATCGCAATTTAGTCATGTCCAATTGCACTGTCCTGGAGACACGTCACTAGTTTGCTTCCATCAATACTATTCAGTCAATCTCAGTGCAAAATACTTAACCACCTTAACTTGAAATTGCCATTTTTTATAATTATAAAATATTAAATAGGTATGTAAGCATTCAGGCTAACCCGAGATGCTAGTTGGGATGGTGGCATAAATGGTAAAAAACAAAACAAAACAGCAAATTAGAAAACAATTACTTTTTGTATTGTATGAAGAGTTAATCAGCTCATTAATGTGCATTACACAGATGATTATATCTTAAAAATCCAAGAAAAATTCAGTAGGTTGTTAACCTGCCGGCCTTTTACAGGCCCTGTGGTAGTGTGGACACTTTTGCGCTGTTGTAATGATGCTAATTTAAAAGGATATCCCCTTATGCTTGCACACACACACTCATACTGATGCCCTCTCTCACAGTTACTTGTGGTATTTTGTGTTTCACTGTGACACCTTTACCAGTGTGAATCGTGTGTTGCCTACATGTCTTTAATTGACTGTCTGTGTGTGATTAATGAACAGAAGTTAAACATGTGCATCCCAGACAAGCTTACCCAGATGTGGAAGGCAATTTGGGCAGAGTGGCCATCTCAGGAGAAGCACTTATCTCTCTCACACCATGCCAGGCATTTGGGACTGAGAGGGAGAAAGAGATGGAGAGGTTGTGTGTGTGTGTGTGAGAGAGAGAGAGAGAGAGAGAGAGAGAGAGAGAGAGAGAGAGAGAGAGAAAGAAAGAGTGAGAGAGAGAACGAGAGAGAGAGTGAGACAGAGAAGCAGGAGATGGAGACTTCGGCCCGCAGGCTCCAGGGCCAATCCAGAAAATACTGAGGATATTTAAAGACATCTATGCCTCTCTCCCTCCCACACTGGGGTATTTTCACTACGGAGGAAGAACTGGTGTTTGTGAGAATGCAGTCAAACTGAGAAAATTCAGCTCTATCTGTTACTTTCACACAGATATTTAAAGGATATCTCTGCGTTGAATGTGAGAAAATCTAGACCTCGCTACAAAGCATCTGTATCTGTCCCTCTGTCAGCCCGGTCTCAGTAAATAAGTCTCCTACTACTTCAGATGGAAGGCTCCTGAATGGTTCTTTTATTTGTCTTAGTCACGTCCATACTCTTTTTAGTCTAGTCAAATTTTAGTCGACTAAAAGTCTGAGCATTTTAGTCTTATTTTAGTCATAATGATCCAGGACAATTTTTGTCTAGATTTAGTGTATGAAAACGAATGACATAGTCTAGTTGTAGTCAATGAAAGTTGTATTTTAGTCTTTTTTATTAATTCAAGTCAAAATAATATAGGTACTTGGTAGAATAGACAAAATCTAAAATTTCAGTCAAGCCTATTTCACAATTCAAATAACGTTATCTGATTACCTTATAGACTAAAGAATACTGTACATCCATTCCAGACATGGAAGACACTCTGATTTAAATGTATGACATTTATTATGCCAACCACTTAAGTTAGAACTTAGACATTCACAGACAAAAACTTAAAATAAAAATAAATGAATAGGCCTAACATCACAAAAGTGCAAATACAATGAATATGTGTGACTGTTGCCATAAAAATGCATTTGTCGGCCTGAACTCACCTGAATGTTTTTTTTTTATTCTTGAACAAATTTAGTCTACATATCAACATAAATCAGAATGAGGATCAGCCTTTTTGCATGGATATGGGAAAGGCTGAATATAAAAATGCTGTGTGTGAGAGACTTTGTGTGTGCCAAAACTTTTGTCCACTGTAGATACATTTCATTCCCATTAGAGCTTAGATTGGGCCAAAAAATGAAACCTGACCCGAGCCCTTGCATCCCGGCACGACACATCTTTGGTATCAGTGCATGCTTGTGCTTCACCAATCACCAGCCAGATCTAAACATTAATATAACATGAACAAAAGCATTAATCTTTGTTCTCCAATTCAATATATAATCCTGTCCATGTTCCTGGCTGATATCCTCTTTAAGTAGTATAATTTCATAGTAGTAGAGACAAATCATATGCTCAAAAACTGGAGAAAAATGTCTGAAGACATCACTGGAGATACTCCCCTTTATACAGGAGTCATCCCATCTGACCTGGTCTGGCCAGCAGAACGCTGCCATGGCGTTAGTGGGCTGTGGAGAGAAGACACTCAGCAGTGCGAGCACATGTACTCAGTGTGATATACAAACAGCCGCTCGGCGTGAGAGAGGGAGAACGGCATCAATCAGACTGTCCCCACACTCTACCCCCAACCACTGCTCAGATTAATGAGCAGGGTCCACTTTACATCATAAGCAAAGGCCCCTTATTAGTTGCAGCTACATCTCCCTCCCTCATCTAAATCACACTGACTAGATCTATGAGATGACTCTGGCCCTTGTAACACACCACAGAGTTCATGCCAGCAGCAATGAGGAGGTTTTCCTGTCCAGTACTGGAGGCAGTCTGGTGTTGTCAGGGAACTGCAGGATAGCAGAAACAGATGCGGTACTAACTGCTCTCCAAACAGGAAAGGTCAACAGAGACACTCAACTGAGTTAATTGGAATTAACAGGCAGACACATGCAGACAGGGCAACTTGTTAGAGATCCTGAACAGTGTTAGAGCCCAGAGTGAGAATTTTGCTGCCCGCAGACAGAGGAGGTATCCAAATAGGGTGCTGCACCACCGTCCTGTATTAGCATTAGCCTCCACAAGGACAGTCATGGACTCAGGGAGCCCTTGGCCTTCATCCGGGAATCCTCACTGAAGCTAGTACTTGTGGTACATCCCGGCAGGCCCAGCCACAGGCATGCACCAGCAGTGAATGACCAGAACCACCCAGCCAGGCCCTGACACAGCCGCAACAGCACACAAGCCCAAGGCCAGTGAACATTAATGTGGCGCTAATTAGCCTAGCTGATGACCACCTAATTATGCATGGTTCAGTCAAGGCATAGAGGTTAAAGGGCATATGCTGCTGCTGTTTGGGTGTGCAGTCACACACGACACACATACATCTTCTGCCAAAATCAGCCCTAGCATGAGCTAATCGTAGCCTAAATGTAGGTGTGATATGTAGAGGCTTTTTTTTGCCCCAGAACTTAATCCACCACACACCTCATTTCTATACATCCAACAAAAAAAAAGGATTTTCCATTGCTTAAGATGTTTTTGCTGTTGACAAAGCCAGCCGCTTGTACTTCTACAGTGATACACTACTGTGGTCTGTCACCTTAATGGGAGAATTAAATGCTACATTAATTACACAACAGAGACTGCATAGCCAGGAGCAGCCTCATGGTCTGTTTTATTCTCTCTCGCTTGCAGGGCAGCTCATATGTGATTTTGTCCTGTCACATTAATTTGCCATTCCTCTGCTTTATTTCCATCCCAATTAGCCCAGCTGAAGCAGACAGGAGAGACACCAACGTCGCTGGACCTGATCTGCCACACGCTGTTTGATCCCTGAAACGTGAAAAATCACCAGCGATGATCATGAACCTCGTAGCTACTTCCGAAACATTACTTTTCTGAAAGGTCTCATGGAGAGTGATTGCATGGAGGATGGCAAAAGTGACCAAATGTGCCACTCGCGTGAAGTCTGGGGTATAATAAGGTATGAGTTATAGGATATGCCAATTAGCCATGATGGGTTTTAAAAAGCAGACTCATGGCCAGAAGGCTGGGTCCCCCGGTGGGTTGGAGCTGGAGAGAGGAGGTGCTTAACCTGAAGTGTCTCAGTAAAAAGCCAGCAGTTTGAGGAGATATATGACATCCCTGGGCTAGCATCACACTCAGCATACACTCTAATTAAATCAATAGACCCAATGACATGGGGAAAACACAGCTCATTTAACTTAAGCTAAAATTATGAAAACTGATTAAATGATCAAAGCAACTAATATCTTATGGTTTAAATTTGCAAGAGTGTAAATAATTAGTTAAAAGGGCCAAAATTACACCCTAACACTTGCTAACAACAATCATTTAAAAAAAAACCGTATGATAAAACTAGCATTACACAGAATTTGAGGCTGTGTAATGTAAATACTGTGTTATGTATGTGTGTGTGTGTGTGTGTGTGTGTGTGTGTGTGTTCCCTCCCTGCGACATCAGCCATATTTATATTCCACTTGCAGTACGCTGATCATCTGCCACCATCTGCATGCTTTTACTGCCTGTGATCAGCATGCAGCTACAACAGCCTGTCAGCAGTTACAGCCCAGGCAGTGCCACATCAAGCAACCCTCACCCATCATAAATGCAACATCCACTGCACATCATAGCCCCCCAAACACACACACACACAAACACACACTCACACACAGACATAAACCTCTTCTTTTTGCCCTATCTTCCTCTCTTTCTGTCTTTATCATCATCCCATTCCCCTCTGCACTCTGTGCCTGCATGGCTGAATGATGGCTGTCTTTAGTTTTTGCCTGTGCTCTGAACAGCCCCAGGCCAAATCTGACCACAGCTTTGTAGCATGCTGTGCCCACACAGTCAATCTCGTTCTCTTCAGAGCATTTCTGAGGGGTTTTAAGTTCTGTTGTTAGAAGCTAGTGGAAAGAAAAACACATGCAGTTCCTCTGCTCAGAGTAAGACTTAAGCCATAAATGGAACTGAAAGGCAATTATGCTAAATACCATTGCTGTGGTAAGAATGGCTACATTTTGTTTGTTTTTTAATAACAAAATTTGATTTCGAATAACAATTTTCATGATGAATGTTATGCAGTCCTATGTAAAAGTTTGAACACCCAGTCAAATTAAATTTCTATTATTAGTAAAATATATGCATCTTCTACATATAATCAACTTCAAAATATTTTTTGTGTGAAAATGAAAGGCATTTACACAAGACAGCTTATATGTTTCCCCAATATGTTAAATTCAGCAAATTAATATATATATCCTAGCTCAAATGAAATATTTTTGCTTATAAGCTGGGATAATCAAACCGTTTCTTAAATATTTCTTTCTTCTCATGTTTTATAATGATTACATTTTAATAAATTGCAAAAATAAAATTCCTCAAACATGACAGAAGGGGAACATTCACATGATGGAGAAATGAGCATATACGTCTCCTTAGTATTTCCTTTAAAGAAAATATTAGCATGGAGTATGATATATGTCTCCCTGGGCACATTGAGGAAATCCGATCCCACTCCCGCAGAAGGTGCGTTTCTCCTCCTACTTGCCCCTAAAACGTTGCGCACGGTGACAAACATTATTTACCTTTCAAGTCTGACTAAAACCGCTACCTCTGGATCAAACTTAGAATAAAGGCTGAAACAAAATCTTCATTTAAATAAAATCACTTTCACAGTTTTTCATCCAAAGTCGCTTCTCCCTCAGAATGAAGTCCCCAGTGGCAGCATTTAGCATACTGTTTGTGAATAACGTTCGTTTGAGGTGGTGGGGAGCACCCTGCATGGCCCCTTTGGCTGTGTGAAATGATGCTTTAGTGTCTACTGCATCGCTCGCGGTTATCTCTGTCTATTCTTGAAGGAATTTCCTCTGCATCATAACAGCTTCTGTGACAAGCCTATAGATGTTAGTGAGGGAGGTGTGTGGGGGGGTGAGTGGTCTGCTGGGATGTCTTATTGATTTGTGAAATATATTCTAAAGGGTCCTAGGCCTGTTTTAGTGCAGAACAATGGAGTTTAAATGGAACTTTGAACCACTCGCCCAATGGAAAGTTGTCACACATAGGCAGTAAAGGGAGCTGGTGTGTGGATGTGTGTGCTGAGAGAGCCTGGAGGATGTGTGGGGTCTTTTCCGCATGCCATGCTAACGGAAGAAGCCACTCGCATTAGCACAGGGCCTTCCTCAGGCCACAAGCATACACACACACACACACACATACAAACACAAACACACTCATATACACTAATAGGAGAAGAGGATGTCGGGAGAAAAATGCTCCGTCTAAATTTTCATGCAAAAAACATGAGTGCCAATGGGGCACTCTGGTTACAAAAAAGAGCTTTTTTGGAAGGTGGGGGGGCAGCTAGTCGTCATGGGCGCGCTTAATCATATTATAAAGGCAAAGGGAAGGGGAAGAGTGTGCCTATAGGTATGAGGCTAATTAACTAAGTTTTGTCTGTGAGAAGGATCCAGGGCTAGAAAGAGAATGCTCTGATTCACTATTCCCCAAAGACTGTCTTCAAAGCTAAAACAGAGGCTACTAAACTCATCAGAAATAATAATAATAAAGTGGGCTGCGTGCGACACTGCTGGCGGTTTCCGGCGCCTTCTGGGACCTGCCAGGCTCCACATCCTCAGCACCAGAGACGCAGAGCAGAAACAGCCCCCAAAATACATCAACCTGATTACCCCTCCCCTCCATGGCCAATGGCGCCGTAATAAGCGAGCTGATGATGCAAACACAATTATTACACATTAAACCAGAAACAAGGCACGAAAAACGATGCACAGAGGCGTTAAAATGCTGCTCACTTTTTTTCCCTTTTTTTCATCTCCTGACATTTGTGGTTGAAGGATATTTTATGAGTTCCTTTTTTTAATCTAATTGCACTCAGTGTATGTTCCCAGCTCTGTGATTTTGGCTGTAGGCGTAGTATAACAAATAAATGTCTCTGACAGTTCGCTAATGAGTTGTTATTGGAGTTACGGGGTGTGGGGGTGGGGGGATAACATTGTAATTTGGGTCCATTCACAGTTTTTTGAGTCTGTTGCTTTTTCTCTCTTCCTTACTTTCTCACGCATTTTCTTTCACTCCTCACTTGCTTGGTAGCTTTTAACACATCTGCAGGCATGTTACAGCAGCCCCAGCGTAGTGAGGAAAAGAAAGAAAAACTGGAAGAAAAGGAAAGGAGCAAAAATATTTAAAAAGTATCTTTTATTTTAACCCCCCCTTTTTAGGTGCGGGCCTCTGAGACCACCCATTACTAATTAAACTTCTTAACAAACACTCCGTCAGCCCCAGAGACAGACGCTGCAGCAGGACCTCCATCCCTTGACGAGATGATTTACAGTGACGGCGGTGTGCAAAGGGTGTGCATGGAAGAGCTAGACACCTCGACAGGCTGATTTGTCTTAAACGTAATTACACCCTTGACCCCCCTCGTTCCTATACGTCTTCATTTATCAGAGGACCAGACAACGCTCTGCTCACATAACTGGCTTTTTAAAGGATTTTTTTTCTTTTATGACAGTGAACATCTCAAGGATAATTACACATTAGTCTGGCTTTTAATAGAAAAACAATCTTTTGCAGTACCCTGCATAAATTGGAATCGATATACAAAATGAAAGTATCACTTCATACTCTACAACAGGGACCTTCAAATCATGACCTTGAATCAAAATTAAAGTCTTTGTAGTCACTGGTAGCTCACTAGACAATTGCAACTGATATAACTATCATAGCTAAAACCGTCTGCAAAATCTCGGCCTGGATGCTGGATTCAAGATCTGAATTTGAAAATGTCTGCTCTGTAAAGTTGCACTACAAGCTGCTCTACAGAAAACTTGGGGACTAATGTGGCTTATCATTACATTGCAACATAAAAGAAGAACCTGATTTTTGAACAGATGCAACTTTGGATGCCAACCTGAGATGAAACAAGATAAGGTTTAATGGTTCAATCTGTTAATCAAGTAATAGTCGATGGATTAACTGGTTATAGAAACAATCACTTTTCACAGTCCTAAAGGTGAGAAACACAAAAGTGTTTAAAAGCCCAAGTCAGACAAAAAACGATTAGATGCAATCATAAACCTGGGAAACATGAGCCAACTTCCTGCATTATCTCATTGTTACACTAAAATGTAATTTGTGTTTTTAGAAATTGTGTGTATTGTTATATACCAAAAAAACATTTTCTGACCTCACTGCATCCCTTAGAAATATTAAGGCTGTTTCGATGTCTTTAAGACTGATGTGCTTGTTCTAACAGTCTGGTGACAAACACTCTTGTTCCCTTATAATGAGTAGCGCTAAAGTGCTGTAAGGTTAATAGCTGAATGTGTTGATTTTTAATGGCTTTACAAATGTGAGTAGTTCATAACTATCTTATTTTTTGAGGTTAGTTTCAATGTATGGTCTGGAAGGTCAATGGTTCATTTTGTAATGTTAACAGTGTTTGAATTGTAAATGTAATTCTTCATGAAATGGGCCTTTAGTGAAAAAAAAAGGTTCCAAAACATTCAGTGCAGTGCTGGGTCTTATTTTTCTTTTATAATAAAAATACTTTTTCTAGCATTTGAAAGTCCTCAGAGGAGGCAGAACCTGTCTCTGTCTGCCCGCCTTGAACAGAACTTAGAGGTTAGGCTCTTTTCTCCGTGTCCCACTGTGAGTTCTTCAGGTTTAAACACAGCATCTCTTCTCATACACATTCTGAATGGCCCAGTGTTTGGCTCACTAGCACCCCTAGCCATTCAGAACAACATGCCAGAAGATACATTGGTGATGAGGAGCTTGTGCTTTTTCTCTCACTATCTGCGCCTTTTCTTCTCCGCTTTTCCCTTCTCTCTCTCTCCCCCAATCCAACTGTCTGCTCACATTTCATTATGGCTAGAGGAAGCAGGACTTGGAGCCATTGCTGCAGATCCACTTCTATTAGGGTGCCTATTATCATCCCAAATCAGTCGCATTTTAGCATTTAAGTGTCGAAAGTTCACACAGAATTTTCCAGCGTTGCGCCTCAAGGTATTGAAGGAGCATCAAGCAGCCAGAGAAAAGAAGAAGAAGAAGGGGGAAAGAGCTCCTTGTGATTTTTTCCTCACAGCCACGCGTTTTATTCCTCTCTCCTCTATCAAACACAGCCACTGCCTGAAAAAATACAGCAGATATTACAAAGGTTGGTGTTGAGGGTGGTTTGGATGAGACACTTGGCACTAATAATGAACACTCGCACCATTAAGTCATTGGCGCGTGCGGCTGCAAATGTTAAGCTACTAGTTGGGCTCTTTTGTGTTTGGGTTTGGAACCACTGCGGTAATCCTGTTTACTGTCCCCCTTAAACTGCCCACTTCTCACGACATCCCACATGCTACACACACCAAAGAGATTAGACCGCACATCTCTGGCTTTTCATGCTTTATAAAATAGAGCAGCCTGAATCACAACACTATCTGGCTTATTAAAGGAGACATTATTTCAGGAAACAGAACAGTGTCTTTAGTGCCAAGAGACTCTAATCATAATCCATACCAACAGGAAGATTTTTCCTTACTCACGCACACATTTTACTTTCCAACATTCTCCTACAAATTGCTGTTGGGTGAACTGAAACAGCAACTGTGGGCCAATGCCACTCATGTACAGAGCAGCCGACGTAATATTTATATGCTGTTATTAAGCAAAATTTCTGCTATTCAGCAAATCATCTACTTAATGCTGACGGAAATGGGATCTTTGCTGTTCTCAAGGCTAAAATGCTTTATACTTTATTTACTTAAGTATAATATAATTAGGGTGATGTCACTATACATCATTTGGAAAGAAGTTTAAAACCACTGGGAGAGATGAATAACAGGCACCTCTCAAGGGGTGCGATACAATAGACAGCAATTTAACATTCAGTAAAAAAAATGATCCAAGGAAGTTTAACCAGGAAACTGGTGATAGGATGGGGAGGGAAGATTAGTTTGTCTGGTTGAATCCCACAAAACAGCTACTGTAGTCAACATGGCTGAACAAGTTAATGCTTATAGAAAGGTGTCAAAACTCACTGTGTATAAGAGATGTATGGGGCTTCATAGCAGGAGAGCAGTCAGAGGCTAAACCATGGCCACCTTCAACACTGAAGGCACTTTTGACACAGGACAAGGGTTAGCACAAGGGCTAGCATTGGATCAGTTCTCTGACTAGTCTGCAGCTACAAAGAACCATACATCTCACAAGCATTATGGGGAAAAAGCCAGTAGAGGCAGTGATCTGGTCACTGTCATTATGAATACTGATGTCATCAATCAGAATCAGAAAACTTCATTGATTGTTTAAACAAAAGAAACACAAAGATTTCTCTCTATTTGCATGGTTAGAGAGGGCACAGCTTACTAAATACTGAAATAAGCATTAAAATAAAGACAGAATGTTTGGTCTGAAAGAACCCATTTTCTTTTACAGCATGTGGACAGCTCTGTGTGTGTGTGTGTGTGTGTGTGTGTGTGTGTGTGTGTGTTGCTTACCTGGGAAGAGATGGTACCAGACTGTAATATGGAAAAAAGGCGGGCA
>JBBMFX010000101.1:7290239-7301854 GCA_037832545.1 Rhabdalestes septentrionalis
CTATCTCTCTCACTCTCACTTTTTCTCTGTCTTTCTCTCTCTCTGTCTGTCTCCCTCTAGGATTTGTGTGTGTTCGGCTGCATCCTGCCAGCAAACAAACAAACAAAAATCCTATAAACAAATGCTCTGATCAATCTGAGAGACAGCAAAAAGAGAGGAAACAACAAGAATAGGTTGATGCTAGTGTGGGACATGTGAGAGAAACAGAGAGGGAGAGAAGCGAGGGGGGTGGGCCTATATAATGCCAGGTTTATTGTTTCCTTGACTCTTTTTTACTTTGTATTTTTAATGTGATTTTGGTAAATATCAGATGTGGGGAGGGGCAGGGAGGGATCTGCCAGCACATTTTTTTTTTCTTTATCAGATAAAAAGCGCTCTTCTTTCTTTTGCCTCTCACCATTTCCCTCTTGCTATCCTCTCACCTTATACCTGACAGAAGCTACAGCGATCACTAGCTGCCACTCGATGACAGTTTCTGTCACCAATTAGCAGCTAAATCGACATCACCCAAAACAAGAAAACGAAGCAATTTATATGTCTATTATTGAACGCGTGGCGTGTTACTGTATGTCTGAGCGCATGCCTCTCATCTCTCTCTCTCCCTTTCTCTCTTTCTCTGTCTCTTCCTTCCTCTCTCTATCTGCCTTCCCCTCTTTCTCTCCTGTAATGTCCTGTCCCCCTCTAGCCCAAGCGAATGTTTGGGACGGGTGCAGATAGGAATTTGTCATTTTCCAAATGATTTTTTCACCCCATGCTCTGAGAAAATTTACAAGGCGTCGACAAGCTTTTAATAAGGAGAGCCGAGTTCACTAGGTCTTGCCCTCCCCACTATTGCATTCTTTTTCTAAATTCTTCCATTCTTTCTCTCATCTATCCTCACTCTATTTCTCTCACTCTGTTTCCATCTCACTTTATCTCTCTGCATGTCCTCTCTGTATCTCCAGTTCTCTCTGTTCTCTCTGTACTTGTCTGACTCTCCCTCTCTCTCTCTTTCTCTCTCTGCCCATGATACGCATGCTTTGTTATCATTCAGTCTGCCTGAGAGCACAAACTGGTCATTATGCTGCCATTAAGCTGCTGATTTACACTGATTTATGCTGTGTTTGTGTGTGTTTGTGTGTGTGTGTGTGTGTGTGTGTGTGTGTGTGTGTGTGTGGTGGCCACTGCACTGTGTTCTTTTTTCCCCCCTCCTCTCGGCAGGACGGATGGGTACCAGCTTGAGTAATTTGCATTTACACGATCTGGCTGAGAGGCTTATTAGATCTGGATATTTATTTTCCACTTAAGCCCCATGTTTGATCACACTTTAATAACAGCGCGTGTCCCAGCCCTCCGCCGCCCGCTCACACACACTGCCTCTGCACTGCCTCAGATGACATGGAGAGAAAGGAGCTGATTTAGCATGAGCACAGATCTGCACAGCCAAATTGAGAGAAGAGACACTTTGGAGCTGCCCAGAAATGTTTTTATTTGAAATTTAACAATTGTAGAAAGACAGAAAAGGCTGCTTTGACAAGGACAGCTCTCTGTAGTTAGGGTGGGCTCATGGGAGCATCTTCATGAAAAAATGTATACATCAAAATAGGTTTATTAATTAAATCGCTTTTATCAACCAGACAGATTCTACCAGATAATCTGCAACAGTACAGAAATGTAAAGAAATTTTTAACTAAATGTTCAAATTTGTAAAAATAAAAAAGCCTCCGCAGTCAAGCCCCAGGCAAGTGGAGTTCACAGAGAATCTGAAGCAAACCAAAAATGTTTCAATTTCAAAATTTATTTTTCTTTAAACCCTCACGGCTCATATGGGAGTGGCTTACTCTCACAACTATCACATACATTATTTTCAAAGCTTCTGTTGAAACATACAACTTGGATGTAATGAGTCAAACTATGGTTTGAGAAGGAAACATGGGTATTTTTACACATTTTTTAATAAATTTTTCATGGTTGGACATGGGACAATAAAATTAATCTAATAAACCAAATCTAAACTGTTAAATAATTTTGAGTCAAAAAATGTCTTTGTATTACCGTGTATGTGTGTTTTGGGGAAATGTTCATTCCTACATTTCTACTAGTGCACGTGTGTGCGTGTTCTAAATATTGGTTTGTGTCAGTATACAACACACAATAGAAAATCCATATTTTGCAGAAAGAGAGACTTCAGGGACTCTAAAGATCAGACCTAATTGCCCAGAAGACCCAGAATGGCAGGTTTTCCATGAATGTCTATGATGATACAATAGAACATCCCACAGATTCTCACAAAATTATTGACAAACAGGTAAAAAGCTATAAAGTTAACATTCACTGTAATCAATATTTCCCTTCCGAAGTCATTTGTAATAGAATGAAGTTTGATGAACATGCTGCAGATAGCACTTGAGTATTTTAATATAGCTGATGTCGTCTGAGAAGACAGAACACAATAATGGCGTGAAATGCTGGCAATATCATAGACATTTCAGTTAGTTTTTTTACATCTCCAAAAAAAGTAATTTTAGAGGAGAAGAAAAAACTTCAGTGTAGGGTGTTGTGATAAACTGTATTTCTAAATCATTCTGGACTATTTCTATTGGTCCAATCGTTATGAACATTGAACATAGAGTATAAAAAGCAACATCACTCAAATTATATAAAAAAGAAGTGATTTTGAGATACAAGCTTTTGTTCCGACAGTGTAGCTAAACAGCTCACTTTATAAAATTGTTTAGAATGGTAAATTATGTAGAGGCCTCTTTATTTATTTGCTGTTGAGAAATTTAGTTTCTTAAAGCTGGAGATAAGTTTACATTTAGGGTTAAATTTTTGTAGAATCTTTAATGTTGAACATCAAGTCTCAAAGACATCCGGTTGAAGACAAATTGAGCGCCTGGAAAAAATACACTCATTTCCTGAAGTTGACTCAAATGTGTACATGTGTACATAACCATATATTTAAATGAGGATTTAGTGAATCATCAGTTATTATGAAAAGCAAATAAACGGTATAGATTGTTTAAATTCAATATAATCCCATGGAGCCACACATTTAAGTCAGGGTAATCCAAAGCATTTGTTTCCTGTGTAAGTGGACAATTGTTGTCCTTTTATGTAACACAGAAAATAAAGGAAATACTAGCTGTGGTTTATTCCCATGAAACAGACACATTTCTGCAGAAACAGTTCATCAGCAGATATAGAGCTTGTATGTGTGTGTGTGTGTGTGTGTGTGTGTGTGTGTGTGTGTGTTATAATTACATGTAGCACAGTGGCACAGTCCTGTGTCAGGCCAGCAAAGCCACAGTAGTGAGCTCTTGGCCTAAAGTGCTCCTCATTTAGAACAATCGACAAAATCAATAAGGTGAAATATGTTCCCACTCTCTCTCCACTCTGTCCCTCTCTCCCCAGAGCTCTCTCTGCAGCTGGGCTCTATCAGTCTGCAGTGTGACTACATGCACACACACACACACACACACACACACACACACACACACACACACACACACACAAACACACACATGTGTTTGTACCTTGTCAGGACATGGGATCGTGCACATCCCTTATGTATTAAACACCATATGAAAAAGTATGGGCTCGCCAGGTCAAATGATTTTACCAGTTCACTAATTGTAAATAAGTATGCATCCTTTACAGAGAACACAAGCCTGCATAATTATCCATCATTTGCTGAATTTAACATGAAATAAAAAAAAAAGAAATGATTATTTGAAAAAATTGTATATTCTATTCTTCATAATATTCACTTGGTAAACACAGGTGATTCTTTTGTAACATTTTCATTAGAAAATCAACAAAATGTAATTTAGCAAGGAGTGTTCAGACATACAGCTGTATATGTCAAGACCTCTATATATATATGTATATATATAAGTAAATAGTGTTCTGGTTTTCTTATATTCTTAGACCAAAGGTGAGGTTTACTGAGAATGTATGAGGGGAAATGCATATGAACATGTGCTTGAATATGTGTTTGAAGAGTTGGACTGAGCATAAGCATGATTTAAGGACTATCTGGGCAACAATATACTCATAGGAACTAAACGGAAGTGTGACACAGCAGCTAAACGCAGGCTGAGAGTTCTGCTGACGGAGTCTTTACTGCTGCATCACAGCAGAACCAGGCTGAGCTAAAGTGATGTTCCTTCATTTCACTAGTGCTGAGTCATTCAGGGGACGTACTGTAGCAGCTTAATTTACATTCTCTTTCTTTGTCCCATATTCCATGTCTGTTTAAACGTTATAGAGCGGTGAGAGAAACATCACAGCATGAAGTCAAGCGGGTTATCAAATTGTTATGCTTAATGATGAGGGGCCCTAAGGAGCTGAACTGATTACGTGGAGAAGAGTGTCCGGGCCAGAACTGCTGACTGACTAACCGCAGTGCTGCAGGGAGAGAGAGAGACAGAGAGAGCTGCCATTACTCTAGCTGACACAGTTTCCACACACTTCTACTCTTCGTAGTCCTTTTAAAATAAAATCTCTGCTCAAGGACGCAACCTTGAAGCCTTTTTTGCGACAACGGGTACATAGAGTTAATTCTCAGCAGCCTGACAGCGTTTGCAGCTCTAAATTCATAATGTGACAAAATGCATTTGAAATGCAACTCTTTCCCCTCCAGCAGAACTATATGAATAGGGTGTCAGTTCTCAAGCAATAAAAATGCAGTGGTGGTTCTGCCACTATTTAAGTGAGGTTACACTGTGTGAACAGATGAAGGGGTTGGAGAACTGTGTGGATGAGGGAAGCTGGAGCTGTAAGAACAGAGGTACTGGTTCTAGAACTATATAAAAAGTGGGAGCAGAGGTAGTTCTAGAACTGTATGAACAGTGGTGCTCCTTCTAGAACTGCATGAACAGTAGTGCTTGTTCTAAAACTGAAGGAACAGTGGTGCTGGTTCTAGAACTGTACAAAGAGTGGTGCTGGTTCTAAAGCTGTATGAATTGGGGTTTTGGTTCTAGAACTGTGTGAATAGGGGTGGCTGGTCCAAGACCATTCAGAATAGGGGTAGCAATCCTATTCTTGCTGTAAAACAGCGTGAATGAGGGTAGCTGGAGCTGTATGAAGAGTAGTGCTGGTTCTAGAACTGTACGAAGAGTGGTGCTGATTCTAGAACTGTATGAACAGTGGTGCTTATTTTATAACTGTATGATCCAGGCAGTTGTTCTAGAACTGTATGAACAGTGGTGCTCATTTTAGAACTGTATGAACAAGGACGTTGTTCTAGAACTGTATGAATCAGGGTGCTGGTTTTAGAACTGTATGCACAGCGGTGCTGGTTCTATAACTGCAAGAACAGTGGCACTGGTTCTAGAACTGTATTAATGATAGTGCTGGTTCTAGAACTGCATGAATAGTGTTGGCTGTTCCATGAGTGTTTAGAATGGGGTAACACTCATATTCTTACAAAAAAACAGTAGAATAACATAATTGTAGGTGGCAGATTTATACCTAAATGAATGAGTGTATAGGTTCCACAAGTGCATTAACACTTCTTCTACTATAGTTATTATTACAGTTGACATATGCTGTAGCACCACATTGATATCCACAATGGGACTTACTTACAATGATGATCAATACTCCAAAATAATAAGGGAAGTAATCATAATCATTACTAGGACTTACAAGAACAATGCTGAATGAAAAATAAAAAAGGCAGGCCTAATGAGAGGAGGGGCCTACATTATATTAGTGGAAAGAAACAGACTGTTGTCTTTAAAACAACAGACACTGAGGCCTCTGAAACTTGCTATGATTTCCCATTCTATGGTCGGTTCTTTTTCTCTAAAATATTTAGATACATGATTTTCTGAACCTCGGGTAGTTCTAGAAATGTGTAAATGGAGTCTCAATGCTGCACATGTGCGAATATACTGCCATACTCTGATGTCGTACAGTGGCAGTTTTCCCCAATCTCTTAAACGAGAGATTTCAGTGTGTTTTTGTTCATAGAATGGCATGTAATTGAAAAACACCACTTCTAGACTTCACAGGTTACTTAAGCAGTCATGTGGGTAATTTTCTCCACCCCAAACTGGCACAGCTGAGTGAAATTGTACACCCCTCTTAGAGATAACACCCTTCCCTTTTACTAGAATGTTCACCCTGACTGAGTAGGATGGCTCTCCCCTGCCTATCTATCTCTCTCTCTTTCTCTCTCTCTTTCTCCCTTGCCCACACTCCAGCACTCCAGCACCCATCCATACACATGACCTAAAAAACAATAAATGACTCTTAGCCCTCGCTCTAAAGTATAAAGTATTTAAAAATAGAGCCCTGGGGGCTGCTTTGTCCGTGGCTTGAGGCATTATTATAGCCGGCCTGTCACGAGGCATCCCCTCAGGTCATTATTGGCGGGCAGAAGCGGCAGGCCCTTGGCAGCCTAACAGAGGCGAGAGCGCTCCATTATCTGGGACGGGGAGCGAGGGAGCGGGAGAAGGGGAGGAGAGGCCTGGACGCTGATCTGAGGAATGCGAGATGGGGCCAACGGCAGCCAGGGCTGCGAGGAAAGGGTTTTCTCGGGTGTGGGGGGCGGGTTTTCAGGCCTCTTTTTGGACCTGTTTTTGGCCAAAGCCTGGACGCCACTCATTTGGAGGCAGCTTTTTCACTTTTTCAGATGCTGCTGGTTTGGAGAGCTGGCAAAAGGGAGCTTAACCCGATCAAGGACATAATTGCATGTTTTTTTCTCTTTTTTTTCCTATTTGATGCATATATTCTGTTTAGTTAAATGAAGGCGTGCACGCAAATGTCTCGCTGTTGAGAATCTGGGCAGAGCTACAGTCCATGCAGATGTGCAAACATAGCAAGGTTCAAAAAGAGAGAGAGAGAGAGAGAGAGAGAGGTCCTTTGTTTTACTGAGCTAGCGTCTAGCAGCTAAAAGGACAAAGCCGGGCTGTTTCATCTTTGATATTTCACATATCCTCTCTCTTGTCTGGGACTTTACACCACGCCAAGCTCCCACACTAAGACCTTTCAAACCCAGTGTGATCTGATGTGAAACTCAAAAGTGACAAGTCACCAGCAGTGAGATAGGTGTCTAAATGTGTGTCCTGAGTGTTGACAGAAGGTTTAGGGGGGGCACATGGAAAGCCAATACAGAAGCCTAATAGGTGAACTGAAGAGATCAGGACAAAAAGCACTTACTGTCTAGGAGTTTCAGAGGCCATTCAATTATCTCTCCACCTCTCAACACCACTGATCAAATAAAAACTTTAACAGCAGTGGTCGAGCTCAAACACTCTCCAAATGACCTAATATACAGTCTATTTCTATCTCTTTTAGATTTCTGTCCAAAAATCAGGATTGAAATTAATCCTATGGTGTGTTTAGCTGCAAAACTGAACTAAAAATGCCCAAATAATGATTTTAAAATGCAGTGATTAGGAATAAATGCTGAAAAGATAACCCATTCTCCAAGAGAAGCTGGGGGCTGGAACCAATGAGGGGCACCTGGGGAGCAGTGTGTGGGAATGATAACTTGCTCAAGTTTTCCTAAGTGATGATACAACCCACAACCTCCTGATTGCCGGGCCAACACCTGAACCACTAGGCCATCCAGCTGCTCAAGGGGAGGCGAGAAAATGTGTAGGTCTATGATATCCTTGACAATGTTCGAATTGTTATGGCTAGACAACCAAGTCAGCAAATCTAGAACAGCAGGTGGTTGATGTGGTTAGTGCCTAACAAAAATGGTCCAAAGAAGGACAATCACTGAACTGGCAACAAGGTGGAAGGCTGAAGATCCTGCATTTTCACCTCATTTAAAATAAAATAACATATTTGCCATGAACCACATCTGTTGCACCAAATTGCCAAGCATCAAATCTATAGGATTTAAAAGGGTCAATGGCAGGAATCAATCACTAATTGTGGAGGAATATAGTGGTATTAGTTTGTTTGCTAGGTGAAGGATACACAAAAGCTTAACATTTTGAAAAAACATGTGAATGGGTCAGAGTGTGGCCTTGAAAAAGCAATCTGGGAAACATGAATACCCATATCGGGTAAGTGCACTTACTGTTGCATCCCTAATAAAACATATTAATAGAAGACTTCCAGTTATATGATCTGTACTTGACTTGGTAAGAAAGCAAGTACAGGGAAGAAAACATGCAGAGCTCGATTCCAAAACGGCAAAAACATCGATTATGATAGTTTAATGGAAAATAACATTTAATATTTAATTTATCCTCTTGAAATGGTTCGTTGGCTCAGTCTGAATATGTTGAACAATAATTGTTAAATCAAACAACAGTATTGTTGAATATAAATTCAAAGTTTGTTATTATAAAAACACTAAATAAATACATATATTCTATTCCAAAATGCTATTCATTTCTAAATCCATTCATTTTCTAAAAGTTGATTGTTCATGTGCATTATGTGTAATCTGGGACCTCCATTGAACCAAATCATTGAATCCTAGCTACACCATGTCTACATTTTGAACTCCATCACATACATATAGCAGTTTGGAATGAAATGTTGATGGAGTAGTGAATAGGTTCAGTGCACAGCAAAATGGCATGGCAAACTCTTTTTCTTTTTTTCAAATTTGGTGGAAAAGAGCTCTTCACATATTGAGAGAGACTTGCATTTAAAGTTAATTCCTAATTCTTTTCTATTGTAACTCCCAAATAGCATCTGAATAGCGAAATCAGAAGGGTCTCATCAGAGCTACAATAAAAACAGAAGAACCAGCAGAAGCCAAACTCATGAACAATCAGTTATTGCCCACAACACTGCTAATCACACCACTGAATAAACCCATCTGTTTTATACGAATAATCATATTATCAGAAGGGAGCCCTCTGGGTCATCTAGGTCTTCAGAAAAGGCCTAAATGTATTCAGTAGAATCATACTGCTTCAAATGGTTATAGTTTTCTACCTGGGTTGTGATGTTGCCACTTGTCCAGGACTCCCTTGTAAAAGAGATCTGCAATCTCATTGGGACCATTCCTGGTTAAACAATAGTAAAATAAAATAAAAAAACAACAAATATTTAAATTCTTTATTCTTTAAGTACATTTACAGCATTTTGGAGACACTTAGATACAAAGCAACTTCTGCACCTAAACTACAGAAGACAGTCTCCCTGGAGCAGCTTGGTGTTAAGGGTCTTGCTCAGGAACTCATTGGTGGTGACCTCTTGGTCCAGAGGCAAGATTCCGTCCCACCAGGTCAGCACCGCCCCTTTCTTTAAGCATAACACTTTCTTTACTCTTACGTCATTGGTAGGAAACAATTAGGTTAAAATCTTGAGAGTTCCAATCAGAAATGTATGTGGATCCATTGTCAGATTGTTTTCCTGAATACTTAGTAACTCAAACTGGAATCCACAGATCTTGTTTTGATTTACAGTGGGTGGGAGGGAAAATTTCACTTTTGGACTTCTGGAAGTCCTGAGGCAAAATGTATGGCCTGAACTGAAAGTCTAGTTCCTAGTTTTGTAAGTGTTTCAATTCCAAACTATAGTGAATGTAAAAGCAGAATATTGTACACCATGCAGTTAACAGAGCTGCTGAAAGTGGCTTTTATCACCTAACTCTTTTCTCTTTGGTCCTTCAAGGTGTTTTCAGTCCCTTACATCACTGAGGATGTCTTATCACGCATTCGGTGGCAACTGAAAGACACAGATGTCGTAAATCATTATTGTCTCACACACAAGAGATGCAAGGCTGTGTAACAGATAGCATGGATCAATGCACGTTCTGTCCTTTGTGGAGGGAAGCACTCGTCCCCTCGCCATAGTCTTTTGTGCAGCAGTTTGATGATCGTTTTAAAGAGCTGCAATTGCATTCCTTTCATGCATCAATCCCTGTTAATTTAGTTTAACACTTTGAAACATCTCATTCAGGTAGCTTTGACCAGTCACAGCATGGAAGAGGCTGGAGGAATGGCAGGCATCCAGCATGATAAAAGCACCAGCCAAAGACATGAGGTGTTTCTCTCTGTCTTTTCCTTTTTTTCTTTCCCCGTGTCAGTATGGTACCATTTTAAACGGATAGATGGAAACGGCGCACTTGACACGTTTGTGAGCTCGAAGCGTGCTGAGAGAGAAAGAACAGGACTTTCTCTGGCCATGTCGAGCTCTTGTAGACTTGTCAATCAAACAAGACAGCTGTTTACAGGCTGACTGAGAGAGATGAAAAAAAGAGTGGGCCTCTGAACTCCTGCCCAAAGAGAGAGAGGGTGAGTGAGGGAGTGTGTGAGAGAGGGAGAGAGATAAAGGGGATAGTGAAGGAAAAGAAAAAGAGAGCAGGAGACAAAAAGTTATTCCATGAAATCCATCCAGTTTCTCTTTTCATTTTCTAATGCTCATATTGGCTTCGGGTTGAAAAAAAAACACCGTTTCTCTCTTATACACACATAAACACACACACCTGTTTGGCTCTGATATCAAATAGTGGGCTGGCCTTTATCCAAAAAACACACACACTGGTACACACTAGCACCACTGTTGAAACAAAACCTTTATTTTGGTTTTATTTGTCTTTTTCACAAAGCTGAAAATAACAGCTGCCCTCTATGCCGTGTTCCACTTTAAAACGGAATGGACCAGTACAAATGGTCGAAATGACTTTAAATACTTTTCAACATGTTTCTATGGAGAAGAATTCTAGGTAATGTTACTTTTTTGCTACATTTTTCTCATTTTGTTGTATATTTAATACAAGTGGAGACATTCAAGAAGATTTATTTGAATTTGTATAAGATTTATTTGTAATAACAGTCTTATTCATGAAAAACAGAAAGATTTTTTACACTGAAATAAACCAAATAAAGTCTGAAATGCTCAAACTCAAACACATGGATGTAGAGTATGAATGCAGTCATTGCTTAAGTAATTGAGATGTTGCGTTAAACATTTACATCACAATCAGTCCTGACTCTAAACTCACAATTTTACAACTTCCTTAAGAAATGCTTTTTATGATTTTTAGTATATTTCTTTCTTTTTTATCTGCTCTGCTCTGTTTACATATCACACTCTGACTCTGATGTTTAGCTCTTTGGTGCTGAATATCTGTGGAAAAAAGCATCTGTATTGAGAAAATGGAGAATCCTCACCTACATGTTCAGATATTGTCCATTACCTGTGGCGTTGCGAGTGAGAACTCATACAGGCGAACACCGAATAAGATAAGCGTAATGCTTATATATTTATCACCAATAATCACACTTCACTCCGTGTGCCAATACTTTCAGGCAAAAATAATGAGATGCCTTGCCGAGGCAGGTTTTGAATAGAAAGCCTCCACATGAATGCTAGCATCCAGGGACTCTCAAGCTGGAGGTGAGGAAAACACCATCAGACACGTGTAAAGCACCATTAACGATTTACCAGATTAAAATGGCTTTTCAATTGATTTATAAACAGTTATAAGTCGCAGTTTTGGGTGCCCACTGCTTGTGGCTTTGCAGCTGCAAATTATAATGTCTAACATACTTGCTGCACCCAAAGTGGATGAATGATGTGAGGCATGAGTATACTGGAGGATTGGGCCTGTTTTGTTCCGACACCAATCTTGCTCTCTCTCTCTCTCTCTCTCTCTCTCTCTCTCTCTCTCTCTCTCTCTCTCCCTCTCTCTCTCTCTCTCTCTCTCT
>JBBMFX010000101.1:7321076-7338227 GCA_037832545.1 Rhabdalestes septentrionalis
CCTATATTCACACGTTTTTACAGCAACATACACTCTTCATGCATGTTTTACCCAAAAACACACATCCTCACTCTTAAATATACTCAAACACAAACACACCCACACACATGCATGTTGGATCATTGTGGCCTTTCTAGTGGATGTTGGGAGGGGGGCAGGAGATGGGCAGTGAGGAAAAAGAAAGAAGGGAAAAAAGAACGAGTGGGCGAGTACGAAGGTGATGAATTTCTCTCAGCCACAATCAGTGCACCTGGGTTTCCTTTGGTGTATCCAGAGGTAAATAATTGATGTGGGGATAAAAGCGTTAGTGGAGGGAGTAAGACAGGCAGACAGGCACGAGGGGGCTGAAAGCCTGACCATAGCCCACCACCCACACCCAACCCCCCCCCCCCGATCCAGTGCCCACACCAATCCCCCCACCCTTGTCTCTCCTGAGCTTGGCCCCTTGCTGTTTGGTGGCCCCTCACGCTGCCCCATCGGACCGGCTCTTGAAGTGCAAATCTGTGTTCTGACTTGTTCCTGGTTGCTGTCAGCATGCTTTCCTCTTGTCAGTGGCGATTGACTTGGGGCTCGTCTCACCCTTGTGCTGCGAGTGTGTAGCAGGATCATTGACAGGCCAGTGACACTGCCCAACCAGATAATGGAAACCTATTGATTTTTTTTTCACTCTGTCTCTCCCTCACACTATTTTTTTCTTCTTTTTTTTTCGTTGGCCCTTTTCAGAGTGACCGGCCGCAAAGCAAAGGGGCCACGGTCCATGGTCCTGATCTCTGGGTCACTCCTTCCTCATGAGAGATGGGGAAAAGTCAGGAAAAGATAAGTGTCAGACCTTAGAAGAGGGAAAAAAATAGGGATAAAAGCCAGGCACGTGGAAACGGACCAAAAAAGTACCCGTCAATCAATCAACAGTTTTTCTTGGTGTTGGTGTCAGGTCCACCTGAGACACTGTGGTTAAGAGACTGTACTAAGTTGGGATAAAATTCCTCTCTCTCTTTCCTCCCCGAAGCCCTGGCCTGTCTTTGTCACTACCTCTCCAATAAAATATTAAGGATGTGCTTATGCGCCGCAGGGCATTTTTAATTAGCACCTAAGGTTATACTATTAATATGAGACAACTTACCGAAGTCTCTCCTTTTCTTATGCTTTCTGGAGGTTCAGTTTAACAAATAAAATACAGCGATTAAAGGCGAACACATAGCTTACCTCCTCTCTCATTTTACAATGCCTACTCATTATCCCCTCACCGCTCACATTAAACATGCTCACTCCACGGCGCTTCCCCTTTCCACATGGAGAAGGGATGACACATCTATACAGTTTTAATAGAGGAATCTCCTGAGAGTGGGCCTCTTTGATTTGCTGCCTAATGATAAGCATGCGCTGGTCTGTCAGCAGCCTAGCCCCTGTGGCAGATGGCTGGTGTGGATCTTACACTTAGATACACATTTCTTTATGTCCCTGCCACCCCCTCAATCCACCCCCATTCATAATGCTGCCAATAGAATAATGGGGGAAAAAATGCAATCCTGGTCTTGGTTAGCTCAATCTCATTATAATCCCTCGTTTTTTATTCATTCTGCCCCTCGGGATGCTGTCTGCCCACCACGCGGCTTCCATCCTTGCTGGAGAGAGAGGCCCTTTTGATTCAGCCAGGAGCACCTAATGAAGTCACAGAGAGATACAATTACTTCCCAAAGCAGGGGCATTAATGTACTCCAAATTCCCTCTGGAGGAACGTGATGACAATTGGTTTGTACAGCTTTGATCGCCTGTCTACGCCCTGCCCAGGATAAACTGCAGGGTCGCTCAACCCACACCCCCCACCCCCCACCCCCCTCCAAGCCCCGGCCTGCCGCCCCCCACTCTTGCAGGCGCAAGATTGACCCTGAACACACACAGACCAGCCACAGTCTCTGTATCAGAGCTGCTGTCCCACTACAGCCAGCCAGCAAGATGGAGAGGATTACTGATTACATAACACTGAGAGGCCTTTTTTTACTGCAAGCATCAAAGGTGATAGTGTGAGGAAAAACATTGAAAGATGTGATGCATTGAATTTACCTGATTCGAATGTGGACATCAAGCATGTGAATAAAATATATTACAGCAACACAATGATTGCTCCAAGTAAGACAGTTGATGTGACATAGTTTATTCATTTGTATACTGTAAAGTATATTCAATGCATTACTGTTTTCAGTGTGAAAATAATAGGAAAAATACAAATCTACACATTTGTGATCACTTAATTTATTCATTCTGAATAGTAATTAAGACTAAAATGGTGGGCAATGTGCTAAACAACCTACTCAAACAGTTCTATAGCTTTATATAAAGTAACCCCCTAAACCCTATACATAATTTACATCTTAAATGTATTCCCAGAACAGTAAGTCTTGCGATTAATAACTGATTAAGAAGTTTTGGGTTCAAGGGGTTAATGCTACACGGGTTTGTTCCAATTATAGAAAAGCAGACAAACACTTCCTTTGGATTCAGCCTGTTTCTGTAGAATTGCTATGAGGTCCAGAATGCATGTGGAAAACCGCACATATAAAAATGTTCGTAAATAGTTTTATTTACCACAGAAAGGTACATGGTAACTGTTTCTCTCTTTTGAACATCCTAAATTAAAGGATGGCTAGTAGAATGCTTTGCAGAGTTGCTGAAATGATCAAATATAAACCCTTTGAGTGGCACATCTAACATATGAGCACCATAAAATATGATGATTCCACTGAAACTACCCGTTTAAATTTGATATCAGTATTAGCTATGCCATTAATAGTGTCTGCAGGAATTACAGCACTGTACGATAGTATCACAGAATAGTGTGCTTTCAACACTTCTAAACATTTTAAATGAGCTTAATTCAGGAGCTTAAATCAGTTTTGCATTTTTCTTAATAATCTATAATCCATTTGGGATCTATCTGCCAGCAAAAGTTTGGAAAAATATCCAGCGTGTACAGATTGCAGTTCATTTGTCCTTAAAAATGCTAAAATTAAGTGTCACCAGAGCCCCATTATCATGTTCAACTTTGCATAAGAACAAATCTCAGCAGTAAGTGTAGCACTACAGGTAGCTGTAGTTTAAAAATAGGTTGTATCGCTTTTCCTCTGAGTAAATATTTATGTCAGTACAGTATTATATCATAATATTAATTTACCAACTTGTCCTTGTTAGACTTCACATGTGATATGTAAATGGCATGCCATGTCTAAGGAGGCAAGATATAAAAATAATAGAAGGAAAAAGAGGCGAATAAATGGTCCATGTGCAATATAAGAAAATCTGTTTTAGTTTCCCTCTCGTGGATTTTATATATATATATATATATATATGGAGGCTTTTTTTTTTTTTTTTTTTTTTTTTTTGAGACTGTCACACAAATTTATATAGAATATTTTAGTTTACATATCTCTGCTTATGTACATGTGCAGGACAGATGAGTAACGGTAAAGTGAACAGAGCAAGTGTGTAAACGTGGCTTTAGGAGAGCCCCTGAGCGAGCTGAGGAAAGGGCAGAGTGTCCAGAGTCGGGTCACACAGTTCCTCGCACACGGCTGTTACCTCCATCATACCTGCCCCTGTGCCCGGGACACTGGTGTGCATGAGGTGTCTCTGCAGGTGCTTAACCCAGTCCTCCTGCACAGACTGCGGGCCCTGGAAGACTAGATCACAGAACCTGAGAGATGAAGGGAAGAGAGAAAAACAGACATAAAACCAGGAAGAAAATGAAAACATGAGAAAACACAACATATTTACAGTCTTTTGGTCCATTTCACAAGCAATTTGATTAGGCATCAGCTCACGGCAAGACAACTGGTGACATTTTTTTTCATTTTTTTGTGTTTACCACCACTGTTGTCTGTGACATTGTTGAATTTCATGGTGAATGAACCAGTAAAATGTCTTAAAAACTCATTGCATTAATGTACAATTTTCTTTATTTCAGTTACCAGTTCTGAGACAAATATAAAATGAATATAAAAGTAATTTTGTTCAAAAATTGGAAGAACCTGCAGGTCAGTCTGTAGATCACTTCAGGTGCTGTGGGTGTAGAGGGAAACTCCTTCCTCTTTGGCCCTGGCCTCAGTCGAGGCCTCCTCTGATTGCAGTCATATGCTGCAAAACATGGATATGCAGGTCAGACTTACAGGCAAACAGATAGACAGACAGATCATCCCATACATTGCTTAGCTATAAATGAACTTTGTTTTCTATTCCACCTTAAAATAGTGCAAAGTTATGTTCTGGCTGCTGCATCGTCCCTGCTATCTAGGTCAACAAATATCCAGTTAGACTAGAAATATCCAGTGTCTCTTTTTCTGAACTTGTCTAAAGTTCAGTGTAAAACTTGAGAATGTGTAAAACATGTGTAAAACTGAGAATATTCTCATTAAAAATGAAAATATGTTAATATTAAATGAACTGTAGTGTTGATTTTATACCAGAGACTATTTGAAGCTATTTGGGCCAGTTTTACAACACACTTCAAATGAAATTTTTTTTAAAAATATGCGCTTGAATACAAATAACTACTTACTTGTGATGTATTTTGAGATAGATATGAATGAGATTTTTTTACATATCTATACATACGTACCACAAGATCAGAACAACTACATAAAGGCATATCCGACTATTGTTAACGAACGATGCTCATGGCCTGAAACCCAGAATCTACTGAAAATATGGAAATCCTACATGTTCCTTCTAGCAAGGCGATTCGTTTCCTGCGTGCGTAAGCTCGAAGATGATTGGACAGACTGACAGCGCTGTGGAAGGTTGCATTGCAGTGAACACAAATCTTCTTATTTATTTCAATCTTATCTGCAAAAGAGAGACAAACACATTAGTTGACTTAATATATGTCTATTTAAAAAATATATAGAGACTTCTGATAATATCTGCACAATACATTTAGATGAACATATGTCATATATAAAAATATGATTTGAGTAGATCAAGAGGTTAATATGCTGCGGGTGTGCCTGTGTGGTGTATGAATGTGTGTAGGGGCAACATTTTGCACACACCACCAGCTTGAAGGAAATAAAGCTGTGATTCCCTCAGAGTCTCAACCCCCACACTCCATCTGTTGTCAAATCTTTAGGCTCACTTTTGCATTGTTGAGAACAATATTTATCAAAATACACTCTCCATGGTTTGTTTTTATTTTGACAGCAGGAGAATGAAAATGTTCAGGAATAATTTCGCCCCCGCCGAGACACGACAGACTGAATAAGGCAACACACAAAAAGTTAGGCGGAAGCTGATCGTACGTCATGCTGAATTCAATTTGGAGATGTGCTGCTACGTACACACACACACACACACACACACACACACACACACACACACACACACACACTCTCTGCTTTGCTCTGAGGCATTTTGCGACACAAGCAAATCAATGGTTCCATCACGGTTGGAAGAACCGATGACGGCTGGACGGACATGAGATAAATAAAGATCTGCGCTCTGTTGTGTGAAATTTGCAACAGCTTCCAGTCATTTCACACCAATTCGAGAAAAAGGAAAAAAAAAAACATCTGCTACTTAAGACTTCTTTCTCCTTGACGAGACTAAAGGTTATTTAAATTACCTGCGAATTGTTTTACTGACAATTACATGCAACAAACCAACAGATGTCTCAATTAATTACCTTAATGTCTCAAAGCACAAAGGTTTTTTTTTCCATTTCCCGTCACCATCTTACATGATTAAAAAGCGAGAGATGTCAACTTTGGCAAAAAAAAAAATGTCCATCATAAAAAAAAAAAACCTGTGCTGAGAAGAGCTTTAATAAGCCTGTTTAAATATTCAAATTTCTACAGTTCTAGCAGACTGTTTGAACTTTCTGCCAAGGCTGTCAGGGCCCCGCCTCCGAGCTCGAGACTCTGGCAGAGCCGCATGTAATAAACTTGATAAAAATGAACGAGCAAGAACCATCAAAACTGGCGCCAACCCAATGAAGATGGACACCCCGAACAGAGAAATGCGGTTTTAAATCTTCGAACATTTTCCTCCGCTAATGTCGCTGAAACTCTTTATTTGGACAGACATGAAACAAAGGTGTGTAAACACAGCCGATGCGTTTCCAGCATCACATCAAAGAACAGTGTGGCTTTTACATTTGAATTTCAAAGCCACTTCGGAATGACATTCAATTCTTTTTCATTCGTGTTACAATAATTCAACCATGTCTCTCTCTCCCCCCCCCCTCTCTCTCTCCTCTTTCTCTCTCTTCTCTTTCTCTCTCTCTTCTTTTCCTTCGATGGCTCTTGTAGAGGCATCTCTAGACTTCAAGGTTGCAGAAAGAGCATCGGTGCTTTGCGAAGCGCGAGGTGTCTGCCATACATATTTAATAGCAGAGTGTATGATTGAAACTGGGTGGTTGAACATGAGCGACTGTAAATAATGAAAGCGGCGGAGGTGGAAAAACACACAAAACAGCAATGAAACAAGGTTTTGTAGCAACGCTACATATTTATCATCAACACGAGCGCTCCTCTGTACATGATGCCTGTAAATCCCCCCGATTAGTGCCACTGCAGTTAATCTATCAGGCGTTATTGGCCGCCACAGAGCCCCCCGAGTGCAGCACAATACCCACAGAGTTATGGGTGTTATAAGAATAAATAACGCTCGGCGATAATGTGTGACCCAGATTTTTGAACACATCATAGAATTTAGCCATCACCTGTCTGTCAAATTGCAGCTGCACCCTTTGATTTCACATCAATAAGAACAAGACAGATCTGTATGTCAAACAGAGAAACCCTCTTGTTACAGTGAAGTTGTATTCTCATTAAAACTGCCAGACACCAGGCAGAGTGATCGCTGTAAACTTCAAGCCTGTTAATGTTACACTGAATAAAGGGACGGCAGTATGTGGGGACAGTTCTCCAACAAGAGAATGCTCACACTGATCAGCATTTTAATGGAAAATGTAAAGCAACACTGTTTAACAAGACACAGGTGTGTATGAAAAATGACTTGTGGATCTATTATTTGATTGTTAATCAAGACTCGCTATGTAGCACATTTATAGTAGTATTACATTAACTGAGTCAGTGAAAGATGATCAAAAGTGTAAATAATAAGATGATTCTGATATCAATAACCCACAGAGTTCAAGTATTTGCTAATCAAGGGTGATTATATTCTCTGAAAAAGGAGGAAATCCTGTCATGCTACTTGTTAAAGTTAGACAAGGCTCTAATTATTCACTACTTTACATTTTATCTAAGAGACTGAAACAAGTGTGACGAAGACAGCGTGCATGCACACATGCAGTGTTTTTACTAGCTGAAAGTCACATCTTCAGTAAGTTCAGAAAGATTGCTTCAGAATTGATGTGTCGTACTGTACAGAATCTTAAAACCGAACGTCTACCTTATAGACATTCATTTAAACCCTGCATATTAAAACATATTCCAATTATGCCGCAGGCACCAATGATGATGGCTGCTATGCAAAACAGTGAAGAAAAAGTATAGAAAGTACCACAAATTATGTTAATAATTAATGCTAAGTAACACAGATCCTGTCTCTTAATTCATATTTAAGTGCCAAAGTAGTAACTTTGCCACTGTAAAGTTAAACATCAACTTTTTACTCTAAGGATATCTTGGCCGCTCCTTCCACACTTAGTTTACAGTTAATTGAAAGCAGTTTCTGGATAATAAAAGAAAAACCTGATAATCTTCCTTGTAATAAGTCTGGGGTTTACATCAAGAAGAGAATAATGGTCAAACTGATCTTCTGGCTACTGATAAGCAGTATTGATGGGGACCAACAATGACAGCTTGTCAGCAGGTAAAGGTTCAGGGGAGGGTAAAATAACATCATGATACTCAAAGACAGAAGTTAGAACAATTAGTGCAACTATTAAGTACGTTTTAAGGTTGTGAGCCAAGTCCTGAGTCCATAAAGGCAAGTCTTATGTCTAGACCTAAACCAGTCAACATACATTCTTCAATTTCCTTTTAACCCTGAACATCAATAAATGATAAAATAAAGCACATTTAAATAAGCCTGTTTTACATGGTGAATTAACATCAGTTATTTTCTCTCCTTCCGATATGACCTAACCCATGGTATATAATCATGACAGACACAATGAAATAAACCAATATAATTATATAAATATAAGGATATAAATGAAAAAGAGTAACATTAATGCAATTAGTAAAACATTGTGATCGTAATAAATTACAATCGTGTAGTGACTGTCATACTAAAAGTCTGAAAGTTTGTGAGTTCCTCACCTCGACTGCAGTTGGACTTCAGGTCCTGTGTTGGCAGATCCCCTGGAGCGGTGTTTTTGGATGACGGAACAATACAGCGAGTCCTGGCTGCCTGTGAATGACCTTTGACTTCCTCTAGCTCTGGGTCCAATCTCTTTCTTTTAAGAAGTTCTACTAAAGTGCTTGATGAGGTTTCATTGATATCAGAGATGTCCTCACACTTCTTCCTCTTTTCTGAGGGCAGCCCATTGGAAATGCCATGATGCTGGACCTTCACAGGCACACCAGTAGGTGTCAGGAACAGGCCCTCGCTGCCCGCAAACTTTTGAGAAATGAAAGGCCTGGACAGGTGTGGTTTGGCCTGAAGAGAGCAGAGAATCTTTTGGTGTTCAGTCTCATCTTGCAGCAGCTCAGTGAGGATGCAGAGGGGAGATTTGCTGACTCCTGTGATAGGCTTCCCAATCCGCTTTAAGTGGCCACGCACGTGATTGGACAGGCCAGTCTTAGTGTCAAACCAGCCAAGACACAGAGGGCAGGTATGTTCTGTCTGAGACTCAGGCTTATCTGTTGTGAAAGTAACAGCAAAAATCAACTATAGCGTTCATTCAAATATTACAAGCTGAGAGTGTTCTACACACTTTTAAAGGTGATAGTTGAGTAAAATTTCAAATTTATCCAATTCTCCTCTTAATCCAACGACATTCTATCAGCCAAGACACATTCAGGCATGCTCAATTACTAATCTTCCAGCCTTCACAAATCCAGCACAAATATAAATGAGCTGCAACTTTTGGAACATCCCTCCTATTAAAATGGACTATACACAGACATCACTGATGCATCAAGACTGCATGACTGTGTGAAGTAGCTTTAGTGAAAGACTATTGCTACTGTAGTCTATTGTTTATGCTAATAATTCTGTTATTTTAGCAGCATTTGTCTTATTTTCTTTTTTAAACTGTAATGTAGTCATAGCATCAAAAGACTACAATATGACTTTATCAATATTTTATATGTTCTACCTATGGTTCTACCAACAGATTATTCTGAAACCAGACAACATCCGATGGCTTCAGACACCAAATAAGCGTGCAATGTCCGACTGTAAGTGTAGTCAGTGGAAAAAGTGTGTGTAAACTCATTCTTTCTAAGTTAAGCTTTCCCTGTAAAAACATTTTATAAGTTGAAATCACCTTTACGGATTCTTTTGTTCATTGCAGGTGCTCTTCTGCGGATGCGGGGCTGCCGGTCCTGAGAGGCTACCTGTTCAGGTGACAGCATGTGACGAGCATCATAACTCAACCCCAACCTGTGCAGATGCCCTCTCACATGATTGGACAATCCTACCCCAGACTCAAACACAGCAGGACAATATGGACAGGACTTCCGGTCCATCTCAAACGTGGGGGACACATGATAGCTTGTGTAAGAATCACTCAGGTTATGTTCAGCAAACTCTGGATTGTCTTCGCTCACTGCGCTTTCTATAGTCTCTTCTTTCACTATGAGTGTGCAAATTTCATCGTTGTCTTCCATGTAGCCATGATGATCTGACAGATTGGCAGAATCACAGCTGCCTTCTTTAAGCGAAAAGCCCTGGTAGATGAGGTGGTCAGCTGCATAGGAGCTGTGGACACCTTCACCGCCATCCAAGAGGTTTGCGCTGGCATCACTGTTGTAGTCAACATCATCATAGTCACTTTCCTGCTGGTGGTCAGTGTCCTCCCACTCTGGAGACACCGGTTCACGTTTTGGGAAAATGAATGGCTCTTTAGGGGTGTTGTGATAGGGAATGGACATTTTCCTTTTGGAGGGAGATTTTTGCCTCAGCGTCTGCTCCACTAAGACGCCTCGTTCTGAGGGGGAGTTAGCAGTGTCTTGGTTCAGATGCGCTGTTTTGCTAGGGACCGCAGTCTTGGTCGTAAGATGCATGTCAAAACTGGAGAGATATTTTGTCTTTTGTTCAGAGACAGTGCTTTCATATCCTTGATTGTCCTCTTCGACATACGGGAGACCTGTTGTCACATCCATTCTCTCTGTAGGGCCAGATAATTTACTTGGCTTGTCACATCTCAAGGAAGATGGTGACAGGTTGTTTGCTAAGCTGCCAAAACTCCACTTGATCAGTGAGGAGCTCAATCCTTTACGGGATTTCTGTGTGCCTTTATCTCTCACATAAAGGTCAGTAACGCCATTGGACCGCATAGAAATCCCAGTTCCTTTCCACCCATTCTGCCTTTCACTATGGAACATTGGCTTGGGTGAAAGCGGAGGCGAGATGTCTGCTTTAGTCTGGTCTGTTAACCTGTCCGGGTCTAACACGGGTCTTATATGGTTGTCAGCAGTCATTTTGTGCGAATCTAGGTCATAATCATAAAGTGGCTGCTTGTGGATAGCTTCCAAGTGCTTTCTCAAAACATTCATATTCTTTGTCTTAAATGTACAAATTTTACAAAGAAATGTATCGAAGGTGTTGAAGAGGCTGACTTCACTAGAGTTGATGTGAGTTGCCTGCTGGTGTGCTTCCATATCCAGCTCAGTCATGCTTGTGTGGTCACTTTCTTCACTACTATAATGATGTCTGTCCTCTTCATGGGACTTGGCATGATGGACAAACGTTTTGGGACAATGTGTTCCAAAGGTGCACTGGGGACAATGTAACTCTGTGCCTATGCCTTCAACCCTTGATTTCTGTAAACCTTTAATCTCTAGCATCAGCCGCTCTCTCCTCGCCTGGTGGATCTGCATGTGCTTGTGCAGCGTGGAACGCTCGCGGAATGAACGCCCACACTCTTTGCATATAAAGGGACGGAGGACGCTCTCCTGCCCTACCTGATTATGCCTGTCTAAATGATACATCATATGTCTATGCAAATGCTTCTTCTCCTTGAAATTAATGTTGCACTTTGTGCACTGGAAGAACGGAAGCTCTAACTCTTTTCCTGTTTCCAGTCTGCCCTTTAAACGCGCAGGTTTGCCACCCACACAGGCGTCTGCTTCTCCAGTGTCGCTGCCTGCATCGCGCCTGCCTTCCTTCTCATTTAAAACGAACTTATCCACTGCAGCTGCTTTGTCATGGGAATTCCCCAGGCATGAGTCCACAGATGCTCTCAAACTTTCTGGCTTTTTCCTCCAGGCATGTTCTTTGCTAATGGACAAATCAAAATCTAAGTCCCCATCAGTGAAGGAGGCAGAGCCAAAGTCATTGTTAACTTCTTCCTCGGTTGGCATCCTCTCTACTCTGTACATTTTCCTCTTTCTCCTGCTAGGGCTGGGCAGTGGGGAGCCTTTCATCTCCATCTTTCTCTTCATCACTCTGCCCATTACTCTACCTTTCAAGAGGATGTGCATAAACTTTTCCTGAAGGCCCCTGTTTAGGTCGTCGTAGTCGTCAGATGAGCTTTCTGATGACTCCGAATCCACATCCCATAAGAACCCTGTTTTGACACTTTTTTTTGTCCACAGCCGGCCGATTGGCCCATTCTCTGCATCATCCCCCATCAGTGCATCTAAGGAAGCCTCGTGGTCGCTGTTGTCCGACTCAGACAAGGTCCGTGAGGACAGCGCTTTCAGGACGTGCCCTTCTGGTTTTTGCCAAGTGTCTGATTGAAGCTCGCTGGGAGGCTGTAACACCTCAGGGTTGGTGTCTATCCCAGGCCAAGGGGACGCGTCTTTGTTGGGGACGTGGGGCTCCTCTGAGGTACAGTGTGAAGCAGGTCCATTAACAAGTGCTCCTGAAGGCAATGAATTGTCTGTGCAGGGGGCAGCCAGGACGCCGCCACAGACAAATGGGCTCGGCTGTGCTCCATTTAAAAGGCTTTGGTGAGTGTCCAAAGACTGGCACTGCTGTGGTACCACACTGGTGTTGTTGTTGGTGGTGGTGTTGGTGGGAGAAGATGTGTGAGTGTCTGACAGCTCTCGAGTGCACTCTTCTACAAATTCCACCTCTTTCTCTTTCTCTGCACTCTCTTTCACTGCTGCCATGACAGAGACACCATCTACAAAAGAGTATCAAACAGTTATATTATCAATTCAGGTTAATAATAATTGGATAAATAAATAATGAAAAGTAATCAAAAATTAAATGTTAAGTGTCAATATGAGAAAATAGACAAAAATGTAAGCAAAACTTAACAATTACTATCTTTCACCCATGCACTACTAATTTCAAGTACAAAACAAGAGGCCACTATTTTTTTAAAGCTGCATTATGGGTTTCCACACCCACTGCCACCACATCTATTCACAGCACACCCTGCTGTTAGCCCTGGAAACACTGGTGAGGAAGCTTAATTATGTGAGCACACCTCTGGGATCAGACCTTCCTGTTTCTCCCACTAAAGTTCTCAGCCACCTCCTAAAATTGACCAATTTCCATGGGAACAAAGTACACCTCCAATGAGATCATATTATTCTGTCTTAGCACTCTCTGATGGTGCCAAAGCACATCCCAGCACGAGACTGTTGTTGCTTCAATCTTGACAAATTGGCACACATGCACCAGTGCAACCACACACACAAACACACACATGCACACACACACCACACAAACACAATGCCCCAAAACACCGGACAGATTGACAGACAAAAGAGAAAACAACATTTTCAAGTGTAGAACGTGGCTAGTCTTGCAAAATTGCACCTCAAAATGAATGACATCAAACTATCTAATTATATTTGTTCAGAGAAGTCTTAGACTACAAATTATTGCCAGATTTGAGGTGTGCCTTATATATCTTGCCCTAAAAACGCTCTACACCCCTTTCAAGTGTCCAGGTTTGCTGTCGGCCCGCCATGCTAAATGTATGCTCTGAGGATTTGACATCCAGCACTGGATGCTCTCAACAGGAAGCTGCGTTGCTAACGAAGTGGTAAATTCAGTGTTAATGAGTGGCTTCACTGTTACCACCTCCAAGGTAAACCTTCCCAGCTCCATATTCTCCCCATCTGTTCGGGTGTGAGGGGCTTTAGGAGGGGGAACAGACGCTCCACATTTAAAGCAAACTTCACTGCAAGCCCCCGAACAGCAGGGTGGTAAAGCCATCAGAATATGATTTCGGCGTTAAATTTACAGGCCTCATTAGCTGCCAGCTTACACACCGATCTGTTCCATACATAACAAACAGGGTTCAACTGCAATGCGTCTTTTAAAAATTCATTCGCTTCTATTTACTTCATTTAGTCAATGTTAAAAGGCTGACTTTGCCTTGCTGGAAGCTATTTACAAGGATTATGAGCTTAAATAAATGTACGGTGCTATGCAGGGATTGATCTGGAGCGATTAGCTTTTTCTTTCTCAGTCTCACGCTTCGTCTCTTCCTTTCTTCGTTTTTTTTTTTGCTCCTTCCTTCCCTCCCTTCTTCTTAGAAAAAAAATGTTCAATAATGAATGCACAAACAATGAATCAGTAGAAGTCCCATTGTGATCTATCTAAATTAACTGCACAAGTAAAAGAGCACTTAACACTTCCACGACACACACATATGTCACTGTGCTTTCTCTCCCGCCTCTCCCTGCTCTCTCTCCATCAGCACTTGCTCTAACACTCAAGTTACACCTCATCTTGAGGTTACTGCTGAAAAAATCAGAGGTGATAATTGCATATTATCATTACACATTATTCTGCAATCCCAGAAGATAAACTTTTCTTGGTTATATTTATTAATCATGAGGGAATGTGAACTACTAGCTGTTCTCCACTTTGTGTTTTAAACTTTTAATTTCGTTTCTTCCTACTTATTTCTCACTTAAACACTAAAAAGTGCACTTGAGACCAAAATACACAACCAAAGAGCTCTATAAATATGAATTATACTCACAGGAAAAGAGGGCATCTATAAATCTGCCTTAAAAATAACTTCTTAAAGTGGGATGATGGAGCAGACCCATATAGTTCCTTTTTAAAAAAAATCTAATTAGTGCAGCCTTGAAGAAGTGTGGTAAAGTGTATATAAGTCACAAAGGTCTGAGGTGTCCAGATAAAGACTAAACTTGAAATTAAGCACATTAGGAGTTGGAGAGGAATGCTGAATGTCTTTAAAAAGAGGAAACTAATTCAAGCCAGTCCTCTTCAGACCTGTCATCACTGACAAAATACACTACTTACAAGTATATGATTTTCACATGGATAGACAATATCACATATCAATATTACAACAATATCAAGTGCAGTATCAAATGTATAATCAGATTTAAATTAGTATGTAGGCTGATTAACTGAGTTTTCTTTTCAATACAAAATTACAGGCAAAAGTATGTAAAGCGAAAACTACTTTGTACAGGAAATTTTGATAGAAATTTTATAAACATAAACATTTGTTGCTCTCTGAAAGGTTCAGCGCAAACCCCCAGGATACTCCCAGGATGTTCAAGCCCAAAACAAATTATATGAAATGTGTCAGAGATCACTTTTCTGAAAATATTTACCTCATACGCACTTGTTTGTGTAGTTTCAGACAGTGTGTGACATACTGCCATCAATTCAAATAGCCAAAAACAGTAGTAGCAGCCATCATGAAGTCTAATTTTGGCTTGTATGTTTGTCTTGCACCCTTAAGGTTTGGGGGAAACTGAGTACTTTAGGTTTTTTTTGTATGCAGAACAGTCAAGCTCAACTCAAAACATCCAGTTGGCTGATAAGAAATCTGCACCCAATTACCCCATGAAACCTACCAACATGTAACTTAAGGCTGCGCTCGGTGCAAAACAAGGTGTGTATCTCTGTGGTACACACTTTTCTGCTTTAAGAAGCACTAAGAAGTTATGCAGAAGTTTTGTTTTCCAAGTAGAAAAATTAACCTGGGCAGGTTATTATACCAAGTCATGTGAAACAGGCTGTCCCTCTGTGTTTAGAGTGAAAGCCGAAGGTGCACAGGCAGGAAAAGTTCCTTTTTGAATGGCGGCCTGACTATGTGGGCTCCGAAATAACTCCTGCTTTATTACACTATCTACTCACAAGCTCAGGAGCTGCTGTCTTAGAACAACTCTTCCAAAAGAAATCTCCCTCAAACAAACTAGTGCTTATCTAGAAGCCAAGACTGACAACTCAAATGTCCTGCATAGCACAATGGTGAGAGGCTGCCTTTTCCCTGGATGGGCAGCGAAAGGCGCGCTGATGCAAAGTTGCAGCAATGTGTGCTCATACGGATTAAAAATGGACCACAGGAATTCAGCCCTGAACTCAGAGACGAAAGAGCGTATCCTGTCCTGATACTGCAGTCTTTGTGTAACCCCCCAAATTAAAGGTTCAACACCTATTCGTCTCTCTCTCTGTCTCTGCACGAGTCCCAGGCCTAGCCTCATCAACCTGCTCCCAAAATAGAGAGCGAGATGTGAGCATGCGAGTTAAGGGTTGTGGTTGATGGTGGGGTTTTAGCACGGAGAAAGAGGGGGAGAGCCAACAATGGGGCTGATAAAAGGGGACAGGGCGCGAGTGACAGTTGGGTTAAGACAGAAGTCATGTTCAATAGCAGGTACGGAACATCAAACAGCGAGTTCACAGAAAAGCCTATGCAACCTTGTCTTGAAGGAGGATTTTCTGTTGTGGGGAGTAGATTAGAGCTGCCGCGGCGATGCTGACATGGCCTCATTTGCTGCCCCATAGTGTTAGGAAGGGGATTAAACCATATCAACTTTGAAGCCTTAAACAATACCTTTCAAAATTAAAGGGATTAAGATGGGACGTCTGATTAGGATTTCCCGAGGCTTTGTTAGTTTAAAACTTCCATCTCTTCTTCTTAAAGAGGAGAGAAAGAGCGAGCAAAAGGGTGAAAGAAAAAAAAAAACCTCAGCAGGTCTGAGGTTTCTTGGGCATGTGACTGTTTTAATGAGACTAACTCTCACATCGGGCTGAAGAGTGGCAGGAGCAAACACACAGCCCTGAAATCAGCAGCCTGTCTCACAAACATGATGCCTGTAAGTCAAATGATACAAAAGAAAAAAAATCACCCCTCCCCAATATGGCTGTTGCATCACCCTGTTGGTTTTAAAAAGTAGTGGCGCATCTGTTAAATCTAGGAAAAATTCACACTGATTGTTGTTTTGCTGTTGCATTAATATGCATGAGATATGCAATGAAAAATACATCTGCCTGGTTGATGTGCTGAAAAATATAGAGTGCATGCTCCACAGCGCCCATGTCTTATTTAGTCGCAGGGCTAGATGTTTTCCTTTATTAAACGCGATGCTTATCAGCGTGCTGCTTCAGATACTCTGGGACTGTGCGGGCTACACGCTGTCTGTGTGATCGAGGGCATGCTCTCCACCATCTGTCTCTGCATGAGTTATGTGAGGAAAAAAAGAAAAACTAACTTTGTCGCTGCCGCTTTGCTGTAAAAGCACGTGACCAATTTGATGAAAGTGAGTCAATGTCAACGCTCGCCTCCAAAATTGAGGACCGGGATCAGGTCTAGCAGCACATTCACATTTAGAGAAATGTCAAGTGGCACAGGTATCAGAAAGAAATGGCTCTTATTAGCTTTCATTAAAATGTAGTGTGAAGTGCCAGCGAAGACATGAGCTACATAAACTAGCATAAGACAGTTAAATTAAAGTGAAGAGGACCACTAATTAACTACATTAAATGCTAGCATGACTTCCTCATTTGCGCTGAGATAGAGAGTATTACACAAAGCAGGATTTCCTAGTGAACTGGATGACTGAGAATTTATAATATACTCGAGAAATTAAATGAACAAATAACATTTGTTGTCTAACAATAAACAAATAAAAAATGGTTTTGACTTTGGTGAAAAGTGCTGTTGTCACGATCGGAGGTATTAGCCCGAACTACCTCTCTCCCTCCTACCAGGAGGGAGACACAGGGACAGGTAGCCGGAGAACATAAGTTAAACTCAAAAGTAACTTTATTAATCAAAGTAAACCGGCACGCGGG
>JBBMFX010000101.1:7362147-7377275 GCA_037832545.1 Rhabdalestes septentrionalis
AGAGAGAGAGAGAGAGAGAGAGAGAGAGAGAGAGAGAGAGAGAGAGAGTGAGATTGAGAGAAGAGAAAGGGTCTGGGGGCTTTGATGTTAGATAGGGAAATGTGGCAGGGTTCCAGATGAACAGGTCGAGAGGAGTTCAGAAAACAGACAGAGTGAAGAAAGGGTGAGCCCCTGACTGATCTGCTTTTACTAGCACTGAGGGAGTCTGGGAAATGTAGTTCTGAGGTTCTCCAGGCACTCCGCAGACATTTATACATCAACAAGTATGTACATTTGGCATTGTAAGCATGACCCACTGTAGTATATGACAGACCTTGCGTGACAGTATAACTCCACCCTGAATTACACAGACAATAACAGTTGATAGCCTAAACCATAAGAAAGTGCAGTTAAAGGCTATAAAATACAACAAACTGGAAATGTTTATGACGGATCAGTAAAAACTAGCAACATAATAGGAATATTTTTTAAATATTTACAGAATTTTGAGCTTTGGGCTGACTAGTTCTATCCTACAACTCATAGGGCTTATAGGTCAGCAAAGTACCATGTTTAGACAATATTGTCCTTTCAGCCAAAAGACATGTTTGACAAGTTCACTTCTACACTTTTGCACTGGAGTTACAATGCAAATGTATCTAACAAGTTCAGAAAGAACATCACCACATACTAGCTTTTGGCACTGTGTGACATACTGTTGTCTATAAAAATGGACGAGAGCATGAACAAAATTCAAACAATGAACATGTCTTGGCTGACAACTACAGTTGTTGTAAGGTGTATAACTGTGTGTGAAGAGGTGTATAAAAGGCGTTTGTAAACTGTTGCTGCTTGATTTAGCATGTTCATTAATAAATTCATTTATTCATTCTCTGTAATTGTTTGCAGGCACGAGGCAGGGACTCATCCTGGGTGGAGGGCACACATACTTAAACCATTCACTCACACACTCACACCTACGCTCAATTTAGAATCCCCAATCAACTTGATGCCCATGTCTTTGGACTGTGAAGCATTTTTATGTCATACCAGGATGGTAGAGCGGTGTCCTGTCTCCAGAGCAGTCCTCTCTGGGGCCTCTGGATCTCCTGGAAAAACCACATCCCCAGACTCCAAATCTGCATCATCCAGAGGCCAGCCACTGCCATCCCTGACCTCTGATTGGGTGATCATGACCTGTTAATCACAAAAGCCATGGGTTAGATTTTATTTCCAAAACACTATAGACACTCCCTCTACCTCACAGAATAGAAAATAGCACGAGAAAGTAAAACATCTCTACTTTTAAATGTTAAATACATGTTTACACAATGACTTGATTAGTAACTACCAGGAGAGAATACATCCTTAGAAGGTGCTTTGAGCCCTTTAGAGAGGGCATTTTTGTTTAATTTATTGAAACACATTTTAGATCAGAGGATTGAACCAAACCTCTGTACTGCTGGTGCTTTACAGTGGATTGTTACCTATAGCATGTGGCAGGTCTGAGCCTGGTTTTAGGGGCTTAACAGTTAGTGCGAACAAAACCGTTCGCCAGAGGTCAGTGAACTGCATGAACAGCATTGCTTCATGTTCTCTGCTAAAGCCAGCAGTGATATCCTGAATGTGTGTATGTCTGTGAGAGAAAGCTAGAGAATGAGAGAGAAAAAGAGGGAGAGAGAGAAAGAAAGCCTGCCAAAGGCCACCAGAAACAGATGATCTGGAATTAAGACGTGGGAATGCTCAGCAGTTTCAACAGCGCTGGTCCCAGGATGGATCCACGAAGCATACTTTTCATTTCTGAACTCAGCAGGAAGGCCACACACCATATTACTGGGAATCACCCCTCGGTACCAAGCGTCGGCTGTTTACTAGTTCTTAGGTGATGGAGCGGACGCCTGAGAACATTGCCTAATTGAGGTGAAGCATTCGTATGTCATTCTTGGCAGTTTCCATCGTTGTCCCAAACCTTTCGGATATTTCTCAGCTTCAGTCAAAGCCCCCTCTTCGCTCTGACCACGCAGGTCACATTTTCTAATTGCCTCTGAGGCCTAACATCAATGACAAAGTTGGGAGGTCGCCCAGCCCTTTAATGGGCTCAGCTAAAATGTGCTATATTGAATTTCCACCACAAATTATCGAAGGAGATCAGCGAGGAAGTGACTCATCCATGTTGGGTGAGAACAAACAAGTGGGACTAAAACAGATGAAAGTCAAAAGGGAAAGTCAGCCTCAACTGCCCCTTATCAGCTTCATCTCAGCACAGGAAACAGCATAGCATTTTATTAAGGATAAGATGTGGCTTATACAGTATTATGCTCCACCACTCAACCATTTATTAATGAATATTTAACCCATTCTTTATTTTACATTTTGGAATAATACTAAAGACGTGCAAACTGAAATAGTTGGCGCTGAAATAGTTAATCGACAACATTGATGATGTTGAGGTTTTACATGTAAAGTAAAGACGACATTTCAATGTAGCTCCCCAATGATCCTGTGTGCCTTCTGTTTGTGAAATTAGTTAATTAGATAGATAGACAGATGCTTTATCGTCATTGTGTCAGTACGATGAGATATAATTTGTGGCTAGCCCGCAGATGCACACAGTAAGAGTTAGAAAATCAAAAATTAGATATAAAAGTATTTTAAAAAGTGACAGGAGTTGTAGGTTTACGTTAGAATTAAATACAACTAAAGATACATTATGTGTATGCTTATATTTAGTGGAGATCCAGGTTGCAGCAGGGGTGCTAAAATAAAATACAAGCAGAATATAGCACTAGTCTTTGAATATCAAAATATAGGCATAACTTGAACCTGTTGCAATTAACCATACGAATACTGTATAGTTTAACCAACTATAAAACTAACCATTAGATGTACCCTGGAACCTGAAAGATTTAGGCATTATGATCTATATTAAAATTAGACTCCTTGCCTTAATGCAGCTTTGCATTGCTTAGGTTTTGGAATACAACTTGGATGCATATGCTACAAGTATACAATATAGGTTCATTATGGTAAAAAATGAGTTATAAGCGTTTATGCTTAAATCAAACTATTTTATATTATGAAGAACAAATAAATCAAACATTCAACAGGTTTGCAGACATTTTTACACTTTTGTATACTTACTGAATTGAAATAGAGGACAGCTGGGTTTGAATGGGACGGGTATTTGGTGGTTTGACAGCCAGTAAGAGGAGTTTCCAGTGTGTAGTGAGTGGAGTTTGAAGTTGCTTTACATTGGGAGTCCTGAAGGGTTATGTTGGGTTTGCTAAAGCCAATCGCCTGTGACAAACATTCACAAAGAGATCATTTAGAGGATTAAGAGTTTTCGAAGTGCATCCAGACAAAATATTGTGATACTAGAATATTGTTTTATCCCTGTATTATCAGAGCAGTACATGTTACTATTTGTGTGCATCCAATTTCTAAGCCAGAATGTTGAATGCATTTTGACACTCTTCATTACACTGATGTGAATAAGAGACAGATAAGCTTAGATCTCTGAGGATTCAGAAAATTTAATGTACATGTCTGAGTCATAGTAAAATTCCCAGTAAAATACAGCACTCTCTGCTGTGCTCCAAGTGTGTGAGATGTGGAGTATTTCATAACCAACAAAAAAACAAAAATGCTGCAAAGTTCCTGGAAACAAATAAAACTTGCAAGAGGTTCCAATTCCAAATAAAGTTTGATTAACATTGACTGAGCTGATGACATGTGTGTGTGTGTTTGTGTGTGTGTGCATCTAAAATGATGTACTACATTTTATCTTGTTTTCGCAGGCCTGTGACTGTAAGGTAGTATACAAGCACTCTGGGAATATTCACACAATGTGAAATGCACTACGCTATCAAATGTTTGGGGATACGATACTTTATTTAGACATTTTTGAGTGACGTGTGCCTTTCACTGGCATTTTGCTTCAGCACACAGCTTCATGGTTATTCAAATATCTTCACTGGTATTAAGAGCAGGTTTTTAACATGTCTTTAAATTCTTAAAGGGGCACTTATTAACACCATTCAGTCCAATAACTGTTTAATCACCTAAAAGGTGTGAATGGGGATGAGTGCTGACATAACTGCAACCTTCATGCAATGTATGGCCTCTGAAATAATTTCCAAAACAGCTTTCACACAAATATTTTAATGCAAGATATTGCTTTCCTCATAGTGCATCTATCCTATTTAGTCAAGAATATGTTAAATTATGCTTGTTTGTATTTTAAAACAGATTGGAAAGCTAGGTGCCCTTTGACAGGCCATGTAGATGTAACTCTTACTCTGACACTGTAGCTCATTTAATTTTTCCTGGACTAAACAGACTCACCTGCAGGCTTTCCTTGTTGATGCTGACCACCATCCTGCTCTCCTCACAGCGCACACTGAGCCCCACACTCAGCGTCCCCCGCTGCTCCTCTGGACCCTGTGAATCCTCCAGAGAGGGGGTTAGGAAGGGCAGGCCATGCTCTGGAGGCAGGGGAAAAGGGAAGGGCAGGCCGGGCCGGGCAGGAGAATCGCGTCCACGGTCGCCATTCTGAAAAATGGAGAGCTCCGGGGGGAATAAATCCTCAAGAGGATCGAACACATCTGGAAATGACAGTGTTCACAGTCAGAGGGGTTGGGTTGGGGGATTATAATCATCAAAATATATTGCTGAATCAATGGAAACTACTAAGCTTGTTGCGAAATGTACATTTTTAAACACCAAAAAAGAGTTTCTAAATTATGCATATTGTTCTTTTATAAAAAATGAGGAAAGTTCTGTTTTCCTAATGTGGGCCTTTAAACACAACGTCTTCTTGCCAGGATTACACATTTAGGAAATTACACATTGATGTTACAGGAAGGAAAATCACCCAGGTTGATGATGCTGGATTAAAAGAAACATTGATGTTAAATAAGACCTTTTTTGGAGGAACATCTGCCCTGTTTTTCCACTAAAAATATTTCCTGATCAAAAAATTATGTGAGGATTCCAGCTGGGGTTCATGTGAGGCCCTTCATGATAGACTATCTGCTGACAGACAAGCAAAGGAACCCTCGCAACCAACTATGTACCACTAAACTCTTGTCTCCATGAAAATGTTCCAATCACTAGGTGTTCTGAAAGAACCGATGAGTCTAGTACATCTTTTTGCTGCTGTGTTACATAAAAGTAACACAGATTTACCAGCTTCTTTGAAGCGCAGGTTGAAGACGTTGGCTACAGCGGTGCTGGTATAGGAGGTCACAGGGCTGTAATCGTTCTTCTCCGCCCACTGGATCAGCGCCTGGGCCCCAACTGGAAGCTTCTGCTTAACAGTCTTAGACACTTGCATTAACCGCTCCATGCTAGCACTCAGGGTCACGCTATCTGATGTCTAATGGAAAAGACACAAAAAAAGGAAGAATGTGTTAATTTTCCCCAAAAAAGATTAAACAGTTTTCAATGCAGCAAAAGAACACTGACAGTAGGCTTGTCATAGTTACATGTGTGTGTTTGTTTTTGTGTTTGTGTGTGTGTGTGTGTGTGTTTTGTGTTGTGTTGTGTTGTGTGTGTGTTGTGTGTGTGTGTACATATACATAAGATCAATAATACCATGTGTCCACTTAAAATAACAGTAGTAGAAAATGCCATAAATGTAACTCATTTAAATGTGATCATTTCAACTACACACCTTTAGCAGTAATAGAGTTGACATTATATATCATCACTGCTGTTAACTTTACAGGAGAGAACACTTACAATTGAAATTGAAATATTTCTGTTGGCCCATTCATCCTTATTTTTTAAATCAAAGAAAAAGGTACAAAATGTTCCAACAGTGACAACGTTTTGATTTGGTACATATTTCAACTGGACAAATACAATCAATATTTTCAGTTTTTCACTGAGCGTTTCCAAAGGCAAAATATTTAGTTGTGGTTTGTCACAGTGCATCGGACTGCAATCTCTTTCTGCTAATAAATTTTAAAAAATGCATTAAGATACACCAAATTGGTCACACTAGATTTGCCATGGCCCAGCTTAAATTTCACTGGCCACAGTTCACCTGGGAACGACTGTAAATACATCATGCAAGAGAAGCAAGCGTGGACAGGGTCAGACAAACACACCCGTCTACAGGCTGTCCACTGTGAACCCATGACCAATGCACAAGCTTCTGTTTCTCTGCGCTGTCTGCTGAGAACGTCTCTAATCAGCGGAGGATGCAATGTGTCAGATTACGAAGGGATTCCACATTTGTTCTCGGTTGTTCTTCTGCTGGTAATTTGAAGGGAGGGGGCGTAGGCATATGACCCCTTTTTCCTCTTTTCCCACACTCGATTTCTCACACTCAAGCACCAGGCTGAGAGAAGGGTTTGAGCTTTGAGTTTATGAGGATCTCGTATCATTTGCATACTTTGCATTCTGTTAGGTCCTGTAATGCAGGGACTTATTCACACAGGCATATACGAACACACACAAATATGCTCATGTGTGTTAAATGCAGCTGTTCTTCTGACATTAACAAGCAACTTATATCTGAATATTACAATTCTTGTTTTTTTTCTAAAGCATTTTCTCTTCATGGGGCCAGGACCTGTTTTCCTACCTATAAAGAGACAAAATGCGTAATACATGGCCACAAACACACACCAGACACGAGGAAAGTTTGGAATGTGCTGCTCTGTATTTTTAAGGGTCTCTAGTTTGGACACACTGTGAGCGTAGGAAAGGTAAATACATTCCAGACAGGATCTCTCTCACTCTCATTTTCTGCAACCACTTCAGCCACACTAGGGTCGTGGGTACCTGAAGCCTCTCCCTGGATCAATAGGCCTGAGGCAGGATCCCACCCTGGGCAAGGCACCAGTCCACCCTGGGCATTACTGATATAATATATAAAGTCAGAACTTTGTACTTTTGTCCATGTTTGTACAGCCCTGCAGCCAGAGGAAAACTCCAGCCGCCCTTTGTGCTACCACTGTTCCAGCTGAAGCTGTCAGAGAGAGATTTCACAGTGTGTCCCCTCCGACCCTGTTCCAGCCTGCCAGTCAGTCTGCACACTCCACAAAGATGAGCGTCTGCACCATCGCACCTCAGAACAGAAGTTTTATAAGTTGGAGCTGCTTTCTGGGGAAACACGCCTCTCAAGGCTGTCTTGGCATAAACACGTCGCCTCTCAAAGTTCATACAAGTCAGAAAGTAACCCTGGTGTTCAGATGGATTTGGAGAGTGTTTCAACATATACGAGGATAGTTATCATAACAGTATATATCTGCACTGACTGATGGAATGAAACCTGTTGCTGGCTGGAGGAGGAGCCAGTCAGAGAAATGAGTATTTAAAAACAGCGAGGGTGGGTACAGTCAGTTAGCAAAACGCATAAAACATATTTTAAGTGAACCGGTTATATGACATTTGAAACCTAATACTTTGTGTGTATATTGTCTCTGAAAATTTTTTTTTTTTTTTAACTTAAAATGTTACTGGGTTTCCCCATCAAACAAAAGCTACCTCACCTAGGCTTTGTACAGAACAGTATTTTGTGCATTAGTACATCCATGAAGGACTTCATAATTTATTGATGAATCGGATCAAAGCTTTGCAGTAAAAGTGGAACCCCAGGACTGGAGTTGAGGACCACTGAGCAAGCTGACTATTTTCCACTTAGAAAGGTTCCTATGGTTCAACCTACAGTGTTCCTGAACACAGAACAGATTAATTTTTCTAAGGAAGGAAAAAAAAACATTTTATATGGTGTTGTACCAAGAAAGCCATCTTGGTATTGTTATTTTTAGCATGGTGACTAGACAGCTAGCTAACACACACTTGATTTAAAACTCACCAACAACAATTAAAAAATTACATTTTAATGACATTTAATTTGAATTCCATTAAATATAGCATACAGCCTCTGACACATTTTACTTTTACCCAAAGCTATATTAGATCTTGGTCTACACAACTGTAGTTAGATGTAACTCCAATTACTACAGTGACACTTTACATTAAAAAAATTGGATTAGCATTAGCAAACGAAATAGCATTAGCAAACAAAATATCATTAGCTAACAAAATAGCATTATCTAATGAAAACAAGTGTCTGCGTGCTTTGACTTTGGACCGTGGTAAACTATAAGGGACTCCAGGTGGGTTTGGTCTGTGTGCAGGTGTGTATTTGCATGGTATACCACAATGTGCAGTTTGCCGATGATGCTGTGAGCCTCGATCACCCAGTTCACTGACTTCTCACATTTGAGCAGCAACACAATGTCACGATGTAGAGGACTATCTGCCTCCAAAGGTCTCAAATCCACCGTCACATCCACCTGGAATGCACTGCTTAGAAAGTGAGAGTGAGAAGGGTGGAGAGATGGAAGGAGCGAAAAATTTAAAAAGTCCAAAAGTGCAATAAGAAAATATCTTTAGTATTAACATGTGTCTCCGTCTGGCCAACTGATTAAAACTCTGGACATTTTCCCAGAAAAGTAGGACATGTGCGCAACACACCACATAACGCAACACTCCAAGTCAGTTAATCTCAGATACATCTCACACTGCTTTCTGGGATTTTTGGATCATTGTTGGGCAACAGTATCTAATCAGATAATAATAGGATATCAGTTTATACTGAGATGAGGATAAAGATATTTTTAATGAAAGTTTACTAAGTCAACATGGCTCCAGTTCCTGTGTAACTCTAAATAAACTTTACAGAGGGAAAGGAAATGCAAAATCATTCACACACACACACACACACACACACACACACACACACGAATGCACATGCGCACACACACACACACATACACACACACAGAATTGGATTTACAAACATTCAACTACATGGAACAAACAAGAATTTTTGGGTCTGTTTAATCTTCCTGATTTAATTAGATCGGATTTCTTTACGCTGATCTTCCCAAAAACAACAGAAATATACAACTGACAATGCATGACTACACAAATTTACACATAAATAATTATAACCATCATATGGAAAGGACAAAGTTACACATAACCCATCCATGCTTTGCCCACAAATGTGTTATTTCATAGCTAGTTAGGGGGTTGTTAAAATGTATAAGCTTATAGTGTGCTTCATTCTCTCTGCCTATGAAGAGCCTACTACTGTATGCCACCATGCCTTAATTTGTTACTTTTATTCAGTAAGATGTACTTTTATTTAGTAAGAATACATTTTAATGGATTTGTACTTTTAGGAATATATTCAATTAGACTATTACTCTAGTACATCATTGAGGATATGAGGAAAAAAAACTGCTACGATATCCTTCACTTGAATGTTTGAAATAAATGCAGCTTAAATGTTGTTTTTAGTTGTGTCTTCATTTCAAAATGCAAGTGCTCTTAAGGGAGTGATTCACTTCTATACCCACTGTGTGTTGGTGACAGCTTCTGTATTTGCTTTGACTTTATTTTAGGCCAAAATTGTCCCAAAGAGAAAAGAACAAGCTCCACTGCCAATTAGTCACTACTTAAGTGGTGTATTTGACCAGTAACATTTAAATTTGTCCTCAAATGTATTTTACTTTTATGTTGAATTGAGTCATTATGCCACTAAAGTAATAAGTAACAAAAAGCTTTCAGTTTTCAGCAAATTGTGGCCAGCAACATTAAAGCAACTAAAGCTGGTGAAACTTCTATTACCATTTTACCACAGTTTCTCACTGAATAGGATGTTTGTGAGCTTTCTGTAATGCTTGTCCCACCTTGCTAAAAAAAGGACACATCCTGCCAATGAAGCACAGATAAATCTTACACGATGGCAGGAGTCAATTTGGAGCTCCAGATATTTTAAAGAAGCCACAGAAAAACACTCACCTGCTGGAGTTGGGGGCCTGGAGTTCAATGATGTGAACCTCCTGCATGGGGTCAGGGCCCGACAGGACACAGCCAGTGGATGACTGAGCCACCACATAACCCGCCAGATAATTCAAAGACAGAAACTTGTTGTCGATTTTGCAGGTGTCAGAGAACACAGGATCTGCAAAACATTTCATGCGAGACAAAACAGAGCAAACTGACCAAAAGCTCTGGGCACACGGCACCATTTTACACTAAAAAAGTGAGTGTGCCAAGCCTAAACACAGTTGACAATGTCAAACACAGGAAAAGGCCACAGAATAGACGGGTGCTTCTACTTTAATTCTGTTTAAAAAGCTCTGGTCAGCATATAAACAGAAGCGAAAACATAGCTATTGTCTTGCTTCGGTTCTTTGTTGGAAATGTTTAACTTTTGCTCCTTCTATGTACAAAAAAAAGAGTACTCTGGGCCTTGTCCTTTTCTTGTGAAGGATATGAAGGCTCTTGTCTCTGCCATGAGAGAGAGAAAGAAAGGGAGAGAGAGCGAGCAAAAGAGAGAAAGAGAGAGAGTGAGAGGCAGAGAGACAGACGCTTCCTTATTTGGCCAGACAGACAGCTTTTGGATAGAGCACAAAGATGGTTCATATAAACTGAAAGGTTGGCATCTCGCGCTCTCACTCTCTCTTTATCTCTCTCTCTATCTTTCTCTCTCGGCTCTCGAAGGTGCCTGCGCTTTGTAGAAAGTGGATCGGAAACGTGTCCGCTCTCTCGCAGTGCTACAAAGGGAGCCGAAAAAGTAGAAAGCCCGGTGCTCTCCTGCAGAGGTAAACACAGAAACTGAATCGCTGCCAGAACCACACACACCACTGACACACCGCCAGCTATCTTTACTTCACTTTCCCTGCTCACATCTGAGGCCATAAGCATGATTCAAATGATGCAGTCATTTATAAACATACAAAAAATAAAAGGGGACTAAATTCTCTTGGGTTTATGATTCTAGTAATTCTAAATTGCTACAGAACTTTTTCATTATGTGGAGATCTTTACACACACACACACGCATGCATCCATTGACAAAAAATGGTTCTTCATAGCACATTCTTTTACAACATTGCTTCAGAAAATGTTTTTTGGTTCCAAAATGTCTAAACACAAAAAGCCATACAATAAATCATGCAAAAAATACCAATACTGTTCTATAAATTGCAGCGTGGCTTTAACTCACTAGTGACAACCTCACATCCTCACAAGCACTGAGTCATCACTCACTGCTGTTCGCTTCCTAGAAGAGGTGTGTTCCTACCGCGCTGAGAGACCAGTGCACTCGAAGAAAAACAAGTCAAAATAGAGAAACTAAAATGCAGAGGTAGTAGTGGTTATGGTCAGGATGTGTTTGATGCAGTGGTTGGTATGTTGTCATCCTGTCTTTCCTGCACTTCCCTTCTGTTCCCATTTCGCTGCGGTGACCTCACATGGGTTCCATTCACTCAAATTAATCAAGTCCCACAGCATTGAAGAACAAAGTCAGCTGAGATGTGGGATCCAAGACTCAGGGAACAGTCTAAAATCTTATCAACGTACCTTCAGAGGGGTTTAACTGATCCAGTTTCCTTTCAGAATTAACCAATTTCCCCTTGTGATTTAATGTCATCAGGCAAGCAGCTAAACTTGGACTGGACTGTAATGCTGCATTGCTTAGAATGCTTCAGCTCGCTCCTATTTTCCCTTAACAAATTCACTTTGGGTCTCTACCTCACTCACAGTCTCTCTTTATTTCCATTCTCTGGGTTTGGACTGATTTGAAAGGCCGTAGGTTTGGCAGCAAGCCCACACACAGGCCGACCTCTCCTCTCTCGTCTTTTTACTCTGCCTTTCCATTACCCTTCTACCTCTTTTAACACTGGAAGCATCAAAAACTAAAAGGTAAAGCAAATTAATAGAACGAAAGAAGAAAGACAGGCAGAGAACAACAGAAAGAAAGAGAGAAGAGGATGAAAGACAGAGAGAAATTTTATTTGAACATGACCCTTGGCCGGTGGTAGTCAGACAGGCTGAGCTTCTGTGGGATTGCTTTATTACCCTTGGGCCCACTTATTACATGCGGCGTCAATGGCTGCCATTCAGAGTGAATTACCATGTGCAGCGCTTTGATTAGGGGGGTTAGCGGAGCAGAAACACCAGCATGTTGTTTGCTGGGAAAATATACGGCTTTGGTAATGAGTAAAATAAACACCTTCATCATCTGTCAAATGTTTAAGAACATCTAGATTTTCATTTCCTTTTTTGAAATGAGTAACATTACATCAATTTAACAATTTACTGACTAAGCAAGTTCAAGAGGTTAACAATGTGTCACATGTAAATACCTGACTGTTGATGGACCTGTTGTATCTTGGGAATCAGGCAAAAAATGTGCTTCTAGCAATAGCATTGAAAACCAAAGTGTCAAATCTTTATTGAGGCAGGCCTGTATTTGACATCAGGGCATCACTTTGATGACCATTAACTTGAGCCCTTTATGTACATGAAGTGAAAGCAAAACTCTTATTCTAGCAGGAGTTGTGTTTATATACAGTAGCATGCATGTTAAAACACACCCCCAGTTAGATGACACATACTTTGCTAATTTAAAAAAAAAAGTTCTTTGCAAGGAATACATTTTAATATGGCATTTTACAGTCTACTTTGCTAAGGTTGAGACACATGAATGTAATAAATAAAAAATAAATTTTTTTTTTTTCAATCTGATCAATTCAGTAAGAAATAGCAAACATGACAGCATAGAAGTTTTATATACATTTACTTTCAAGTTCATTGTTATAGTTATAATGCACATTCCACAATACCTTCTCCAACTTTGATGTAAACGTTGTGGGTCATCTTTAGCTCGCTGAAGGACGTGACTGCATCATAGTGTTTCTGAGCCCACAACAGCAGGTGCTCGTTGCCATGAGGAAGAATCTCCACCTGCACTTTACTGGATAGTGAGAAATTCCCCTCAAACTCAACTTCTGAACCCAGTGACACCTGAGGAAACAAACACAAGGAGATAAGGACATATTAAGTGAATATTTGCGTGATATAGGCAAAATACAAACACTGTGATTTAAATTCAAACACATGGTTAGAAACGTTGGTCTGCACTGTTTTTACATCACTATCATTGGATCAGATAGTGATCTTGACTCATTGAAGTGCCCACAGAAATACAGAAAGTTCATCAATTGTAATGTTTTTAGAAATGAATCTACTTTATGAGTGGTGTGTACATTTGTTGTTTTTAAATTGTTGCTTGCACATGACGTGTTAAACTATCGAATTGTAGTTTGACACGTCTGCGTGTGCGAAGAGAGACTGAGGGCAGAATTGGCAGTAAAGGCAGCCCCTGATTTACTGCATAGACTTTTTATTTGACTTGTGCAGCACAGGTTTCGGAGCTGCAGAGACAAAGCTTTCTTTGTTGATAAAGATATCCCCATAAAACTTGACGCTGTATCGATATGCACATCCCATTTCTCGGGAAGAAAAATTTCAGCCTGTAAAAATCTGAAGGCCTCGAGTAAAAAAGACAGGAACACGAGACAAAAAAGAAAGAGAGAAAGACAGAGAAAGAGAGGGAAATAGAAAAACACACTGCAACAGGCCTTTCCAAAATTAAGCCTTCCACCTCACCTCTGCCAGCACACATCTTTCACACCCCGTCCTGATGGATATCTGAAAGCCTCTCCAAATGTGCTCCCCCTATTCTCACACATGGCGTTCTTGCTCAATAAGGTGTCCACTTACCTCTGTTTATATAACACACGCTTTGCGTCACGGGAGACACTCCAAATGACCAGCACTACCCTAGACCGGGGCTTATTTTACATTCATACTATCACATCATGAACAGAAAGATATCACTGAAGGCTATCTTAAGAAAAGCCCAGATTTACTTTGCGATGACATGGTGTGTATTACTGAAGCATGACATAATAAGACAATAATTATTCCCCACTCATGGCTCACTGAAACTAACGAAGTAATTCCACTGAAAGTACGGAGTGTAAGGTTTGTGAGTAGAAAAAAAGGATATTTTTTGGTAACCTGAATTTGATGAAAAGTTATTGTTGTGTGCACAGTCTTGTTTTGGGTAAAGAATATGAATTACATAAAATATAAAAATAATTTTTTAGCATTAAATCAAAAGCCACAAACTTCAATCTTTCTATATGGAAAGCTGGAGGTGCATAAAACCCAAGGTGCCACATGCAAAACCTGAGCTTAAGCAGTATAGATGAATATAGGCTCACTATTTGGCAAGCAGCAGTTCACTACTGGTCTTTTATTGTGTTGCAGCCCACTCACTATGGCTTAATATACCCTGGAAGTGTCTAGGCTGGGTTACAGTTGTGATTTGGATCTGAGTGGGAGGGTGAGATAGTTTTATCGTTTTTATTTAACTGCAGGAGCCAAGTTTAGCTTGTGTTTGAGTTGGGACATGCAAGTAGATTTTCTAGAATAGTTTGCACAATACACTTACAGAGTGCATCATATGTGCTGCTGTACAATATACTATATGACCAAATGTATAGGGACACGCTTCTAAATTATTCAATTCAGGTGACTCCTTAGGATTAGTACAGAGCAACCTTAATGCTTCAGCATACCGAGTGTATGTAGTTGAATGCAATGTTCCAGCTGGTAAAAAGGTCAGGCTTCCCAATATTTTTGCCCAAATAGACACTTCATTTCTGATCACAGAACCACAATTGACCAGTCATTTTGTAGATGTTGGACAATTCTCAACACAGTAGCGACAATAACATGATAATGGGATGATTGAACCACGCGGGGCCTTGTGGAGAGAAATCTGATTGATGAATAGCTATAGAATGACTAGTACAAACATTCCACTCACAGAAGTGCAACAGTCTCTTCTGCACGTTATTGTGTGTACATGTATTTATACAGTGAAAACTGGCAAAGGTCCTTATTTTGTCTGATGAAAATGTGGATTGCAGATTTTTAGGTTTCTGTCAGTTCAAATGTGACTGTCACTGACCCAGACACACATTCAAAGAAAGCTGTGAGCGAGACATAAAGATGAATAAAGGGCTAACACACAGAGAAATCAGAAAAAAAAAATTCCAGGCCCAATAAAATGGTCCAGACTTTGTGAAGTGCTTTTTATAAACCAGCCATGCTTCATTAAACAAAATGTAGACCCATTTGTTTTTGGTTTGGGAAGTCAAAGTAAGAGGTAGGTTTAAGGTCAGGCTTAAAATGATATATTCTGTTTCATTGCTATCTTGATGACCCCATGTCTTGCCAAAATAAAAAAGCAAATCTGTTTG
>JBBMFX010000101.1:7416011-7426219 GCA_037832545.1 Rhabdalestes septentrionalis
AGAGAGAAAGCGAGAGAAAAAAAAGGCTTGCTTTACACCTTTCGTACTAATTTTGAATCCTTGACTTAGGTGTGAGGTCATTATGACCTGACATTATGCTCCACTTTGTGAGTCAGATTCTCTTATGAAACTGTCATTTCTTACTCACTTCATTAAACAAATCTGTCAAAAGCACATTTATAACACCTGTAAATGCTCTGGGCGTCTCTATCACTCCCATTTAGAAACGTTCTACAAAGAAACACCCAAAGTCGTGTCCAATCAAAACACTTCTTACCACAGCAATATCGTTTAATACATACAACCATCTTCTGTCTAATGTCAGAGATCCCCAAGGACTGCCAGTGATCCCACTGATAGAGAAAGACTGGCTCTCAAAAATACAGTTAAGTTAAAGCAGGAAGTGTGTGCATTTTTGTGTGGGAGTCCAGCACCAATCTTACCAACTAGTACTATGATTAATTTACCTTCAGTCTCAACTGTGCTTTGCTGGGCTGGAAATGGCCTAGAAAGGCTAGGACTTTTAGAGAAAAGTGTTGTTGTAGTCAACCTTCACTGACGTTTATCAATGCTAGACTCTCCAACAACTAAGATATAATCCTTGCCCCAACAATGGACTACTTGACAAGCTCGGTGACATCAGCTTGTCGAGTGTCGCTGGTCATGGAAATTGACATCGAAACGCTACGTGAAAAAGTAGATGTGTGACAGGTGGAAGGTGGTCCATGCTAAACTTAAAGCTAGTGCTAGCCAGCAAGCTACCCCATCCATCCTGCTAACCAGTGTTTCTCCCCTGTCAATAAAAAACTGCTTAGAGGTCACTACAGCAGACTGCAAGTCCAGTCGTGCACTTAGAGAATGTGCAGACCAGCTGGCAGATGTCCTCCCAGACATTTTCAATGTCCCTCGGAGCATTACCGCTGTTCCAACGTGCTTCAAAGCCACAGCTATCATCCCTGTGCCAAAGAGGTCATCAGTGTCTTGCCTCAATGACTACTGTCCCACCGCACACACACCAATCATTCTGAGAGGCTCGTCATGAGGCACATAAAACCACAGCTGTCCTCTAACTGGAACCCCTGCAGTTTGCATATCAACCCAGCCACTCAGCAGATGATGCCATATCACCACCCATCACCTGGCCCTCACCTGTCTGAATGAAAAGGACACTTGTTTGAGAAAACTTCAGTGCTGCATTCAATGACATCATTCCTCAACCGCTGATTAGGAAACTGAGACTACTGGGTCTGGACACTAACCTCTCCAGAGCTGAGGGGCTCCCACAACTATGGTTGCAATGGGAACAATGATGTGGACTATAGAGTGGAGGTGTAAAACAAACAACCTGTCTCTAAATGCATCATAATGAGTCTGTCAAAATACTGTATACTTTCAAAAGTGTACTGCAGCTGTTTTTGTCGACTACAAGAAATGTCGTCTTGTCCTGTTGTATTGTTGCACTTAGGCTTTCTTGTACTCTGTTTCTCTCTTGCTCTCTTTGCACTCTTTGCAAGTATTTTTATCCTTTCTGCATTGTGGTGTTCTGTTTATGTTCTGGAGTAGCGTCTAGGTCCTGAAGGAATGTTTAAATCCACTGTGTATTGTGCATATGGCTGAAATGACAATGAACTGGCTTGATTTGACACCATACACAAGAGCCTAGAACTGCTGCAGTTCTTCTGCTGCTTCTTCTCAGTAGTGGCTAAATTAAAAATAGCATTGTCAAGTAGTCTAAAACCCTTTGTGTTCATAAGCATTTGGTGTGCATCAGTGGCCAACACAGGCATTTGACTGCACACACAGGGGTTTGTACAATCTGCATAGAAAAGCGATAGGGAGCTATTAATGAATTGCACATGAGGTTCTCAAGATTGGGTAGAGGCAGAAGAGTAGACAGAGTTGCTGTAGGGAAGGGGGCAGGGCATCGGGGTTCAAATTCGAGATTAATTCCCTTGATGTCAAACGAAACGTCTGCTTTTATTCGGTTATTAGACATTTATGTTTAAAGCAATAAACAAAAAAGGTACTTTTCCATGCAAATAAGAAGGCATTACCTCTCATTCACACCAGAACTTCTCTCATGTAGAGAAGACTTTCTTTAAACCACATACAGCGGGAGAAAATAAACTGGTAAAATCCAGTGTAGCAACAAGGTATACATGACTGATCTGGGACACAGTCAAATATAGACCCTTCATCAACTAATGATGTATTACTCACTTCTGAACCGAGCAAATATTAGCACTGTTTCTAGGAAACAGTTTCTACTCTAATTATTCCCGTCTTGATGATAAAGGCCAAGATGATGGGTTTATTAAGTCCATTCGAAACTCTGCTAACTAAAATGCTGGGACTCCAAAAAAAAAGAAGAAGAAAATATAGACGAAGCACGAATCCCTCTACAGTCCATGTGGAACGAATCATGGGCCAAAATGTTGATGCAGCAGATTAGATAATGTCCTAGTTTTAGATTTCCAAAAACAAAAGAAATCTGGACGTCTCTCGGGGAGGCCGCCCATGTCCAAAACAAAAACAGAACTTCAGCACCAGGGGAAAAGTTCATTTGGGCTTTTGAAATGTCCCCTGTTTTTGACCTTTATAAATCCACGTTCGGCTCAAACTCATCCAAACCAGATAGCTCAATGAGTCTAGACAGCTTCATCAACAAACTAAATAAGAATAATTCTTTGGAAGGGACGCATTGACTCTATGAAGCCCCAGCTATCACTAACAATATCAGAGGTAAGCCGTAATTTGACATGATTTTTTTCGCACTTATATTTGTTCTATATTGTTGACATTCCTTGGCATAGAAACAACCTGAAAAATCTCAGTAGTGCAGACTTGTCAATGCAGAATGAAAAATGAGCAACTTCTGGGAATTTAATATTATCTAGTATTAACAGTAATATTTTCTGTATACTAATTATATATTGGAATTATTTTAAATAAAACTCTTTAATAACATAAGCAACATTTTCAAATAATGGGAAATGTGAGGGCAATAACCCATGTTTTCCGTTCGCTTGCTTTGTGATTAGAATGAATACATTAACACATCTGCATTTTCAGCCTACAGAAGTTTTGCAAATTCTTCATTAAGATAGAGCAAACCTAGTTAATTTTTGAATGAGTAGTCTTAAACCAACAATAACACACATGATCTGCAAAATTTTAATGGATACAGAGAAGATAAAATTTCAGAAAACCAACAGGACATCACAAATGAACCTTAGAGAAAAAAAGTTAATGGAAGAAAATGTAGGATATTGCACAAACTTTAGGTTCCAGCGGTGCAGTTGCAGCATGGACAAGCCACTGTAGATGAGTGGATTTCCTGTAGGTTGGAAACTTTTGGGGAATGCAACAATGCTGGCATGAACACTTTAAAGGAAGAGGTTTGCAAGTTCATTGTCTTAAAGAGCAGGTCGCAGCAGGAGACCCACAGCTTTGTTAAACTCCAGACTAAAGGGTATTGTCCCCTGGCCTGGCCATCACTAACAGGAATGGACCCTAAGGAATTTCAGCTCAGCTAAGATTGGTGTTTACCCCCTATTAATGTCCTGGCACAACCACTAACCTTTACTGATGCAAAGGCTATTCAACACCATTCAGAACCTTATAACAACCAAACTCTTCCTCTCACTTAGAGTAGTTTCTGCCATGCAGTAGCAGTAATGTTAAGACTGTTAAAGCTATTTACCATTGTTTTTTGGCAATTAATCCTGCTTATTCCTAAAAATCTCAATTATACAACAAACACACCGGAATATCTATACCATTATTCAGTTTCCTTGTAATTTGAAAAGAGTTTTTCAGTGTTCCATAAAGGTTGTTCCAACAAAAGTATGAATTTGTGTATGCAGCAAAGATATGTATTTTTTTCAGACAATTAAATCAATGTGCTACCTGTTAGATTTTTAAATAATGAAAACAAGGTGTGTATTCAAAATCTAACTAAACATTTTGAATGCACACCTTAAGTGTGAAGTAGATAGAAGAGATAGAAGACTGCCAGCTCGGGGGCAATGGGTCATATATGGAATGAGCCCACCTGCTGAAGATCTAATTTCCTGCAAAGTTTAGCTTTGCATGCTGAACTGTTCCCGTTACATAACTGTAATGCAGCTGAGTTGCATGCTTTCCTAACTTGGGCTATAACTAATTGCAGACAACTCAATGAATGTTTGTACAATGGACAAGGAACTTCTCCTGGTGAACATGTCAAAGTAAATTCCAATTAAATAAAAAGAAAACAATATGGAATATGCAAATAATATATTACAGAGCACACAAAACTAAAAGTGGGTCCAATTTACAGGGACATTTTAGGAGCTGAAGCTACTGTGCTGTTAGTAAGTACAATATGTGGAAATGAAATAGGGGTTTTATATGTAAGCCGCCATCTTCCCAAGATAAAATGTTGTAATAGTTGACCAAAAGTAATAGTATTGAGATCCTGGATGAACAAAGCATAGTCAACATAATGTCGGCACTGAATAATCTAGCGAAAAAGAGCAGCCATGAGGGAGCGGCCAAAGAAGCGGTCAGACGAAAAAAAATACAATGAAAACAGGTTTCAGCCAAATTCCCAAACCACGATGATCCAATGACGATTTGACAACCACCATCATTCCTAGTTTTTTACTTGTTTTATACTGTTTTCTCTTTTTCGTCTGTGTCGCGCCAGTGGACTGTATATCATCTCCACGCACCAGTGATGACCAAATGCTTATACATAGGTCCTGGTCTCACAGCTTAGACTCCTGGCTGTGGGTTCTATCCCTCAACATGGCCAAGAACCATCCACTCTGGCAGATTGTGGCCGTCTGTCTGACATGCGAAATGACAAACTGCCGAATATGAGTGGCTGTCAAACTGGTGCTTCACAGACTTTTAATTCTATCCAGTGACTTTATTTTGCTGTAACGGCTCACAGGTGCTGCTTGGTATTCAGCAAGGACAGAGCTTCATGTATAAAAGTTTGTTTCCCAGAAAATGTATTAAAAATAGTACATGGAGGTGTGCAAATACTGGAGAAAGATTTGTGGCCATCTATGTGTAGAGTATCTGAAGCTCAATTTGTCTATCTTTGTGAAGTCACCAGAAATTCTCTGGGCAGATCAGGCTTCTATCCAAACTCCAAACTGAATACCAAACTAAACTAACACATTGGAAGTTCTTAAAAACAGACAAAAAATATGATTGGCTTAAATGCACAGAAATGCATGCACATAACTCTACAACAAGCAGAGCCACCAGGCTCAGAATTACAACATATCCCGTCTATATTTCAACCTGTGAACTGTCTCCTCCTACTTCGTGTCTCTGACTAGACTGGGCTGGGCTGGGTCAGTTTTGTGTTTTGGGGTGAGACACAGAGGCTGTCAGCACTTTCTTAATTCGGAACCCCACGGCCGCTGTCTCTGAGCATGCTGGGAGGGAGCAGGGAAATTCCGAGCACTGGGGCGATCTGTGATTGTCTGACAAAACAGGCAACTGACTCTGACAAGAGATTCAGAAACAAGAACAGCTTATCGGGAACACACCCTCCACGCTCACAAACACATGAAACACTAACGCGTTCAGCACGTTTCATCTATTTCAGCGCTTATTAGGATCTGCCAAAACAAATTGTGAACACAGAGAACTAGTTCACATCATAGCAAAAAGAAAGCTTGAATAGCAGTGTTTTAATAGAAGTACTGTTGTGATTTGTACATCTCTGTTGCTTCAGAATGATAAAGAACTGCTTGCAAGTTTTAAATAGTTGTTTAAATAGCGTAATTATCCCCCCATCTCGAATGTAGTAGATTAGCCAAGATACATTTGTTGGAGGAAGTTTGCTTCTTTAGTTTCTAACACTGCATGCTTGATTTCCTGTGAATTTTACATGAAATTCAAGCATGTGGAGAGTTGGGCTGGCCATTGCCCACTTCGTTATTGCACTAAGTCAATTTTCATAAAATTTCCTAGATAAATGAATATCATACAATGACAAAAAACACATATGCAAGTTTGAGCAAATTTGACAATTTGAGATCACTCACCAGAATAACAGTTTAGTATGTGCTGATGCTACTGTAAAACCTTTCTTTATTTGTGTGCTAAAACTAAAGAAAGACAATTTGTCATGGTTGATGTTCATTTGGGATATAGGAGGGAAAATTTTATTTTTTTATTTTTATTTGATTACTTCACCAAACTTTTCCTTTAATCAGAAGGCCAGGCACTATTATCCCTTTCATTTCCAAGGCAGCACTTGTCTCATGGTCTGAAAAAGCACCTGTGCTCTCATCTTTATGAGTCATGAGACGGCACTCGGCCGTCTGAGCCGCTTGTAATAAATTATCAATCACATCCATCATCTCTGTAAGAAAAATATCACAGATGATAAAGAGGCTTTGTGCCATGTCACGGCAGATTCATCGTTTGGTTATTATTACTGTGTGTGTATGTGTGTGTGTGTGGATTGGGGGGTGTTCAGGGGGTTGATGAGGAAAACAGCTCCTACCTGCAGAGGCTATGCTGTAGAAAGCGAAGAGCAGGACAGCCATGTGTCTGTGTGCCATCGCGGAGCAACTGGACACCAGCATTCTCTGTAGGCAGCGTTAGGCTTCCTCCTCACGCGGTTCACAACAACGCACTGCGATCTGAAATGGAGAGAGAGGGAGGGGCGAGTGTGTTTAGAGTGAGATTCCAATTAGCAGAGTAATGGGGTGCATTAAGGGATCAGATAGAAGAGGTGAATCATGAAGTTCATCATGAAATAGAATAAGAGCAGCTAGGGAGCTGTGTGTTGATCTCAAACTGCTCATTTAAGCCTCATGTGGGGTTTTTAGGGTTGACTGCTGAACAGAGAGACAGAGAGAGATGGACAAATAGAGAGAGTGTGAAAAATGATGAATGTATCATCTTCTTTCGGTTTATTCAATATTCGATTATTTAACTTAATAACAGATTAATATTGTTTATAGCAGGATAGTTGTCACAACCAGTGGGAGACGGACACAGTTATGGAGGAATATGGACAGGAAAGGTCTCTGAAAAGGCCTGAAGATGGTGAGTGGGAGTAGCACCTGGAAGGAGACAGCTAAGAGGATTAACAGTCGGCCAGTCCTAAATCACCACGACCACAACTAACCCCAAGTAACAGGGCCGGGGACTCACACTCACTCCACCATTTCGTTTAGAATATTCGTTTACACAGCAGTGGGGCTGACATGGCAATGTGGAACGAGTGTATCTTTTATGAATGTTCTTTATATATATATGAAACTTTCTCATCCAAAATTTCTTCTGAAATCAAACGGATTAACAGGGAGTTGGTTCACTCTTTGCTCCAGCAACTATAAAAAGCATTAATCAACCTTTACTCTGGAGTTCTCAAAGCTGGGAAAAAGTCCTTGACTAAAAATACAAAAATACATAAAGAATTCATATTTATGTCACTTTAATTACGTTTGGTAAAGCAGAAGCCTAAAAACAACATTTAATTTTATTTAGTACACAATAATATTCTATTGCTTCATGCATCATCAGGTACTGACAGGTATTACACATAAATTATAAATATACACATCACAGACATAATTCCTGCCAACATTCATGGAATGGCTCATGAGCCGAGCACACCACATGCCACGGTGGAAAGGATGGGGTAACACACACCCTCCTTATCATCCACATTACACTTCACACACTTTTACCTGATACGCCACTCACATTACGGACAGCTCCTGAGTCATCCAACGGGAGCTTGTCAAACAAATCCTCTGTGGCATTGAAAATATTTATGTCTGCTCAAAAGACGAGGGAATGTGACGTCAATCTGTCTTCAGACAGGCTCCTTTCGCTCAGCCTCGCCATGATGCCAGACTGAAATGGGCTGTACAGAGCCCTGAAGGAGATTCAGCAGGGCTATCTCCAAATGTAGCCTCATACGTGTACAGGCCAAAATCAAAAGCTTGGCCACTAAAGCAAATATCTTTCTAATGAGTGCATAAAGTGATTTGGTGCTGTCTGCATAATGAGTTTGTGCTGTCTTGAGCTTTTGTAGGAGAGAATCTGGAAACATCTGAGGTGGACAGTGAAACCAATTCTATTTTTTCACTGACTGAGGATTACCTCTTACAAAAGGAGAAGATCCACACAACAAAAAATCACTGGAATCACACAAACAAACAAACACCACATACATTGATGCACAGACACCTCAAGCCTTCCCACACATGCACAAGTCTTCAGTCCTATTAGAGCTGAATGATACTGAGGAAAATGCTACACTGTGTACACAAGTCCTATTATTCTCAAATAGCCATCTTCACTTTAAATAATTTCACAGATGAGACATAAAGAAAGTCATGCAGAGTGGTTTGACATACAGAGTCAGAATTGTCCACCGTGTTGAGGATAGGACCCAGAATTCTGACAAGTTTAATGTCTCTTATTATAGACAATACACATAAATGTCAGAAGACTGCCGGATTTGCGGAGTAAATAAAAAGGCTATGTGAGTGTTGTAGACATTGTGACACTTGGTTCTTATCAACATTACTGTAGTGAAATCATCAGTCTATAATGAAACGCTTGGATCTCCTGTGTAATACTTCATTTACATCTAAGAGATCTCATTGTGCGTTTCAATAAGATAATACTCACAATGAAATCTCAAAATGACTAATACAACATTCCTCGTTAGAGGGTTTATTTGCATAGGGCTAAGTGCCAAACACTTGTTCACACACATATTGCGAAAAGTAACCCAGACTGACACTGGCGAATCAAATGAATGTGAAGGGTGTGACAGGAAATGAAGGCGATGGCATAAACAGGAACTCAGCTCGGCGTCCCGCCTTCAACACACACTTGCTTGTGTTAACATTGTGTTCAGACAAAGTCATTGTGCAAAATCCAGTAACTGTACACAATGTGACTTTCTCTCAGGACAAAAAAAGTCAATCTACTTGGATACCCAGGAATTCCTGTTTTATTAAACTACCCTTAAATGACCTATGTCCTTTTATTTGTTTTTCCCCAAGGTCCATTTTTGATCTGTATGTGGTTTTATGCACCTTTACATCTCTTTCCAAACTCCCTGTATCCATTAGATTTATACAGGCTTCTTTTCTTACTGTCTCTGTAATTTGCCTCTCACTAGATATATGTAAATACCCTCTGTTCCCATTGGCTGCCATGTATGGTGCCTTGTTTAAAAACCAGTCAAGGCTGAAACACAATCTACCCTTATTGTAAATGGGCAGGATTTATTGTGAGTGGGTGGGACTTATTTTGAATGGCAGAGGCATTGCTAGGATCTTGAAATTTTAGAGTTTAATCAATTTGTTTTGCTGGGGGGTGGAGGTTAAAGCCTTAATAATTTTGTTGACGTGGTGTGAATTAGTTCGAATGCGGATTCACGGATGAAAAAAGAGATTATTAAGATCCAAGGTTATACATAAAACATTTTAGGCCGAGCCTAGGATGCCCAGGCTTGACAACACACAAGATAAATGGGCTAATGTCAAAACAGAATGTTTTTAAATGCTGTCACTCTCAGGTCAAAATAAATTCTTTTTTTTTTACTATTTGACATAACGTGAAAGTATCAGCATATTTTACAATGTGAGAAAATGTCATGATAAATGAACCAAAAGAAACTGTCAAAGGTTACAAGGAAAATGCATATTTACTTGAACTTCCATATTATGTACCTGTAATTTAGCTTTTTTGGACATTTGGATTTTAGTTACTTATGTACTACATATACTACAAAAGTAGAAGTCTGCTCATACGATCCCTATAAACTCCTACGTACATAAGTTTGTATGAAGAAATGTTCTTTGCAACGAACCAAAAGTAAAAACCATTTTTGCACACAGGCTTTTATAAAACACAACTGGTACATATCCACACTCTCACACTACAAACCATTCAGATGACAAACAAGGTCATTTGCTAACTAATGGGCAGCTGCCACTGCAATTGGGAGGCTAGGGGTTTGAATTTCAGGACTGCCAATTAGGGCTGTAACCGAATACTCAAATATTCGAGTATTCATTCGGTGCGATGGCATTCGAGTTTTCATTTTGAGATTCGAGTATTCGAAAGAAGAAAAAAAAATGTACACGTGACATCAATCCCTGCGAAACCAAGCACGTCTTGCTGCAGACTGCAGGAGAGTGGAGCTCCACTCTTAACAACCCATG
>JBBMFX010000101.1:7486963-7536178 GCA_037832545.1 Rhabdalestes septentrionalis
ACGACTTTCTGATTGCAGGGCGAGTATTTGTCCAATTACAGTATTTGTAAAAAACAGTTATTTGTGCCAATCCGAATACCGTATTTGTATTTGTCTCCACCCCTAATACATACATATATCCATACATACATACAATAATATCATTTTATAGTAATATTTCTGTGGCCCAATATGTTTACCCCATCATAGAGTGATAATTAGTGTATATATATACACTATTTAATAACAAACGTATTCGCTTACCTGCCTTTACACTCATATGAAGTTAAGACATCCCATTAATAGGGTTTAATATGAAGTTGGCCTAACCTTTGCAGCTATAACAGCTTCAACTCCTCAGGGCAAGCTCTCCACAAGGTTTAGGAATGTGTTAATGGGCATTTTTGACCCTTCTCCCAGAAGCAGTCTTGTTGGAACAGAGTTGGGAGCATGAAATTTGGCAAATCTTTGGGTATGCTGAAGCATTCCGATTTTTATTCACTGGAACTAAGGGGTCAAGCCCAGCCCCTGAAAAAACAATCCCACACCATAATCCCCCCTCCACCAAAATGTATACATGCCGCAATGCGGTCAGACAAGTAACATTCTACTGGCAACTGCCAAACACAGATTCATCCATCAGATTGCCAGATGGAGAAGCGAGATTCATCACTCCAGAAAACATGCCTCCGCTGCTCTAGAGTCTGGTGGCGGCGTGCTTTACCCCACTGCATCCGATGCTTTGCATTGTACTTGGTGGTGTATGGCATGGATGCAGCAGCTCGGCCATGGAAACCCATTTCATGAAGCTCTACGCTGTTCTTGAGCTAATCTGAAGTCACATGAAGTTTGGTGATGTGTAGCGACCTCTTCTCACTATACGTCTCAGCATCCGCTGACCACGCTCCATCAGTTTACGTGGTCGACCACTTTCTGGCTGAGCTGCTGTCGTACCCAATCGATTCCATTTTGTTATAATACCACTGACATTTTACTGTAGAATATTAAGTAGTGAGGAAATTTCATGACTGCACAGATGGCATCTTATCACGGCACCAGGCTGGAATTCAGTGGACCCCTGAGAGCCACCCAATCATCCACTAATGTTTATAGAAGCTATACAAGTAGCCATGGAAGTGATTGGAACACCTGAATTTAATTATTTCAATGAGTGGGTGAATACATTTGCCAATATAGCATAAATGTGTTTGTAGGTATGTATGTGTGTGTGTGTAAATGAAATCATTTTATGGAATTATCAGGTGTTGACCAGAGGTTTTTCCTTATAAAACATGAGCTGAAGTATAAACACATGACCTCAAAAACAGTATTTAAATACCGAGCATCTTATAGAACTCAAAACACTAAGCTATAATAATATTGCTTTGCTTTAACACCTGATTGATGATGTCACTACAAGTATATAAATACAATACAGCTGGCTGTAAAATCATTGTAATCACCCATTTCTGGAACTTTGCATGCATCTGCCAGTCTAAAAGACCGGCTGCAAATTCCAGCTTTCAACTCCCTTTCTGACAGCTCAAATAAACATCATATTTCTTATTGCCTTTATTGATTATTTCATTCTTAACTTTATTAACATTTGCTTTCTTAACTTAGTCCTATTCATGAATTTAAAAAAAATGGGGTTTACACTAAACATTAATGGCTAAAATGTGAGTTCTTTCCTTAACAAAATATGCTGGTGTTGGAGAAGTCCTTCAGAATGAGATTTCCTGAATAGTCCTCTTTCCCCGGAATTTGTGGGAACAGAAATAGTGTAATACATATAGAGCATTTTCTAATGGTTTTAAACAGATTTCTTTATACTAAAATTTATTTATACTAAAATTGATTCATTTATACTAAAGTGTCACTAAATGGCTGTGCAGTCTAAAGATCTTGATTCTGGGTCTTTACCTAGTGGTAGTGGTGTATGATTCCCTCTGCTGGACTTGACTGCTTATTACAGCTAGAGAAGAAAAATGCCAGGCTGGAATAATTGGAGAAGCAGCCAGGAGAGAAATCTGTTGGGAATTATTTTCACTTTCTTTCATAACTCAATCAGCTTAAATTCCAGCCAACCTAATGTGTTTAATCTGTTTGGCACTGTGTGTTTAGCCAGTAGTAGCATTCCAGCTCTGCATGAAGAGGACAGCTACTGTCAGTGAGCTCTGGAGGAGTCAAAGTTAGAAAACACTGTGAGGTGTAAACATCTGCAAGATCACATTCAACTGGTACAGAAATCTTCTACTTGCATTTACGGTTATAACAAAAGAAGAACCCAACTCGAGGTTGTAAAAGCAACAATTACTTAAATTATCTGAATTTTATTTGATTTTGTTTAGTTGTGTCCTGAACAACCTGTGCTGATATTCACTGTTATGTAACTCTACCATACAACAGTGTGTGATATAATGAAGGCCTACACAAAAGTACCTCTGTTGTGTGTCACACAGGACTGCCTGGTATATGCAGATATACAAAATTCATTTGTGTAACAATAAACAGCATATCTTGCAGCATATGAAATAAACTGTATATATAAAATTTTTGAAATGACATACATTCCTCAAATGAACAACCACAGAAATACTCCTCTAGGGCTGTGATTGATCATGATTCTCATCGCAAACAATAAAGAGAGATTGTGACCAGAGACCAGGAATTTTGGTTCGAGATCTCCTTTGCATAATGCAGCTTTCTGTAATGCCTGGACAAAACCCTGACCACACGTCCAAGCCGTCCCACCCGCTAAGAGACAGTCCATCATTGTACTCTCGCATTGACTCCCATTTTGGACAATTGCTTTAGCTTATGTAAGAATGCCTAAATCACTCTGGCTGAATCATGTGGTGATCAAAGAATTACATCTCTGTGTTCTTGGCCACATGCTGTTTGGTTTGGGTGCTACAAAGTCTTAGATAACGTGCTCTTCACCAGATTGGAGCAGTCAGTGTGTGTGTGTCTTGTGTTTGTGTGTGAATGTCGCTTCAGGACAGGAACAAACTCAGGTAGAGGAACTGGAGAAAGCTTTATCTGCAGCACTGTATGAGAAGCAGGAGGCCTAGAGGAGCGCTGACTCTATGCAAGCTTCCCCCATACAGTCTATATGGACAAAAGTATTGAGACACACCTGTTTTTCAGGGTTTGAGCTAGGCTCCAACTTCCAGTGAAGGGCTTTATCTTAATGTTTCAGTATACCAAGGCATTCTGGACAACACCATGCTTCCAACTTTGTGGACACAGTTTGGGGAAGAACCTTTTCTATTCTAGCATGAGTGTGCCCCAGTGCACAAATCAAGCTCCATAAAGATGTGGTGGGATGAGTTCAGTGTGGAAGACTGGCCACACAGAGCCCTGACCTCAACCCCATCCAGCACCCTTTGGGACAGTCTGAAACGGATATTGTGAGCCAGAACTTCTCATCCAACATCAGTGCCTGACCTCATAAACACTCTACAGAACGGATGGACACAAACTCCCACAGAACGTCTTGCAGGAAGATTGGAATCCATTGAAGCTGCAAAAAGACACCAACTCTATATTAAAGTCTATGTATTTGAATGCAATGTCATTACAGTCCCTGTTGTTGTAATGGTCAGGCGTACCTAATACTTTTGTTAGTGTGTTTTAACCAGGTTAAACAGATATAGACACATGCATGCACAGCTTTACCCTGTGGAAGCTATAATGCTAAATTTGCTAAATTTAAGGATCTCTCTTGATAATGTTTTCCTATATTATGTGGAGGCAATAATGGTTAAGGAATAGATAAGGAAAGAGTGGTGTGCACTGATCTGTGTGTAGATTCCTTTGTTTTTTATTGTTATACATATGCAGTACGACTATTATATTTACTATTTATGGGCAAGGGCTTTCTTGTAGTTCCCAAACCTTTCTGACATTATTATGATTAATTAAAGCTTTTCTGATAACAGGTGTCATTATTATTTCCAGTTTTATAAAGACCAGTATCTGTATTTTGTTCATTCATTAACATTTATGTCATTTATTCCTCTTTTTCTTTCAAACAGTTCTACTACGGGAGTTCAGAGACCCCTGGGGACATGGAAAATTGCATCACTACATAGGAATTTTAGTCATTTAAGCCTTTTTCACCAATGCCGTAAAAGGTTGTACCTGCTTTAAACAGGTGAAAAGCAAATATTAAGAAAGTAAACTATCAATAACTTATCTGTAATGTAACATCAGTATTAATGCCATTACTCTGCTAAGAGCAATAGCTGTGCAAAGGAGCAGCTGAGCACCTGTCAGAAGCAGATGGAAGAAGCTGAGCATAGAAATCACATACACTGAGGGAAAACATAGTCATTTTCATCTACTTATTTCCTGAGGATATTCAAGCCACAGAGACGCCTGGGGAAATACACAGTAAGAGAAAGAAAGGGCTGAATTAGGCCACACAATCCATGTTACTCAAATTCATTCATCTAAGCTGTAAATCTCGGAAAACGTATTGGTCTTTGGTTAGATGGATAGAACAAGCAAGAAACAAGAAATATTTTCCCATTTTATAGAAATGCTGATACATGAATGCTGCAAATCTGTGAGGATGAAAGGTAAAACATCACTATAAGTATCTAATTCTGTATATGTGGTGCATGTGCAGCTGTTATAGCTGCAAAGAGTTGACAAACTCCATATTAAAGTCTATGTATTTAAATGCAATATCATTACAATTCATGTTGATGTTGATGTTTGTGACCTGGCAATTCAGAAAATGTTGGTTTTGTTGCCTAACATCTACACATGGGCTGTGCTGGGTGTGAACAGTAATTTTAACAGTGTTTACCTATTTTTATAGCAATAAAGAGTTAAAGAAAAATACTGAAGAATATTCAGTTTTCCATTTTATTAGAGCATTTGTTTGAAAACATCATCTTGAGCTGTGTATAAATCAGACTTCTGTCTTGGTCAGGGGACCCAGACAGCCAGAGGAAGCAAAGGCAGTGGCTTCCAGAACAGAGAGCCCTGAAGGCTGGAGAAGAGGCACATAACACCAGAAAGAGGCTTCTGAGCTCTCCTATACTATCATGTTCGACACACATTTAAAAAGTCTGCATTTGATTTACACATTTGAAATGTCTGTCATTTTCACATTATTGTTTGATTATAAATGTTTCGTACTACATTAGCAGTTTTTCTATCAGTGTACTGTACTTACATTCAATGATAATTGTGTTGAAGAATGTTTTGTTCATATGGAAACAATGCACACATTTGAATCAGATCAATGTAGTTTCAATGCAAAAACCCAACAACATACACACAAAGATCTTAGTTTCAAGTTAAGTCACTACTGTCATTTTAGCCAAATACAGTGAAACAAAACTACATTTCTCTAGGACCATGTGTAACACAAGAGTGAAAACAGAAACACTACAAGCCTACATAAAGCCAGACAGGACAAAATGACACAGAGTGCAGAGAAAGCAGGATAGAGCTCAAGAATACGGCAAGAAAAACTGTACAACCGGACAAGTCGACACACAACGCTGTCGACAAAAGCAGCTACAGCATAGTGTGAATGAATACAGTATCGAATCAGATACTGTATTCTGGCAACTGACTGGTTGAGTGCGCAAAAATAGAAATAGAGAAGTAGATAGCAATTTATAATAATTACAGCCAGAGGGGACAGAGAATGTGCAATATACAATGAATACATAAAGGGTATTTACTGTAGCAGTTGGGGTGTATGTTGATTTGATTAAGGCAGAACAGTTTAGTGTGTGTTCCTTGTGTTAGTAGAAGGGAGAAATTCAGCTCAGGGCTGTGTATGTTCGTAACATTTACCATTCATTTCTGATTGAGCAGTTTGATGGCCTGAGGGAGGAAAAGAATGTTTCTCATTCTGGCAGTGGAAGCCCATGTGCTATGGAACGTCTTGCCAGAGAAAGTAGGATGCGTGAAGGATCATAAAAAATAATGGTGACTGTGTGGACGCAGCACGTGATGAGCATGTTTGTGACAGAGGGGAGTGAGACCCCCATGGGTTTCTCGGACATTCTCACTATCTTTTGTGGAGCCTTGTGATCCAAAACAGAACAATTTGCTCTCCATAATCCATGTAGAATATGATGGGGAGATGTATTCTTCCCAGCCTCCATAGGATGTAGAGATGATCCTGCACCTTCTGAGTGAAGTAGCTGGTTTTGAGTCCATGGGAGGGTCTTGGCAATTTGAACACCAAGGAACTTGGTAGCCATTGATGTTCAGTCAAGTGTGATGATGTCAGGCCCAAGTTAACAACCATTTCTTTTGTTTTGCCCTTATTCAAAGGCAGGTTGTTGGCTCTGCACCAATTCATTAGCTGTTGCTGAGGAATGATGGTGAATGCTTAACTGAAGTCTATGAACAGAGTTCTTGTGGCCTATTTGCTCAGGAGGGTGAGGGCCAGGTGAAGGGTGGTGATTATCACATCAACCATTGGGTTGTTGGGAGGATATGCTAACTGAGGGGTCTAGTAAGCGGGCAGCTGTGATAATATGTGCCTCATGACGAGCCACTCGAAGCCCTTCATTAAGTTTGGGGCGAATGTAATGGGACAATAGGATACTGACAACTTCCTTGGTATGGAGATGAAAGTGGTGCCTCTGAAGCATGTTGGAATGACAGTGGTGCTCAGAGATATTGAAAAAGTCCATGAGAACATCAGCCAGCCAGCTGCACATCCTCTGAGCATTCAGCCAGGAATGATGTCTGGTCCAGCAGCCTTATGTGGACTGATTCTATTCACATCAGCCATGGACAGACAGCGGGGTGCTTCTCTTCATTGCCATGTCATTTTGGGCTTCAAACCATGTGTAGCAGTGATTCAGTGCCCTTGAAAGGGAGGCTTCATCGTGATAGATAGACTTTTGTACATCCATCTTTCATACTGAGGTTTTTGCTTGTATTTCTTCCCTACATATGGTTCTTGCTCTTCTTCTTGCTTCTGAATCTTTGTTTTTTGCCACTTTTGTCTCTGTTTTGTCTCAAACATCTTTGCAAAAGTGACTATTGAAAAATGCTTTAAAAGCTAATGTACAGCACTAACAGTTTGGCAGTTACGTGTTACAAATGTAACTAATTACTGTAATGCATAGAATTTTGCTGTATCATGGTAATGTAAGGCATTACAGAACAAAAATTGGTAATATATTACTCGGTTTGTATGTCAGTAACGCGCCTTACAATGCATTTTTAAACTGGAAAGATTTTTTTTTTTTCTCCTTCATATAAATTCGCCAAAATCACCGCAAGATCAGCACAGGAGAAACGTCCGTGCAAAATGTTTCACTTCTTGTGGTCAGACAGAGAGAAGAGTAGGGGGACGTCCTCTTTTTCTGAGACCTGCGTCCCACATCCGGCTGGTTATATACTGTGACACGCTCGTTCCCCTTGACCTTGACGCGTCACGTGGTCGTGTATGTGACAAGACCTGCATCCCACATCCGGCTGGAATTTTAGAATCCTTCGGGATTTTGAGCTGCCTAAATATTCGTCACATTACAGGCATCTCTCAGAACCTAAAAGTCCAGAACGGCCGTCGGGCCAAGATGAATATTAAACATCTAACACCCCCCGGACCGGCCAAGCTGATAAAGAAAGTCCTGCTAAGGTGTCCTCTTCTTCACAATCCCAAATCTGGTCACCCTAGAGATGAGTGAACCTTCAACTGATCTAATGTTGGATATCACCCACCCACCCCTCTTCACTGTATATGTTATGAACTAACTGAGCCTCATGAGCTATATTTACACGGCCAAATCCATATTTCCAGTTATTTTGGTGAGAGCAACTTAAAAGTAACGCAATAGTAGTGTAATTCCTTACATTTTAAATACAGTAATATTGTAATGTAACTTATTACTTTGAAATGACAGTAACAAGTAATAAATAACACATTACTGTTTTGAAGTAACTTGCCCAACACTGAGCACTAACAAATTGTAAAGTGTTACTACTGGGCTGTGCCCATTCAGCAAAGTGGCACAGGAGCAGACAGACCTTCTTTCATTTTACTTTCTTTATTTAAAGCAGGAGAACACGAAACTGGCTTGAGGGCCCAGAACAGAAAACAAGAACACTGAACACACACAACTCAGCTCTGCCATTTATATGTCCCACAAATGATCAAACAGTAAATAACTAAACCCAAAACACATGTCACTAATACATCCTTCATCCCTGGTCAGCCAAGCGCTCTTTCAGACCTGCCTGGCCAGGGATGTGGCCACACCCGCAGTCAACAATAGAGTTCTGCAGTGACCTGCAGCGGCCGCTGACTGGGGATGTGACATAAAGCAAACCCAAGACCCATAAAAACACCTGGTGTGTCTACAAAATCACGCATTTGTAAAATTTTTGTGTGCGATTTTAATGCATTGCACGTTCACACTAACAACCAAGCTAAAAGTGCACTGAAATTACTTGGATGGTGCAGTAATAATGGCCAAAAAGTGAAGTGTACAGCGATACACACTATGCTTACTAAACGGGGGCCATTTTGACCACATAGAGCAGGGGCGTATCAAGCTTTCCAAAGGTGGGGGGGTTCTGAGATAGGGATGCCAAATTATAAATAAAATGTAATCTATTTAATACAATATAATCTGACAAAAGTGGAGGGGATGGAATCACATTTTACCAAAATGAAATATAGTTTTACATGAAAATAAGAGTTGTGTCTTTAACCCTCTGCTGTCTTGGCCACCAACAGAACAGAAGTTTTTTTTATTTTTATGCTTTTTTGCTATTTTTACTGCATAAAGTGTTTAATTAACATCAGTACTTGTCATAAGTATAAAATTTCCATTGTTTTTTATTTTTTAATCCTTCAAATACCAGTTTGTTTGCACTATGCCCTTGTTAGAAAACAACCCCAAAAGTGTCAATTTACTATATTCTCAATGCTGCTGGATTTTTTGTGTTACTAATAGTACAGTCTGAGATATGGAACTGATTAACAACAACACTGATTATTATGCATTGTTTATTTTTTGCAGGGAAAGCAAAGTTCATAAAATTCACACTCAGCGTCCTCGTGACCAAAAATGGCCTCCTCCTGTTTACACTCCCAAAGTGTTATAAAATAAATATATATTAAAACATATTTCAGCTTTCACTAACGTGATTTCTTAAATTAGCATCAGTCCTTGTCATGAAAAGCAAAAATTCATTCAGATTAAGAATTTTAAACTGAGGCAAATAACAACAAAACTGTACGTTTCCATGCATTAATTCTTGGTGATTTTTTACATTTTAAACAGCGTTGAAATAAGAATTCATTTTTGTGCTCATTCAGAGCCACTGCATTCTGTGTGCGCACTAGGGCAATATAATAAATATGAAATTGTTTTGTGTATGTTTGCAACATGAAAATAAGCTTTTAAATGACTCAAAATGAGAATTCTAACCACTTCTCTCACATCTCGATGAGTGGCCCCATTGTTTTATTCATTAACTGTTGTTTTTGTATCGTTCAAAAACAAAGTAATTTTGCCAAATGAATGCAACCCAGTTTTTAATCTTGTTATATTAATGGTCAATCAGTTTCAAATTTATTGCAAGTCATATTGCAGTCGCAGTCAGTGGGATATGGTCTTTTGCCTTGGTGGGTGTGTGTATGTGTGTGCACATGACTCTAAACGAGTCTAGGTCGGTTTCTTGAGGACAGATGTATAAAGTGGTGTCTGTGGGTTAATCAGGCATTAGATTTGTGGATCTGAGTGAGCTTCTTTGTGAGATCCAGATCCTCTTCTGGATGATGAAAAATTAAAAGCCTCCCTCCAGGCAGAAGCTCTGATCATGTGTCCGCCACTCGTACAGCCTCTCTGAAAACACACTAACATGCAGCAATATGTTGAATGTACTTGACTCTTTCCCTGCAAAATAGTATTGTATTCATATCCACTTTCTAGTGCAAAAGATTAAAAAACTACATTGGCAACTGAGTAACTTGTCATGAGTTTCTTACCTTCATGGTCATGCAGATAAATCCCTCAAGACAAGCTTGTAGGCTTTGAAAGGCTTGCTACACTTTGAAAATGAAAAATGAAGTAAATACCTTAATGAGCATGTTGAGATGGGTGATTTCTTGACTTTCCTACTTGTAAACTCACACTGGATGTATGAAAATTATATATTAACACATTGTGAATCGTTTGTTAAATCTGACCAATAGGCTGTTTCATTGTATGGAATTTGATTAAAAAAATATTGATATGACCTCTACTACCAACTTATGAAGAAGTAGAAATATTAATACTGATGATTTATTCATATGTATACACTGACCTCCCAGATTGTTTAAAATGGGAGAATAGTGAGACCTTTGATAAAAGTATCCGATTTCATCTGTGTCTTTGTGTTCTCTTGATAAATGCATCAGTTTAAAAGGCCACTTAGCCAAAGGCCTGATGTGAGGCAAATCCCATGACTGTTGGACTATTAACAGCTTGTTTATGGGTTTTCTGGCTAATTTAGTCTCTGATTCGAGGTATATAACGATGAAGCTCTTATTTGGAACCCAAGAGAATGGAGAGAAGATGTCAAGGAATTCTTTTTTAAGGAAAACCTGTTCAGTTTAGAGGAATTCTAAGACAGTACTGGTTTGCCGTAAAATATTTAATAAGGATATGGTGCATTAGCCTGTTGTCATCTACATATTATATAGGAAAGGATCATTAAATAATATTAGAACTGCTTTTATAGGCGGTTCCACCTGGCGTTATCCACACTTTGCCCTACTTTTGTGGGACATTTTATTTAAATAAATTTATAGCCGATTAGAATCCTCGGTGCCGGTATTTGCCGACCAGGCAGCTGCAGGACGACATGAATAAGTACCGCGGAGAACTAAGTGAGAGGGAGAAGGAAATGCTGTTAATTCGCAGAGCCAGTGGAGCTAAAGCCTCTCAGCTAGCTCAGATGGAGAAGATGCTTCAAGAGACCAAAGGCATGCTGGATAAGAAGAGTGAGACGAGTACAGAAAATAAATCTTGTGGGGACACCATGGGTCTGTATCAACGCTGTTCTTCTTTCTGTTTAATGCTCTTCAGTACCTATGACCTAAGGACCTGATTTTTCTCATTGAAAGACTGTTTAAAATGTGTGTGCACACAGTATATATTTGCCCCAATCTTAACTTCTTCCTGCATTCTTCAGTGGTGCTATTACACGTAGCAGGGTGATACAAAGACCACTATATCAAATCTATATAAATAGGGCTGCTGAAATACAAACATACAATACTATAGATTATTGTAATGTAATTTTATTCTTAATTATTTTGAATACTATGTCATGTGTTCCATTCATGATGAGATGCGTCAGTCATCATTTAAACACAAAATACCAAAACTAAATATGTTTTCAAACATGGAAGCAACAGGAGAGGGTAGGGGTGCTGGAGTCTCTTTGACAAGAAGCAGAGAAAGAAAATGTGACTCACATCGCACTGTGAGTCATCACTTTAGATTTGTCCCTCTGATCATTTTTCTGTAACTCTCGCAGTGTCTGAACTGGAGGAGAAGGTCCAGCGCAGTAAACGTGACCGTCGTAACTCTCTGCACCGCACGCAGCTGCTAGAGAGCCAGATGAAGACAGTGCGGGGCGAGCTGGTGAACACACTGGACCACCTGCAGGCACTGCGGGACAAGCTGCACCGCTCCCAGCAGAAAGCAGAGGAGCGCAAAGCCGCCATGGAGAGACTCACCGCAGAGCTAAGGTGAGGCCACTGGCCTCGCCCAGCAATCTCAACAACCCTGTCCCATGTGATGCTTGATTCACCTTCGCACACTTACTACAAAGGCTCTTTTGCTTTTCGTAGGCAATGCAATTTTTTGCCAATTCATCCTTCATTTTTCCTCATTCAATCCACGTAATGCCTCATCTCACGGACTTGTATGCTCTACGCTTAGCTATTATATGATTTTCCCCCATTTTTTCCAGTCTGTTTTCACACCAAACCCTCCAAATGAGGTGAGGATCCTCACACTGACTGCCATTTTTTCAGTTAGTTAGTAAGTTATTGTGCGTCCCAATTTGACTGGTCACAAATGTGTTGAGCAAACATTCGATGTACCCTCATGTACATGTTTTTGCCACTCTGGTTCTTTTATACACAATGGTAGTGCCTCCGAAACAGCATGAGCCATTTCTGTGGTGAAAGAGATGCAGAGGAACATCTGTACTTTCTTGTTTTTCATTTTTCTCAAAATGTCACATATAAATGTGACGAAATGTGAAATGCTGGAGATTTAGGAGCATGTGCACGTAGCCTGTAATAAGCCTTGTTGTTGTGGTATGCTGTTTATCTCAGTGAAGGCAAGTTAAGTGAAGACAAGCGTTGTATTGATTTATTCTTACACCACCTTATGCACACAGCGCTATGTAACTAATCATCGTAAACAAGTACTGGTAAACATGCTGAAAGTCTCATGAGGTGGTTGCAAAAACCACGTGTCCTATTCTTGGCTCCAGGCTTTTCTGCTAAATCTTAAGTCTATAGTTGTCGATTCCAACACGCAATAAACGAAGCATCGGTGCACATTCATCTGCTGCACTCATAAAGTCTATAAGTAGGTTTCAACTTTTGGTATTACCTGATATCACATTTTCTCATAAGCAGCGTGTGAGCCACACTGATTTAGAGCACACGTATAGCATATCACTTTCTTCATTAAACCGCTGGTATACCCTGCAGTTTTATGCATTATGAAAAGAAAATATTCCCGCCATATCCGTTTTATTGGTGGATTTTCTGCCACTATATCCTCAAGATCAGATCTTTCATATAGTTCTTATGAACCAAAGCTTTGGGAGTCTCCTTCAATCCTTGATGTACTTTATAAATCCTTGATATCAATACTTGCCCTTTCATACATCTCCGTCCGTCTGCCAAAAAGTAACACTTCTTCATTACATTTGCTTTCATGTCCTGAGGGCCCAGAGAGTCAAAGGGTTATGAAGTCCTCAGAGTAACAAGGTTTGAACCAAAGACTTGATTTCAATTACAATAATTTTTGAGTTTTTGAAGTAATTCAGGGCGGAAAATAAGCCTTAAAAAAAAAAGAAGGAAAACAGGCACACTGCATTCCAAAGTATGTCAATTTCTTGTTAATTGCTGGAAATTGTTAGTTATAGGAATAGGAGCTATTTAGAGGCCCAGTCTATGGCATTTGTGGTTTATTTTGGCAGATGTACACTTTCCTATAGAAATAATTGAAACATATTTCTTTGTCCTCATTTTACCTTGTTGCAAATCTCAAAAAGCACCAGATGTTTATCTTTCTTTTGACAGTTAATATAGGTCCCAATTTTAAAACATGTTCTCTTAGTAAATGGTCTGATGAAATGGTCTGGTTATTTGTATGCATGCAAAATGAAGCTTCCCTCAACTATGCAAATGTATGCGTTTTTAATTAGCTGTACTGTCTGTTGCTTGCTGCGGTACAGTGGTGGTCAAAACTATATCAAACAACATACCCGTTCCAGATTAATTCTAGTTTAACTATTTACGAGATGGGTTCAGACAAGATGTGCTAGTCTGGGTTATGTACAGATTATGTGAATCATTTAAGTTACTTCTACAAAAATTATGTGTCTTGACTCTTCATTCATTCATTTGTTCGTTCATTATGTGATCCACTTATCCTAACCAGACTTGTAGGGGTGCTGCAGTCTGTCCCAGCAGACAAAACATGAACGTGTCTCCAGTCCAGCATAGTGACTTTTCATTGTATCTGTTAAAATATTAGTCATTTTTTATGTATTGAAGTATGTTTAAATATTTCTATTCTGTTACATTTAGACTTTTATTCAAGTGTTTTTTGCCCTTTAGAACTTTTTTTTGGCCTTGTGCCACACCATGTATTTACTCAATTTGTTTTAGACTTTGTCTTTACCCTTTTTTTATATGTACACTTTTTTTCTTTATATGTGTACACCATTTGGAAATTCCACGTTCCCTTTACATTCTGCAAACATTTCATGATGAATACATCAATCATATCTTTAATCTGGCTAAGTTAACATACATTATTCATACACACCTAAAAGTTACTAACTTTACCCTAAGACACACTGAAATAAACTCTTAATTCGTTTATTCCTTGTTGTGTGACAGTCATGGGTTGCCCTGTCCCTGTTTTAAGTCCTTGTCTTTGTTTTAGTTCCACAAGGGAAGCAAAAGAGGAGCTGGACGATATGAGAAAAAAAACCAGAGGACAAAGATGAAGCATTGATAAGACTGATCACAACCTAAATATAAGGTTCTTCTAAACAGAGTTTCCTTCTTTCAAGGAAAGAAGCAGTTTTCAAAGGAATCCCCAAAGTGTTAGATTACATATAAAAATGGATCACAAATAATAAGATCAAATGAGACAAGTTAAAACTTTATTAGTCCCACAAGTGGGACATTTACAGAAAGTGGACAGAAACAAACAGCAGCAAAAAAATAGACTAAAAACTATATAACAGCATAGTATAAAAAGTACACTATACAATACAAATGATACAAAAATATAAATACGGACTTGTGTATTGAAAATATATATAGATATTGAGTACATGTATGTGTAAGAGTAAGAACACTGTGGATCTACATTACAGGTACATCCTATAGTTCATGGTAAGAAGACGTTAGAACACACCAACCGATGACATTGCTTGTTTGTTGCATCCGTTATGTCTTTTCTATCTGTTCCTTTAATGCTCTGCGTGGAGTCCCGCTCAGTCACTTGGAGACAGCTACGTATGCAGAATTGTAAAGCAGAGATGGAGCAGAAGTGAACCTGCCTGCAGGGGAGACTGGAAAGGTCAGAAAGTGAGGTCACGGAGCATTGCGAACACGTCTGTTATCCAGATCTAACAGGTCCTGCAATAATCCCCCTGATCTTTCAGCCTCTCGGGTCACTGCAACTGTCCAATTCTTGTTGGCTAATGCACAGTTGATAAAATTTTTGCCCTTCTCGAAACGTAAAGATGTAGAGTGAAGGTCCTCAACCCCTTGAACAAATGCATTTAAGAAAAATCATAAGCATTTGAAGTGTGGAATTTAAAGCATTGGAATTGTTATGAAAACAAAGATACAAAAATATTTTACTGATGCTTTTTTACAGAAAAAAGGAAAAAACGCAACAAGTCAGTAGTGTGCCCCTTATGACTCCCAATGCACAGCAAAATCATCTATGGCAAAAAGCTCCCGCTCATGCAAATTAGAAGATTTCTGAACATGGACATTTACCTTGGCTCTCACCAAAGATTCTCAAAAGCATTGAATATGGACCAACTGTGATGTGTGTTTTGGGTCTTTTTCTTGTTGGAAAAGCCAGTGACAACACGAAGACATACTGGCTGAAAATATATTCAAATTGTTCAAGAATTAATTCATTATGCATTCTACCTGGACAATGTTTTCTGAGCTTTAAGCAGCAAAACAGCCCCACCAGAATTAGATTTCAAATAGACTGGTTTAAGGTTTTTACACCGAAGATTTTTTTTTTAATTTTATTAGATTTGAAGATAATATGGAACAATTATTTGATCAAATGTAAGCCTTTTAACGTAAATAGACAATTCCTGTACAAATATTACAATATTTTGGCTGTTTTCCCACTTCATAGAGTGGAATTTTGAAAAATACCTTTTGGCAAACAGTTTGTGATACTGAAATACTAATTGTTCATTGTGTTATTTTATAAAAAATGAAAACCTATCAATATGCAAAAGGATTCAATGCTTTTGAACCCTTAGCCCAAACTGTCACAATCAGGCCGGCAGTATGACATCAATGAGATTAGTCTGAATATGCAGTTCTGAATATGCAGGCTAGAACAGGTTCTCCAGCCCATGTTTGTTTATGCAACACTAGAACTACAGCATCAGCACCTTACTTCGGTTTGCCTCTACTAAGGAGCAAGATATAACCTACAACTGCATAATAGGTTTTAATACTGAAATTAGTCCATCATACTGAACTAATGATTTACATGATTAAATCTGGTTTGTATTACAACAAAGCAATGTGTCCAAGTCTGCTGTCATTTTTGTGTGATATTAATGTGGACAAAATTTTTGTTTGCCATTTCTTTCTTTCATTTTTTTTTTACAAAATTTGGCAGCATGAACTTCCCCTCAAAATTTCATGATTGCCAGAAAATGATTAAATGTCTTCCTGAATTGTGTTTCATTAAATTATATTACAATTGAAAATGTTTAAATCCTACTGTAATGTTGCTTTTTTACAGATATGATGTTTTGACCAATGATTACAGCATTCTTATTTACTAATGAGAATAATTGTTCTGCAGTTTGAAGTTCTGCACACCAAAAGCACACTCGTCATATTTTTCACCAAAGTCAGCGATTGTTATGCAAGTTTTTATTCAAGCGCAACCTACCACATTATTTCCAGCACTGAATGCTTGGTCACTTTGCTGAAATCCTCACTTTGTTCTTTAAAAAGGGGCAGCTGCTTAGGGCCCTGCAATCAGAAGCTTGGGGGTTTTAATCCCAACTGTATGCCAGCCCACTGCTTCACTTGGTTAATGGGTTAAATGCAGAGAAAGAATATCTGATCATTCACATTGTGCTGTGTTGTGCTCATGCCTGAAAATCAGGGTTAAAATAATTAAATGAACCAGAGAATTGGAGATTATTTGGGTTTGTATAATGGACAGATGGGCCTTTGTTTTATGGTTGTTGTGTCTGTGATATCTCTGAGATCTGGGGAATGTGTTGAGAAGTGAAATGTAAAGGTTCTAACACTCTCCAGTTAACATGAATTATCTGTTACATCAGTGTCTGACCTCATAAATGCTCTACAGAATTAATCGACCAAACTTCCCACAGAGACACTTCAGATCTAGTGGAAAGCCTTCCAGGAAGAGTGGAAGCTGTTACTGATGCAAAGGGGGGAGGGAGGGGGCAACTCAATATTAAAATGTATGTATTTGAATGCAATACAATTATAGTCCCTGTTGGTATAATGGTCAGGTGTCTCAGTACTTTTGTCCTTGTAGTGTATAATTACATTTAATGGCCTGCTTTGGTAATTAAATAATATTTTCATCAGGTTTTGCTCATAATTGCTACAACATCTTGGGTGCCAGTGCAGCAGTGGAAATACAATCTTCACAAAACACAAACAGAAGCATCCCAGACAAGCTTGCACTTGTATGCCTAGTGGTTAGGGAGTTTGAACAGAAGGTCATGAGTTGGAATCCCAGGACTGCTGGTGGCACCTCTGAGGTTTCCTTGAGGAAGACACCATCCCCACACACTGCTCTCCTGTTGCTGTGTTTCTAGCTGACCACTGCTTCACTTGGTGTATGGGTTAAATGCTAAGATAAACAATTATGCTGTTCACACTGTGTGCTGTGGTGTGTTTACGTATGACAAATGGTCACTTTACATTTTTAGTTTTTCATATTGCATGCAAAGTTTTGTGTGTCCAATTATGTTAAAAACTACACATCTAGATTAGGTGTATAGTTCAAAGCATCTTAGCATTAGAATATTGTGCACACATCAAACAACTTTTAGATTCTTCTTTACTCAGTCGAAGGTAGGACATTTTGAGGAAATGACAGTCACACGCATCTCTCAAAGAATGTTGCTGCCCTCATTGACCATTGTCACAAATGCCTACTGTGTATTTGCAGTTCGTGATTTTACAGTCATTGACTGTGACTTATCATTAACACAGTGCTGATATGGACACTTATATGAGGATCAGGAACAGTGTGTTGTTTTTTCACACCTCAAAATTACTGATATATTGATAGTGGTCCACTAGAATATATCAAGCCAACAGCAACTCTGTGACTAAAGACTAAAGGATGGTAACACACTCTATGCAAAAGATGGACCCCTGGAAATGCGTAACTATACGACAAGATTTTCTCATAAACTGGGCAGCATGTGTATACAATTTTTTTAAAAACCCTCAGTGATACCACTGTGCCTAATACACTTGTGTCTGGCAGCTGTAATCCTGTAGTGGCCATTTATGGTTGTGCTGGTGATAAACTGCAGCAGGCTACAGTCAGTCACTGTAATCACTGCAATCACTGCAATCATTAGACTACCTAATCTTCTGGCCACTCAACATACAGCATGGGATCAAAATAAATCAACATTGATAAGTTTAATAATGGACCCATTTGGTAGCTTTGTTTCTGTCAGCTGGCGTGTGGAGGGGTTTCACACTAGTTCACTAGTGCATGATCTGCTGGCACTCGTTGCATTTTTGGCATGGGTGGTGCATATTTACCACCAAGTAGTTTGGAAAGAATGTACAGATCTAGACCTTGGAATGAGTGTATGAGAGGAAAGAACCAATGACACAACAGCAGGGCTTTAAGCAAGATAGTCATCAGGCAGGATGATTCAAGATGATTCAAGTTTCAAAGGCTTTGTCAGCATGTCTAACCTTGCCCCATTCATGTCTGTTCCACTTCATACTAATAGATGCCACAGCAGTAGATAGCAAAGTACAGATACAGTTATCAAAGTAAGTATAAAGCATTTAACTCCCACATGTAGTGAATCTGTTTTTTGCACCAGTCTCCAGACAGTATATGAATTTACACTTCAGTTTAACTGTATGACTTAAACATTTTGTCATAGCAGTTGTGTTAGGCTCTGGAAATCCAATTTCTTAACTAGAAGTATTTAGCCTGCAGTTTAATTGGTTAAACAGAATACAGAATTCAGGACTGAGAAACAGTCTACTAAGAAACCTAGGGTTCAAGTCTGGATATGACTGTTTCTAACTCAAAAACTGTTTTGGATCAAAGCAGTCTTTACTATTAAACAGAAAGTTTCGTGCACATGTACAGTTCTGCCTGCCCAAATGCTCAGACCAAGCAGCAGCACTTTTATAGGCAGAAGCTTCAACATGTACAGTATATCAACAAAAGTATTGGGACACATGATTATTACACCATCAGCAACTTTAATGATATTGCCTTCAAACATATAGATTTTAACATGGAGTTGGATCCCGTTTTGCAGCAGCTTCTACTCTTCACAAGATTTTGGAGTGTTGCTGTAGTTGGACGAGAATCTCACAATGTCCGCTCCAGTTTATCCCAAAGGTGATGGATGGGGTTGAGGTCAGGGCTCTGTGTTAGCCAGTCAAGTTCTTCCACCCTGAAACTCATTCAACCATGTCTTTATGAAACTTGCTTTGGAGCACAAAGCAATGCTGGAATAGAAAAGGTTCTTCCTCAAACCGTGTCCTCAAATTTGGAAGCATGGCATTGTCAATGATGACTTGGTTTACTAAAGCATTAAGATTAATAACATGTGTGTCCCAATGCTTTTGTCCATATAGTGTGTAAGCCACACCACAGGACAAACATGATCACTATGAGAGAACAACTTTATTTAAAGGAGAGCATCCAGTTTGGCAAAGATATGTGTAACCGGCACACAGTCAGTCACATTAACTCCAGTAGTGCCTTAATGATAATCACCATAAACTAAATCTAAAAATGGCCCATGTGGGATTAGGCAGATGGTTTGCTCTGGGATTAGGCAGCTACATTACAGTCACTTATGCAATCCTGGGAAATCTGCTTGGAGGATTTTGAAGAAGTCATCAGCAAGTGACTGTAGATTCAGTCCTGTGTTCGTTAAAAGCTCGGCTGTATTCAGTGGTCATGTACATGATTCATGTATATCTAGTATACAGGTATGCAGACGCAGTTGTTTTTTAGCCCTAATCCCTGAAACACTAATTAATACCCACATATTCGCATACTCAGTACATGTCAAGTGGTCAGGCTTTATAAAGATGCTCTTTAACACATTAACAAAATGCTGCACAACATATACAGACAAGTCACCTACTCTCAGAAGGATGGCCATGCAAACTAGTAACGCAGAGAGGGCAGTAAACTTTTCCACAACTTTTTGGAGTGTTTCTGTGGGAATTTCTGTCCATTCATTCAGTAGAGCATTTATGAGGTCAGGCACTGTGACTGGATGAGAAGGCCTGACACACAGAGGATGTGCTCTTCGACAACGAACTCATCCAGCCATTTATGGAGCTTGCTATATGCACTGGGACACAGTGATGCTGGAATAGAAAAGGTTCTTCCCAAACTGTGTCCACAAATTTAGAAGCATAGCATTGTCTAAAATGTCTTGCTATACTGAAGAATTAGTTCAATTTGTTCAATGAAAAACTAATAATTCCTTTTCTAATCATATCCCTCTCATTCTTGATTCATCTTGGGTGTCTGTTGTTTTATCATGTTTATATGGCTGACACCACACACATAAATTCTCTGGGAGGCGAGGCCTATAGCTCAGTTTTTGTCTCTCAACAGGAATGAGCGCACGCTTTACAAATAGTACACAATAAATTTTACACAATCTTTAATTCTGTCTGCACTGTCTCATAATATACGTAATACAGCACTAAATCTCAGGAGTAATAACTCTGCGAGTTATGAAACCCTTCAAATGATAACTTCCATGCTGTTTTGACAATATTTTGGGTGGTGACTGTGTTTGTAAGTACATTCTTTTAGAGACCAGTGACAGATAAGTAGTGGTTGGAGAACATTACAATTCTTCCACTCAGAAACATAACATCCAAGCCACAGAAGCCAACAGCCATTTCAGTGAGCCTTCTCTCATAAATGAGTGTGCGCGGAGTGGCCATTTGCACATCATGGCACAATTAAAAGGAGAAGACTCTTGGCCGATACTTGATGCGGTAACTTGAAAACAGAGCGAAAGGGGCTTAACACATCATGCCTCTAAACTGACAAAAGTGATGCACTGAATATATTTGTGTATGTGGATGTCGTGTTCATGAGAACAAATTGTAATATATTATTACAACTATTATTGCTGTATTATCCAAACTTTCCTTTGAGGCTTGTCCTAACTTCTTCACCGCATTAAATGCTATTCAAGATGGTAGCATACTAAGAAGCTGGAGCCTCTCAACTCCCAACACTTTGGTGCAAATGTGTAGTTTTCAGTCAGATTTCTGAATGACAGGTACATGTCTCTCTCTGCCAAACCGTGTTAAGATATCAAAAAGAAACTCCAGGATGGACTGCTGGATGAGTTCTGCAACTTCAGCCTACTTCATGGTCCAGGCCCTCATTACTGCCCCTTGATGCTATTGGTTATGGGAGAAACACAACATCCATGCTAACATTAGCCAGCCAGCTATCCCCTACATCTTTCTTGCCACTGTCTGGTCCTGGCACAGTATACTGGATTGCATTGTGAACTCTTGTGAACTACTCAGAGACTGCGAGTTCAGAGGCTGCTTTGTTTGTGTTGTTATGGAGGCTCAGTGACAGCCGTCCAGACTCAGATTAGCAGCATGCTAAATTTCCACTCAGAAAGAAGCATGGCTTTGACTGGAAAAACTTGAGGAGGAGGCCTATGTGTTTACATCAACACTGACTGGTGTGTGAATGCTGCACTGGTCTCTAGTTACTGCTCCTTTCTGGAGTTTGTGTCTGCTAGACTTAGTCCATTTTATTTAACGCGGGAAACTGACTGTTTATTGTCACCAGAGCTTTCAAACATGCAAATCTCAATTTAGTTCTCCCTAAATTCTACCATACCATGCAGATTATGGGATAAGGGGGTGAATCTGACCGGCTGTTTTCAATTTTTTGTGGGTAGGCCACCTTGAAAACAATAAGGGCTGACTTGTCCTGGGCATTCTGAGCAGCAAAGTTGGCCACATCCATGACACTGGGGACGTATAGCTCATGTGACAGTACATTTGGGCCATTACCAACTACAGGGCATCTCCACATGCCTGACAGTAAAGCCTCCATTTCAGATGCTTCTACATATGGTTTGAAGCACCGAGGTAGACAACCCCACCCACCATTAGAGTCAACCCGCAGAAGGCTGCCTAGACCAGCCATCATTCCTGGTTGTCTGTTCCGTGTCCTGCTACAAAAATTATTTTCAAGCTGAATTCACACCCATCATCATGAAGTGTTTTGAGAGGCTCATCGTGAGGTCCGTTTAATCACAGCTGCACCCCTCATTGGACACTCTGCAGTTTGTGTGTCCTCCCAAATGTTCAAAAGGTGATGCCTTGACCCACCTGTACAAAAATGAGCACTTATGTGAGAATTCTGTTCCACCACATTCTACAAAGGGACTATGGAGATCCATCTCTGTGGCTGCATCACTAAACTCAGTAGAGCTTCACTAGACAGATACACAGTAGAAACCCAGAGGACCTTCACTCTGCCTGGCATGTTCAGTGTACAGGTATGATACAAAGTTCCGGAGGACCATTACTCCAAGCAGAGTCAAACAAACACTGCAAGGGCTCAACTCTCTCTTGAAGCTTTAGCAAGCCCTCTGTCATACAGGGGCCAGTGCAAACCATTTTCCGAGTGCAAAGACGTTCATCCTTGCGTCTGTAAACACACAGGAGAAAGAGGAACACAGGAGAAGTACAAGTAAAGTATCTAGCAGCAGGTGTTAAGAAAAAGATCCAGCAGTGTGTTGTTTCTTGACTGTCTCTTAGAAAGTGAGCTGGTATCAGCTGGAAAATCCTTCAAGTGTTTTGCCTTATTGCGATTCTAGTGAATAAGAAACATGCAAACAGGAGTAACAACATTCTTCTTTCAATAACAAAACCTGAACCCAACCAATCACATGCCAGAGACAATCAACTGAGTAACAAGTAGTAATCAAATCCAACATGAGACTGATGGACATGTCGTTAGCTACCTAGCATCCCAGCTAAAGAGCTAATGAAGCCCCACTTCACTTAATCTGGGTTGCCTTGGCACCAAACGACCACAGACACACACAACAAACCCTGACATCAGAACTACATGCCCAGAGTTGTATCACCTAGTGCTCAGGCAACAGGCTCAGTTGGGGGTTTGACTGAGACGGACCAGACCTGACACTTTCTCTGTCCTGCTACCGTTGTTGTTTATTGCAATCTACCTCTTTGTTTGCATTTTTGCACATGCAATGAATCTGCTCATAGATGAAAAAGGGACACCTTACACACATAATACTGTAGCCATACAAACTGAAATTGTAATAAAGCTCCTTGACTTGACCGGGTACTTATGTGCAAATTTAAAATTTCCCTTTTGTTTTAGAAATTGAGGGACTAAGTGAACAAAAGTATTTCAGGCTGTCATTTCACTTCAACGGCCCTTGGCCAACCTTGCTGCCAAAGGGAAGAGAAGCAAGCTGAGCACAGTGCAGAGTTCATCCTGAGTGAAACGTGGCATACACACTATTCTCCTGGCATCACGGCCGCTGGTATTAATGTGGCTCCATCGTACGAGCTGCAAAGTCATGAGCAGGAAATTAGAGTGGAGAAGCATCTGCAGGCTATTCTGTCCTAATGCTGCTTCCAGATCCTTTACAGAGCCCACATGGTCAGAGCATGCGGCCCAGGTTAGTGCCACACCTCGAATGAAGTCAGTTCATTCACTGTTCAGCACTCACTTTTTGAATGTACATTTTCAGCATATTTTATTTATAGATTAAAATCCAATTCAGAGTGCTTTAATATGCCTTGGCCTGTTGGCTGGGCCTGGGTTTTTGTATTTTGGAAGTTAAAAGATCCTTGTTGCCCACAAGGGCAAGAATAATGCTCCAAACAGCAGCTTTGGTGTGCGTATGTGTGCACGCATTTTGGACTGTGTGATTGGTATGTGCTAGTACACAGTTGGAATGATGCTGGGTTTTGGAAAGAAAGCCAGAGTAAATTTCCATTGCTCTAAGAAGAAATCTAGAGGCCTATGCAGGTTCACATCTCTTCCCCTGCAAAAGCCCATTCAATCATGCGTGAAATCACTTCTTCAGGCCCCTTGTGCTTGCGATAGTTAAACCAACTAGCATGCCTCACCAGAGCTTATTCAGCAATTCATATACATGATTTTTTTTAGAAATATTCAAATATTCTGTAGATGAGATGGAGCTTCTTAAATAACTACTGTCAGCTGCAGGTCTATAAAGCCTTTCGTGTCACGCCAGTGAGCATTCCTGACAACACACTTTGCTCTTACTATGAATACAATGACACTGGGAGCATGTGTGTGTGTGTGTGTGTGTGTGTGTGTGTGTGTGTGTGTGTGTGTGTGTGTGTGTGTATATACATGTGTATGTGTGTGCAAGTGTATTTATCTCTTTGTAATAACCAAATTTTCCACTAATGATAAGAATTCTATAAATTACAGGAATTCCTAATAACAGGAATGTTTACACCACAACTTCAGTTTCATTAGGAAACACTAAAGAATGGAAGTATTGCCTTTTGCAAAAGGCAAGATTAGTGTTAGATTTAGATGTAGATATAGTGTTACTGTTTTAAACAAATCTTCTCACAAATATTATAACAGCAGGATCATTTCATGTGTGTGCGAGGGTGGTTTGATTTTTACAGTTTGTAACATTATAGAAAAACAGAGAAAAAAAATGTAGTTTAGAGTTGATCATAACAAAATATAGATAATTCTGTAATATTAATGGGACATACAATTATTTGAAAAAATATGGTAACACCCGGTCAAATTAATGTGTTTGTACTTAACATAACACATAAAAACGTTTTTGTGTGCTTCTGTGTGGTGTGGTCCCATTGAGCAAAAGTGTGTGTGTGTGTGTGTGTGTGTGTGTTTCTCCCTATGAATATGTGTGTGAGCGAGACTGAGAGACAAAAGCTGAAAGTGCTGAGCTTGCTGTGCAGGGTTTAGGCTCTACCCCTCTCCTCAGACTGCCGGCCGTTACTCAGTCATTGATGCAGTCAATACAGATGGATCATTCTTCTGCCAAGCTGCCACGTGGAGGCCACAAAGTGCCAAAACACCCAAATCTCGCGGTTCCAGCACAAGAACAATGGGAACACACCCTCCAGTAGAATGGCATCATTGCTCAGCCTTATGTAATAACGACCATGCATAAAAACATCCATTTTCAAGACATATTTCAGTCATGATTGTGTTCCACAGTTAACCACCTAAACTTAATACTCCAGTTGAATCCAGCTCAAATACACTATATGGACAAAAAATATTGGGACATCTGGCCATTACAACAACAAGGAATTTATTGAAACTGCAGTCGAAAACATATGAAGATGCTCCCCCATTCCCCTACTCTTCCACTCCAGATTTTGAGATTTTCTGTGGGAATTTGTGTCTGTAAAGCATTATGAAGTCAGACACTGATGTTGGATGAGAAGGCCTGCCTCAAAATCCCTGTTCCAGTTCATTCAAAATGTGCTGAATATGAATGAGGTCAGGGCTCTGTATGGGACAGTCAAGTTCTTTTACACTGAACTCATCCAGCCATGACTTTATGAACCTTTCTTCGTGCAATGGAGCACTGAGATGCTGGAATAGAAAAGGGCCTTCCCCAAACTCTTGAAAGCCAGTTGAAGCATGGCTTTGTCCAAAATGTCTTGGTATACTGAACCATTAAGAATGCACTTCCCTTGAAATTAAGGGCCTAGGCCAAATAGGTGTGTCCCAATACTTTTGTCCATATGGTGTTTCTATCTAAATAAGATAGAATTACAGTTTTGTAATGGCCACTGGGTGATAAGAAGTTAATGACTGGCCACTGAATTTATCCATATGGTTAATAATAGAAGTATATGATGTTTAAGGACAGGTTTAAGAAAAAGGTATTTCACCAAAGATCTACTGGTCGTGCTAGATCAACTAATAAGACAAGTAAACCAGTATCTAATGTGCCTTATTTCCTTTTCCCATACAGAAACATGTAACTTAACCATTTAACTTGCAGACACATTCTGTATTAAAGGCCTGAAACAATGGTCCAGTGTGTGTAAAGAAGAAAAAATGTATTCATAGATCCTTCCTTATATAGGAAGTGAAATGTCAGTCTCCTATGAGTCACCTATGAAGAGTCCATCCGTTTCATAAGGTACAACTGTCCAAAAGTATACAGACATCCAGTATAACAAAAGGATTCAGATACTGACACAATGCATGCACAGATTGCCATCCAATGCTTTTGGGAGTAAGCTGGCGTGGCATTAGTGATCCAACATCCAATTAGTGAAACAACATCAGTACTTGACATTGTAAATGCTTTTTTGGTTGAATGCAAACAAATCCTCAGAACAATGTTGCATTATTTAGTGGCTTGCTATCATACTTTGACTTTGGATACAGATTTGTCTGCACTTTTGGTCTGTTTTTTAATATTTTCATGTACAGCAGAACAGTTCAGTTGCAGAAATGACTCTGTATTGAGGAAGTGTTTAATATTAGTGTGTGTTTTGTTTTCCTAGTACGTTGTGATGGAAGAATTCGGCAGGCTGGGAAACCCTTCTACACGCAGTAAGTTTAGAGCGAAGGCCCTCCTGACTCACACCGTGGTTATGATTCAGTGTCTCCATTTGAGTTTCTACTAAAGCTTCTCTTCTTCAGAATCCATTAATAAAATATGTTCTCTTCTAGCTTGCAAGAGCATTTGCACAAGAGAGCATTTGTATTTTGAATTGCCTGTTTAATAGGTACATCTTCACTGCAACCACTCAAATTGGACTTTTTATTAGTAACACCTGGCATGTAGGGTAGCATTGGAGATAACTGAGAAAGGTTTAGCATTTAGGATAACTTTGTTATTTGTTTAAGGCCCTCTTTTGCAATGCATGAGAGAGCTGCTATCTCACTCAAGAGACATACACACCACCGAGTGACTGCTGTGCTCAGAATGGTTCATCATCCGAATAATATCTGCAGAAGAGGCGAAGACCCTATAGTGCTCCTTTTCTGCTGATGAATGAGCTCAATGGTGGCTTAAAAATTGTTCAACAGGTGGACTGCAGTCTGTGACTGCGTCCCTAATAAGTGTACTATGGTAGGTCTTTCTGATAAAATGGCCTATGTGTGTTGGAACAAGGCAGATGTTTCCTATAAATTGGCAACTCTGTGTATATACAGTCCTGTACTGTCATAAAAGTTGAATCTACAGGGTTTAAATGCTCTCTCTTTGTAGAATGCCTTTGAGATGACGGTCAGGTTTCATAAGAGGTAGTGGGTGTATGGAGGCTAAGCTGTGTGCTTAGCACAAAACAGGACTCCGTGTGGATCTGGGCTGAATATTAAAAGCAAAGCCTGCCTCCTCTCTGGGCTGCTGTGTTGTTGGGATATTGAAAGAGAAGCTGGCTGGCTCTGTGGTGACCTGCTACAGCTTTGGGCCAGCTGTTCGCTTTTCACCAGCGCTTTAAATTGACAAGTTTCATATATTACCACATGACTAATATATTTTATTGATGTGAAAATAATTTCAGTGTAAATATAGCTGTTCTTACTGTTGGTACTGGTATTAGAACGATGCAGAATTCTGTTAAAGAAAACGAAAATAAAGACCAAAAAAAAAGAAAGACCAAAAAGCAACATGTGGGGAGAGTAAAATGAATGGTTCTGGACTGTGTCGAGACGTAGTGTAGTGAGAGAAAAATAAAATGGGGAAATATAAAAGAGAACTAACTAGGAGACAAGTGTTAATGGCTTATTCTTCCCTCGTCTATGTAGAAATAAATCATAGGTTCTGCACTGAAATGCACATCAGCTTGTGACAAACCCGCAGTATTATAGTATTGGGCAGCCTTTCATTTCAGAGCATTATTTAAGCACACTCATATAATTTATAGTTTATAATTATGAACTGTAGTTATAAACTATACATAGTAGTTATATTTTATTTACATTTACTATCATTATTAACTGATCCCAATTATCGTACTTAAATACAAATGTGTGAGTATTAGTGAATAATAGTATTTATTTTTACCCAAGTCTCCTTTTTCCTGATTGTGACTCATTCACATTGAGCAACTATGTGTTCAAATTTCTGTATTCTCTCTGCTACTGCTCACATGTTATTTCACTTTTTCTGCTGGAGCTGCTGGACGTGCTGAGACGTGCTCATTTCTGCAGGAGGAGTTTGGACCTGATGCTTCTTGACGACTTTGACTGCTGTTTCATTAAAGTAAGACTTTTTGGTTTTAAGGTGGTTTTAGTCCCCCTCCTCCTCCTCCTTCTCCTCTCTGGCCCAGTGTTACATAAGACTTTTTGGCACTTTTGATGCTCCACCTCCTGAAAACTTCCCATGCTATAAAACGGAGCCTGGCCACGGTTGGCTTTTTGCAGAATCTGGACTATCCATCCAGGCCATCATACAGCAGCAGCAGCCAGAGCCTCCCTGAGTGGAAAAAATCTCTCCAGCTTTGCTTCACAGGCAACCCAGGTAAGTCAACAGCTTCATCACTTAACTGTCGTTTTATTATCATTAGGCAACTGCAAATACGGCAGGCGTGGTGCTACGGGTTTAATTCGGTTTAAGTAAAAGTAACAAAGTTTGTGCTGAAAATCTTAGCTGGCTTTTACGTTTTTCTCAGAGTGTGAGCGCTGGATTCTTTCTACGGGAGAGCTATTTCACCTCGTCCCGCTTTGTCTAACTTGTTCCTGCTTGTATGAGTGGGTGTGGGCGACTTTTTCATGTTGGACCTGTCAACACCTCCCCAGACGTGGGCACTACATTATATTTACTCAGCCGGAGTTGGTTCATGCTCACGGAAGACCATATCAACCACACTGAGGGCAGATCGCGTTGTGCTATTAATGTGATTTCTGTGGGATTATGAGATTAGATGGGGGAATACATTGTCTGTTGGATTTAATTATGGACTGGACCAGGATTTGTAGTTTATGATGCTTTGTCATGTGCATTGTTTCAAGTGTTTACCTGGAGTTCCTCCTGCTGCATGGTGATCTTTGATCACTGACAAAATGAACCAGAACAATAGAGGCTAAATTCATGTACTAGTTGAGTGTAAACATGAAATAAACTTGAAATAAATTCACTTCTATTTATGAGAATTGACATACTCAGTTTTTTTTAAACTAGTTTGACTACACTTTTGGTAAAATATTTGATCATTTGCGATTAGAATAGTGTGCAAGCATCGATTATTTCACACTTGGGTTTTTTTCTACTTCGCCTTGAGCCACACCCACCCTTGTTAAGGTACTTCTGAGCAGCTGGTCTGTTCTGCAGTGTCATTTTGTTGTTTTACGGATGGCTGACATGAAGGAAATGATTTATGCTTATGCAAACATTATCACATCATTAATTATATTATGTGCAAATTCAGTTTTGAAATCACAGTGTTTTCTTACAACAGCTACCAAAATAACTGCTAATATTATCCGAGCACCTGCGGCTTCTTGGGTGCAACTTGCGAATATAATGAAGTGTGTTTACCCGTGCAAGGGCACACATGTTTATCTCGCACTTAAATTCCCAGTGGATTGTGAAATAACACTTTGGGAGATACACTCAGCTGCCACATATACACTTATTAATGGTCAGGCTCTATAAGAGCCCTGCGGCTGTATGTGCTGCGTGTGTTTGCTGGTCGTTTCCATGCAGGGGTAACGTCTCTGTGTTTACAGAATCATGGTGTTCCACAAGGAGTTTCAGACAGCAGGGAAGGAGCCTGGCCTGCAGGTGTGGAGAGTGGAGAAGATGGACCTGAAGCCCGTGCCAAAGCAGCTGTATGGAAACTTCTACACCGGAGACGCCTATGTCCTGCTCTACACCACTCCGGCCCCATCCTACGCCATCCACATCTGGCTGGGTCAGTTTGCTCTTCTTAATGTCCAGAGAAACTAATAGATTTAAAGCATTTTACATTATATTATGTATTATCAATGTACCTTTGCATGTACCGAAGTGGTGGGCATCTCCGGTCCAGTCCAGCACAGTTTGATGGTGGTTCTCCCCAAACACATTCACACAAACCTGACAATAAAACTGGTGAGGTGAACCAGGTTCTTCTGAGCAGGGAAATCACCAAAACGTGCAGGACCACGGCCCTCCATGTACCATTTGCCTTGCAATCAGTCTTAGAATAAACAGTAAATAAAATGGCCCTTTAATCAACACACCACAGCACACAGAGTGAGCAATGTGAAATACTTTCTCTGCATTTCACCAAGGGAAGAAGCAGGCGGCCAGCAACGCAGTGTGTGGGGACGGCACCTTCCTCAGTGTCCACTAACAGTCCTATCAGTGTAAGCCAGTCGTATACACATACACACAGTTTTCTGACTTGTTGTTGGTATGTGCTGTAGGAAGCGAGTGTTCTCAGGACGAGAGTGGCGCTGCAGCTATCTTTGCCACACAGCTGGATGACTTCCTGGGTGGTGGGCCAGTCCAGTTCCGCGAAGTCCAAAACAACGAGTCTCTCACCTTCCTCGGCTACTTCAAATCCGGCCTCAAGTATAAGGTGCACATTTCTCTTATTATATTGCATCTGACCTGGAATAAACAAAATGTCTTTCAGAGGCCTGCTGAAACATAAGCTGGATTACTGATACATGAAGGTGGTCTAGAATAGTATCACAATACTTGAAACCAAAACAATCTTGGAAAAAGAAAATAAATTCCACAATGTAGACCAAATGAACGTATGACCAATCAAACAAAAAACAAAAAAAAAGTTTGTGAAACTCCAAATGGACTGTGTCTCAACTTCTGCTGCACAGCATCTTCCTGGGTGTGTACACATGATCTCCAAAGGTTTCACCAATCACATAAGTCAAAAACAGTGTCTAGGCTTGTCTGCCTTCTTACGTAACACTCAGACAGGATGGGTTTCTTTTGTGTCTTAAACTGGCACAAAAATGCTTAGTACAGCCGTTATTGAAAGTTTCATCCATTCAACGTAGAAATGTATTCAAATTGTTGTTACAGCTGTATTAACATGTATAATTTAGTGTCTATTTTTATCTAAACAATCTCTTCAAAAAACAATAATAATATATGCATTACTTAATTTAGTGTGTTCTGAGAAGGTTAGTAATGAGATATAGCCTAATATATACGACATAATAACGTCACAGGTTGCTGAATGTATTTGGGAGCATCTTGTCAAGTTATTGAGTAAAACTCTTCACTCCCATGTATTACACCTCCTAACAGGTGTGTGTGAGAGAGTAGAAACAACCAGACTAAAATGTCAGCACAGCATTAGTATATCTATAGATATATGCAGTCCTAGAAGAAATTAGAGAGTAAAATTATTTGCCACGCTGTAAGCATTTTAAATTAATTTAACTTTCTGCACCTTCTTGGCTAAAGAACTATAATCCAAATGTTTGCAATGGAGCAGAGACCAGTTCTTTTTGTTTTGGAGATTCTTTGTTCTGTCGTGGTTGAACTTCTATTTTAAACTGCAGGCTCAGCTTTGTCACAGGAGTAAATAGGCACTACTTTATCATGCTTGCACAGTCTCGACTCCATGCCAACCATTTCCACTGTGGTTTTATGACTACAAATCATCAGATGGGTCACATCTGCTTTCAGTTTCTGTGACCTAATTGGGCTCCAAAAATGGCAGGGGAGGACTTCTGGTTTGGAAAACGTACACACACACACACACACACACACATGCTGGAAGGAAAATGTGTGTGGGGATCTTACTGTGCTACACATGTCCCATCTCTGAGTGTGTATTTTTCCCTTTTCGCCTAAAACTTTACAAGCCTTGTCTTTGTACAACCCCTGGACCATAAAACAGAATCACAGACAGAACAGACATTAAAGAAATGTTTAGACTACGTAGAGAATAGGATATTTTCATGCAATAAGAGAAAGCCTGCAGGCTAATGCTTAATCTATTGTAATAGAATATTGTCTTCTGTAATTGTTCTACATATAGTCTCATAAATACCGGCCCTGTCATACTGTGGCACTGAACACCTAGCACCTTGTTGCATTTTATACTGTTATAAAGTGTTAGTGACTAGTTACTAAGTTAGTAGTTTAGTTACTAGTTACTAAGAACGTTACTAGGAATCTGCTAGAGGTGGGAGAAAAACTTGAAATATATCATCACAGCAGCACCAGGTATTAATTTGTTCTGATAACAAGTCCACAAGATGGTGCAAGACCTCCTTCTTCTCTTTCATCTCCGTGGAAATTAGTAATGATGAAATTTGGAAGATTTAAGTGAAATGAAGTTGATCCCGAATATGAAGGTAGTGCTTTTAACATTGTCAAAAGGTGGCAAATGAGACACCTTCAGAGGGGAGGAAGGTGTGATAAATTGTATTATATTAAATTTCTTTGTATTGAAATGTGTAAGTATGTGTCATAATTCAATGGAAAAGTCCCCCATAGAACCACCACTGCTCAGGTAGTCCTAAATAATATGTTCTGCTGGAGAAATATTCATGCCATTGTAGTGGGGGCTCTAACCTTTGATAAACGGATCAATTGTCCTGCAGCAGATGGGTAGGATACCTGATGAAATGTATAATTTTATTAACCTCAATTTAATTCACTCACTGATCCCCTTCCTCTTCTCCACACAGCAAGGAGGAGTCGCATCTGGGTTCCAACATGTGGTGACCAACGACATGAATGTGAAACGTTTACTTCATGTCAAGGGGCGCAGGGCGATCCGGGCCACAGAGGTGCCCCTTACCTGGGGCAGCTTCAACCGTGGAGACTGCTTCATTATCGACCTGGGCAAGGTCAGCAACACTGAAGGAACCCAGTGCAGCCTGTGTGATGGAAAAGAAAGGATTTCATAAGAGAGCAAGTTTTACTAACCGTAAACTATAATGTGAATTTTATGTAATAAGATACCATGTTTGCAATGCTAATCTTTCTAGGATATCTACCAGTGGTGTGGCAGTGAGTGTAACCGTTTTGAGCGCCTGAAGGCGTCTCAGGTGGCCATTGACATCCGCGATAATGAAAGGAATGGACGGGCTAGACTGCAGATGGTGGAAGACGGCTCTGAGCCACAGGCCATAATTGACGTGAGGCATTATTCCCACAGACACACTAAAGCTGTTCATAAGGGGGATGATATGTTCAGTTAGGAAATAGGCTGCCAAATCCAAATAATGAAAAATATTTGTAAAATTTACTTATATAACAACGAGATTTTCCCTCTGTTTATGGATGCAAGTGGGTATATATGCTATGTGACCTCACTTGACCTGGCGGGGCACTCCTTGGGTGGGGTTTAACTGTAGGAAATGATTAGTTGTGCCCATTGTGGGACTGTGACAGGAAATGATTATTTTTTTCATGTGTTGTTTATTTTTAGGCCCTTGGCCCAAGACCTAACATTCCACCAGGAAGCCCTGATGACGAGGCAAAAGACCGCGCTAATAGGAAGGGCGCTCTTTACATGGTAAACACATCTTTCCGCACATATGTGAGAAAGAAAATGCTCTTTGTAGCTCACAAAGCTGAAGAATGTATGTTTTGATTCACCTTTTCATTAGTACTGTAGTTCATTAGTAGTCTAGAATTCATTTTTTTTCTATTCAGTTTATATTACAGAATTATAAGTGGGTGCATAATAATTTGATAGTAAGTTATGTAGTAATTACCTCTAGATTCAATTTACAATCTGCACTTCTGACATAAAATGAAAAGACAAACAATAACTTCTCATCAATTTCCAATGATACTAAAAATATTCCTTTTGCTACTTACAAATATATAGATTGAAAGTTTAGGATGAATTAATTTAACAGAAGGTTTCCATTATTTTAGAATGAATGATTTTTACAGAACCATGTGTGTGTGCTTTTTTTTTTGTGTGTGTGTGTGTGTGCATTATGCATGCATATGTAAGGTTTCAGATGCTGCAGGCTCCATGAAAACATCAGTGGTGTCTCAGAGCAGCCCCTTTAAGCAGGAGATGCTGTCCCCCAGTGAGTGCTACATCCTCGACAATGGCGCTGATGGAAAAATCTTTGTGTGGAAAGGTAGGCGTTGTTTTTTTGTTTTTGTCACTATTTACCTGTGGCAAAATTTTTTAAACCCTAGTCCAGTTCATATTTTGGTTCTTTTCCAGCTCTGAGCATACTATAACCCACATGCCCTTAATCCATATGTCACATGCAACTTGATTTTTTTTATTTTTTACCAGATTATTTATGAGAGGCTATGTTTGACCATTGAAATGACCAAAAAACTAAAGCCATATTCTGACCTTCTTCATTTGACCCTCAGGTGCAACCGCCAATGCAGGAGAACGCAAGGCAGCCATGAAAGCAGCAGAGCAATTTATCAAAGAGAGAAACTATCCTAAAACCACCCAGGTAACCATCTAATCATCTGTCATCCTAAAACCAGGTGTAAAAAAAAACTAAACAAAAAAACTTGTATTTGTACTTATTAGTACATCCCTCATTTATCAGCACAAAACCTGAAGTTTGGTATGTTCTGTTCTTTAGTGATTGTTATACTTTTGGTGTAAAATAAAATGCTAAATCTGTAAAGTGATTGGTGTGACAGTTTGGAGATAAACCAGCTTTCTTGATAAATATACAGGTCTGTGAGTAAAAGAATTGTCATTTGAATAAACTCCAAAAACTAAAAACGCACTCATGTAACAAAAACTGTCACGGCTCTCCTTGGGGGAACAAAAAGCCAAAACAATTTATTTGCTGTGTTTGAAATTAGATCCAGGTGATGCCGGCTGGAGGAGAAACCACTTTGTTTAAGCAGTTCTTCAGTAGCTGGAGGGATAAGGACCAGACGACAGGCCCTGGGAAAGCTTACGCCATTGGTCGCATCGCCCAGGTGGAGCAAATCCCCTTCAACGCGTCCAGCCTTTACTCCAACAAGGTCATGGCTGCACAACATGGCATGGTGGATGATGGGTCAGGCAAAGTGCAGGTGAGATTAACTGCAAATTAAAGTGATGTGTTGATCAGGAATCACATTTATACGGTTTCCCTATTCTTTGGATATCAGGTGTCTTTGAGCCAATTGTAGATAATAAACTAATGTGAGACTATTATCACTAGCAAGCATTATGCACATTACATATCTTCCTCAGTGTTAAGGAACCTAAATAGACTTGCTTCCATGGATTCTGAGACCGTATGCCATGACAAGATCTGAAATATAGCGTAAAAGAGTTGTACCAGTTATACTGGGGCCTGAATCCATATATTAATCCATTTTATAGACAACAGTGTTTCAGTGTGTGATAAGACACATCAGTGCTAATGCACCACAGACTAGCAGAGTTTTCTAATGTTATACGACTGATTTTTATCATCAGTTGCTTATTAGAGATTTCTCAGGTTGAATCAAGTGTATTAAATCAGAAAAAGATGATATAATTGTCCCTATTAGGATTCCACATATCATCCTCTGTAACTATAAATGTATTTAACAAACTCACATTATTATCTTTTGCATTAGAGTTAGGATTAAAGGAAAGGGGCCCCTTACACTCACACATGGACACACCACAGCGCAGCACAACACACAATGTGAAATGATTTCTCTGTATTTAACCCAGTTACCAAGTGAAGCAGTGGGCTGTCCCTAATGCAGAGCTGGTATCTTACTCAAGGGTACCTCAGTGGTGCCACTGGCAGTCCTGGCATTTGAACCCACTGCCTTCTGCTCCCAGGAGCAACTACTTAACCACCAGGCCACCAGCTGCCCCAGCAAAAAAGGACTAGAATTAGGTTTAGTTTTGGTTAGGGATAAGTTTGAGTAAATGTTTTGATCCGGAATCACATTTAAACCATTTTCCTATTCTTTGGATATCAGGTTTAGTTTTAGAAAAATTTTATATTTAATCTTTGTTTCCTCGTGCAGGTGTGGCGTGTCGAGGGTGGGGAAAAGGTTCCTGTGGACCCGTCCCTTTACGGGCAGTTCTATGGAGGAGACTGCTACCTGATCCTCTACAGCTACCACCATGGAGGCCGAGAGCAGCACCTCATCTACACTTGGTGAGAGAATTCACACATAAGCCACACCACTTTATGTACGCTCTAACTAACAACACTGACTGACTGATATTATTGATTGATGGCTGCAGGCAGGGCCTGAAGTGCACCCAGGATGAGTTGGCGGCTTCAGCCTTTTTGACAGTTAAACTGGACGACTCCATGGGAGGATCCCCCGTCCAGGTTGGCCACATTTATTTCAAAACCACTGAGAGAATGTGTGTTTCTCTTTCCTTTCCTTGAGACTTTTAGAGTATTAATGCTGTTTAAAACAGTGTTCTCCCTTTGCCTTTAAAAACCCTTGTATTTTCACTGCTAAGATATGTGACTCGAATCTCATGTGACAGATTATAGAAAACAAGAAATTATTTGCTTAGAAATGGACTGAGAATCACTTAAACTGATTAAGGCAAACTTTGCATATCTAAGGTTCTAAAATTAATGTGTCTTTGACACAGTTCATTCTAAAAAACTAAAAATATACATTCTGTCATTATTAAAATGTGATTTCCAGAGGTCTTACTGAGTTATGATGTTTCCTTGATTTCTGGATTTTTATATTTTATGTGATGCCGTGTGACAATTCACAGGTGCGAGTCACTCAAGGCCAGGAGCCGCCCCATCTGATGAGCCTCTTCAAGGGAAAACCAATGACCATCTTCCTAGGTGGGACTTCACGGAAGGGTGGTCAGAGCAGGACGGGCAGCACGCGTCTCTTCCACATTCGCCAGGGCTCCACCCGTGCCACTCGCGCTGTGGAGGTGAGCCACGCCCACAAGTCTCAGCACAAGCTCACATCACAGTGCTTGGAATTGAGCATTTCTTTTTTCTTTTTCTTTTTTTCCTTCATTAGCTTTGTATTACATACACTTGAATGTATTTTCTAAAATGAATATTAAATATATGAAATTATATCAAATAATTAAATATGTTTAGGACAGACAGCTGGATCATTATACATTACTGATCATAGTAGAGAATAGAATAGTGTATCATAGATAGTCATTGTACAAGTAAACAAAATAAATTGCTATCCTTTTACCAGATACAACATATAAACAGGAGTAAACGACAGTTGCAATTATAACTGCTGTGCAAACATCTAAAGCAATTGTAATGATAGTGATAATACAAAGTGTGCGTAAATAAAGACTGACAAATGAATAAATGACAATCCTGTCACTTACACGAGTGGATGACTCTGAATGTTGTGAAAAGCTGACAGTCAGGTATGGAGGCTTTTAGAGGATTAATTTAATGCAGTAATGGTCCTGAGGAACATAATGTTCCTCAGACTGGAAGTGCACACATAATCTCAAACAGCCTGCCACATGGTAGTCGGACAATTAGCTAATTCTGATTGCTTTATTGAGGCTCACAACTGAGACCTAACAATCTGCTGCCCATTGGTGACAAAGCTTTCCAGCAATCTGGGTGCTGAGTACAGAGAATTTATCATTCATAGCTTCTGAAATTTACAGCTGTACTTCAGTGACATTGCATAAGATACATAACCTATCCAAAAAAATACAAAAATCACCATTCAACCAGTAATTCTGAGACTGGCGCCTTTCCACTATTTACCGTATTTCAAGGGCTTGGAGTCTGAAAAATGCCAATGAATCCTAGAAACTCCACTAATTGTTGATTAAATGTTGAGTTTTTCTGCCACCATCTTTCTCTCTTCACTCAGGTGGAGCCGACTGCTGTGAATCTGAACACCAACGATGTGTTTGTGCTGAAAAGCCCTGACTCCTTGTTCCTGTGGAGGGGAGTTGGTGCAACAGAGGAGGAGCTGGCTGCTGCCAAATATGTCTGCAGCTTCCTGGGAGGCAGCGTCACTGACGTGGCTGAGGGGAAGGAGCCAGGTGGGTGACTGACCACTGTCTGTATATTCACACAGCAGCAGACAGTGGGCAAAATCTGTGTGGCAGTGAAAATCACATCAGATTAGACATCCTCCTTTTCTCTACCAAATATATAGCGATACGAGTCAACCATGTGTTCAGGACCAGGGGCGTATCAAGCTCTCCAAAAGTGGAGGGGTTCTAAGATAGGGATGTCATGTTGTAAATACAATTTTATCAATTTTATACAATATAATCTGACAAAAGTGGGGTAATGCTGCCTCCCAGGAAGCCCCCCAGCCCCCAGCCAGATAAAACATTTCTTGAAAAATATGCTTTTACGTTTCACATTTGTAAATAATAACCACACACAGCACTTTTTGATGTGCTGTATTCAGAACAGCTAGTATGATTGTCAGTAGAGCTTCTAGTTAGTGAGGACTTCATTCTGTCAGCTTCAAGCCGTCTCTCAGCTCGTGCAGCTGGTGGAAATGAAAGTGCTGCTCTGAGCCCTTACATGCACCCACTACCTTGCTACTGTGAAATTAAACCACTATGTCACCATGGTCTGTCTAGTTTAAATGAAACAAGTCTTTTTATATCTGTACCAGAAATTTACTTCTGCTTTCAAGTTGTGTCAGTGGTCACATTACTGAAGTTGTAATATCCTTCCCACCTTCTCTCCATCCCTCAGCGGCGTTCTGGTCTGCTCTTGGTGGAAAGAGGGAATATCAGACGTCCAGCAGTCTTCAGAAGACAGTCAAACCTCCCCGTCTGTTTGGCTGCTCCAACAAAACCGGACGTCTCATAGTAAGTACCTTAGCTGACACAAAGCGATAGACACAATTTTGTATTTACCTCAAATCTGCAAAAAAAACAAAAAACAAAAATCAGCTACAAAAATATTTAGTATGAGATGTCCTTATTCATCTGACTTTATTTGAGGCAGGGGTAAAATTGTGTGCATTTGCTTTTCTTAAACACATAGGCGGTTATAAATGAGGGCGGGGGGGCAGGGTCCCATAGAATTGTTCCTGGACCCCTTATGGCCCTCCTGCACTGAATAGCCAAATATTTAAATATAAATGTCTTATCGCGACATACGCTGGCTCGAAGAATGGAACTAACATTACATGTGTTCTAGACGGACTACGCAAAGCACTACACACACGCGCTGACACATACGCACACACCCCTCTGCTCCCCAGTTCGCACACTGGTTATATGAGCCCCCCTAAATACACACTGGCTCCTCTGGTAATTTTGGTCTAGAACCACCACTGCTTAAACCTGTGTCTCTTTTAGAACTCTGTCTGTCTCTCTCTTACTTTCAGGCCGAGGAAGTGCCGGGAGACTTCACTCAGGCTGATTTAGCCACTGATGATGTCATGCTTCTGGATACCTGGAATCAGGTACGTCAGCACATTCCCTCAGAGCAACGCTCCTCAGTCTCCGCAGCCTCACCACCCGCCTAGAGCTGTTTAGTTATTAAAGCTCCAAGTGTATGAAAGTGACGCCATTTTACTGAGCCTTCTTTCTCCTCAGATTTTTCTCTGGATTGGCAATGAAGCCAATGAGGTGGAGAGGAGTGGATCTGCTAAAATTGGTAGGAGGCTGCTCATAGAAAAATGCTCATTTAGATTCACCCCAAACATACACAAAGTCAAAACCTACCACTAAGGTGATAACTGTAAATTCTCTGGGAATAGACAAAAATATTTATTTTTTGTAATCTACAGCTTCCTCTTATAACTAATATAGGCAGTGGTTTAGGTTGCCATTGTAATTTTTTTCTTGAGCTTCATTGCTAATTTGGCAAAATGGAACAGAACACATCCTGAAAAACAGCCTGTCAAACTCTTAACTCAAATTGTCCCCAAAAGATTAATGGCCCCATGGTTAAAAAAATCAGAAATGCCTGTAGTGGGAGACAAAAGAGCAGTCAGACCTGCAGCTTGTCCAGTGCTTATTGGTGTGGCTTAAGATATTGCGTGATCGCTTCATTAGCCTTCAGTGGAAAACTAAAGAAGCATCTATCAGACAATTAGACAAGGAAGGATTTGTTAATCCTTTAAGAGAACTACATCTTTCTCAAATTCACATAATTCCTGCATTCCTTTCCAGCCAAAGAGTACGTGGACTCTGACCCAGCAGGTCGGCGTGGCACCCCAATCACTACCATCAAGCAGGGCTTTGAGCCACCAACATTCACAGGATGGTTCCAGGCATGGGATCCCAAAATGTGGGACACAGACCCTCTGGAACGGATCCGCGCTCGTTTCTAAACCCACAAATACACACAAATGCAAAAACATATGCACACAAACTCATACACACACACACATGCAGATATACACTCTCTCTCTCTCTCTGTCTCTCTGTCTCTCTCTCTCTCTCTGACACACACACACACACACCCTCATGCATGGCTTCCAGAAAAACCCCAAGTGCTCCTTTATGCCATAGGCCAAGTCTGGTACTGCCTGAGAGGGCTATAGATGGACAGTATAAGTCAATACTGTGCAACAGCCAGTGTATGCACTGTGTTTCAATATAGGTAACGTTTTGGGAAAATAAATGTATTGCTTTGCCTTACTTTTTATATCCAACAGCTTTTATATACATCATTACACACGAATACTTAAGCTGTATTTTTTTTTTTACCAAAGCCAAATGCAGGAACTTAAACAATGTGTGCCCTCAGTAATCTGACATGTGATTGTGACCTTCATAGTGATGGGCATTTGAATCCAAACATTCACAAAGGTTAAAAAAATGTTTGTGTCTTTAATTCCAACACATCTGGAATGTCAGTGAAGTTTTGCCGACCAGGCAATAGAGAAACGCAAAATTATCACACATGTATTTCAGATACTGAAGTATTAGAGGTGTGCTGGTTCATAATAAAACATGCTTTTTTGAAACAAAACCTCACATTGTCATTCTTTGCCCACATTGATCCTTCTGTTTCTAATATTTGGCATCAGCAATATAAACAATATAAAACAAATAAAATATATTGATGTGTTGTCATGCTAATATGGTGATCCTGTTCACCTTCATTAGTTTATTTGAATTATTTGGATGTACGAAAACAGATATACCCATAATTATAAACAAAACTGCAGATACAATAAAGAGGATCTAAAACCACTAAAGACTACTAATAAGAAGAGCACAGCGGAAGATTGTTACTTCTGGATCTGCTAAATCAGTATGACATGTACAGTCATTTTGATTAGAATGGGCATTCTGGTCAAGATGAGAAAAAAAATCCATTAAAATTTATTTGTAGCTCAACATCGCTGAAAGTATGAGAAACATCAGCTGAAGTTTATTTATAATGCATCCTTGAATAAGTGTCACAGTGATCAGCACCAGTGCATGTAGTGTTTTATGCCCCCTTTTCCAACGTAACAGCAATGGGTGGTTTCCTTAAATGTTTGCTGAGAATGGATAAAGCAGAGAAAGGAATCTGAGACCATTTGTCATTACATCACCTCTGAAGATGGTGAATCTCTTTCTTTTAAACTCTCCTCTCCAGCTGACCCACAGGTTTAGACTCGGTAAATGAGGCGGATCATATTGAAAGCTTGATTTTGTGTTCAATGAACCAGTTTTGGTCATTAAATATGTGTCTGCGCATATTTTTTCTGGCAAATCCTGTCATGCACCAGTTTTAGCAGAGGCAGCCAGGTTTACATTTAAATCTCTAGGTCGGGGGTCACAAAATTTTTTAAACAGAGCTCGGTCCTACAGTTCGATACACTAGAACAGAGTTTACCTAAACGTATCTACACTTCGATATAATCATTTTCAAATCTGTATAAATGCAAAAGTTATTAAAGAAGGAGCAACAGGATAAAATGTTATGTTAGACTGGTGAGTTGTGCTGTAGTTAGTGCAGGTCTGTGGATGTTTCATATGGTCCTTGTGGGCACCCTGGTGGTGACCCATTCTCTAGGTACTTTCTTGAGGTCATCATTCTATACGTCTGGGCCTCTGGATGAAAAACATCCCTTAAGTACTGTAGATTCTACATCATAAGTGAGTTTGTTGCCTATGTAACCATCCATCAGAATCCAGTCCCAGTCAAAACTACAGTAACATTTAGGGATCTCTACATTTGAGACAACAGATCTCTACCTTTGAGATTTCCTCTGGCATGCTTTCCATGCAGTTTGTGGGGAGATTACATCTATCTGAGGTTTTGTAGAGTTGATGACAGAAAATGGGCTTTATCAGATGGTTGGCTTTTTTATATCAATTGACTTACGGAATTGATTTATGGAAGTGAGTGTCAAATGTCCATTCGTTATATGTGGACACACCACAGTACAATAATAATGTTGAGGTTTCAATAACACATATGGTTTTGTTTAAGAAAAGGAAAAATATCTTCACCAGATGTTCTATCCATTTATCTAGTATCTAATTGATGATCTCATACTTATGCATATTATAATGCTAACCCATTAATGAGTCTTATTTTATTAGAGGGGCTAAGCCTACAACCCATGTCTGCTCCACGTGAATGGACTAATCATGTAGTAACACTCACACACACAAATACACACACACATACATGCACACTGACACAGACACACACACACACCTACACACACACACACACACACATGGGTCATTCTGCTGAGTCTATGCACAGTGGATTACTGAATGTGTCTGAGCACACCTCTCCAGCGCGCCTTCTCTCTGCTTCATTCTAACCTTTCTCCTTCAGGACAAAACATCTTCAGAGCCGCCACCATGAGCCAGAAAGTCGTCCTCATCACTGGCTGCTCGTCTGGCATCGGACTGGCCATCGCCGTTCTTCTGGCCAAAGATGAAAAGAAGAGGTTTAAGGGTAAGGCTGGTTTGTGGCTTTACACTGAAAGAAACGAACACATTCACTTTACTGGATTCAAATGTATACATTTCCTCATAAAATACTTCACATTCACTCAGTTACTGACTGTAACCAAATAACAGAATTGTGAATCTAGTCTGTTTTATCTGTGTGGAAACACAGATTAACACACTTGAATCAAATATATTAACTGAGTCACTTTTGTGGTGTAGGTAAGTGGACGTACAATTTTCCTGCTTTACCACACTTCAGCTCAGGAAGGCTTGAGAGTTCTTTACTATACTAGTCGCATGTTATTCGGTAGCTTATATGCCACAAATATTAGTTATGTCGATATGAGAGGCAGGAACTGAAGAGGGAGTCTAGATGCAGTTTAAGGGGTTAATCATAAGATCAGTTTGTTAATCGTTTGAAAACACAAAAATGCACAAGAACGGGTCACTTCAGGATCGGGACACGACTGACTTGAGCAATAATAGAGGTACACTTCAGGAATGTTTCTGTTGTTATTGTATATTCGGGGAGGGGGGGTTAACCTGCAGAATTAAATTCCTCTGCAGAACAACTTGCTAGTCTTCCTCAGTTATCAGCCTAATTGCCTGCTACACTGCTGGAAAAACTTTACACACATTAACAGCGATTTTGGTTAAAGCTCGCGTAGGATTAAAATGTTCTGTCAGCTTTTATCTTGCGACAGACATTTCTGGTCCACCGAAATAGTATGAAACAGGACAGTGTGAAAACTGAAGTAACTACAGAATCCACACTACAGCAGAACTCAAAACGCTCTCTGTTTCAGAGTTAATGTATTTGCCCTTTGGGTTTGTAGGACAGGATATATAATTTCCACATTAAATGTACCACACTGATGTCTTGTTTTTTTTCTTCATGTTTGCCAGTTCTGGTCATTTTGAAGTTTTTACTCTGTAAAATGATGCACACATTTAAATCCAGCAATCTACAGAGAGCTGCTCAATCTAACATGTTTGTTGTGAATGGCAGTCTATGCCACCATGAGGAACCTCTCTAAACAGGAGGGCCTAGTGGAGGCAGCAGGGCGCACTCTGGGCCAGACGCTGGAGATAAGACAATTGGATGTATGTGATGAGAAATCAATCAAGGACTGCGTGGATGGCCTGCCTGACCGCAAAGTGGACATCCTGAGTAAGAATTTACTCCTGTATCGACTCCTTTTTGTGTTTTATACTTACACTACAAATTAATATACTTAATGCACAGTAAGTATATACTTTTGCAAGTGACATGTAGAAAAACTGAAGCTTTAAGCAAGCACGTGCTCATCTTTTACATAACACAAACACAAGGTTGGTTAATCTCTTACTGGGACAGTGTGTCACACCCTGAACTAGTTTTCTTCACAGTAGTTATAGAATAATGGGTAGCAGCTACTGAATCATAAATCTTAAGATCAATTACTGAATTATAAGTTCAGGTTCAAGTGAGTATAGAGCAACTTGCATTTCTGTTAGTGTTTTGAAGGCTCCCGGTACATACTCTCCCGGTTGTAGAATCTCTCACTCCCTCTCTCAGTCAGTAATGCAGGGTTGGGCTTGGTGGGTCCTATCGAGTGCCAGACCATCGAGGAGATGAAGTCCATCATGGACACAAACTTCTTCGGCCTTGTACGTCTCCTGAAGGAAGTCCTGCCAGACATGAAGAAACGGAAGAGTGGCCACATCGTGGTTATCAGCAGTGTCATGGGGATCCAAGGTGAATGGCCAGTATTACATGCATTTGTCTTTAATTAATAGTCCAAATCCCTCTTTGGTTTGGGTGAATTGTATTTATCTTACAATGTACGACTGCCAGCGAGAGAGTTAATGAATCTGAAGTATGTCTCCTTTTCACAGGCTAAGAGATATAATGTGGAGTGTTTTTAATCCAGTACGAATTTGCAGTGTGTGTGGTTTCCCAGGCTGACGTTAATAACTGTGGCCTGTTTTTAATCCAGTATGAATCTGCAGTGAGTGTGCCACTGTGTTACATAAGAACTGGACCTGCTCATGTAAACTAGGGGTTAGAAACAGAGGTCTCTGTAGCCACATGCAGAGAAATTCCAAAGGTTTGGATGATATTCTTTTGGGACATTTTCAAAACACAACAAAGTAGTCTTGGAGATCATTCAACAATGATCTTAGTGTAAGTGGTAACATTTTCAACTTTATTACAGGTATATTGTTCAATGACATCTATGCTGCTTCCAAGTTTGCGGTTGAGGGATTCTGTGAAAGTCTAGCAGTGCAAGCTATGAGATTCAAACTGAAGTAAGTAATGCCATTTTTTGCTTGACTGTGGTTATAATGGAAAACAAAATCTATGGTTAACAAAATAAGCCGTCTTTCAAAAGTGGTGTTTGTCCCAAGTAGGATCCTGAGCTTCTGAACTTCCCACGCTTTTATTTAGATGTATTTTTTTCTTATCTAATCTTTGTTGTTGAAAAAGGTCACTCCAGGCTTCTAACTGGACATAAGAGGTCATTCAGAGTGCGCATGCAAATTCACACCTGTGTTACACATCTGTGTGGAACATCTGCGAACTGGAACCGCAATATCCTACCGATGCAGCTCCATATTACACAACTGCAACTGACTGGAGCAGCCAGGAATTGCTTTTATTTACACAGGATTTTTGGGGTTTATCTTCAGACTTGGCTCCTAGATTTGAGCATACTTGCAGATTGATGTCACATCTCTGCACGAGAGAGGATACAGAGTCTGAATTGCTTTTCTTTTGGCCTTAATGCACTGCCAAAGCCTGTGGAGTGACTGTGAAGTATTGGTGTCTCGCATTGCCCACGTAGAAAAGTTAGTTTTCCCCTCTAAGATTTTATGCCAACTGCTGTGTCCTAATTCGACACATTCTCTCTTTTATTCTTTAAAGCATAAGTCTTATTGAACCAGGACCCGTCATCACAGAGTTTGAGCACAAAGTGTATGAAGAAGGCATGAAGACTGACCTCTCAAAAGCAGATCCAGTGACTGCAGACATGTTCATCAACATCTACATGAAGCATTGGACCCAGATATTTGAAAGCCTCGGGCAGACACCTGAAGTTATTGCAGAGGTACAAAATACTGCAAAGGGACTTTCCATAGACTGCACACAAATGTGCTCCTTTTCAGTAACTGTTATTAGGTTGCTCAAGCTTTGCAGAGCAGAAAAAATTCCAACTCAACATAATGAGAATTTTATAATTATTATTTTATTTTATTTAATAAATAATATCATCAAGTTCTCCCTCTGTCATGTAATACTGGGAAGATGATTTCAGTTTGTAATTTCAGTCAGCTACCACTTGGTTGCAAGGCATTTTAAACCAGAAACTCAATGTTATGTAGCATCTTGTAAACAAAGTATCCTATTGTTTCTCATTAACCTGGATGTTACTTTCTGCCGTTCTGTAAAGCTTGTGACAGGTGATATGAAAGACTACAGTTGTGAGAAGAGTTCAGTGAACATTATTAACAATCATAAAAAGATATATTTTCTGCATAATCATTACCCTAGAGGTTCAGAACGATCAGTACTGAATAGACAGTGCAGATGTCCTCAGACTGCCAAAATGCCTGACTATTAATCGCATTTTTCCATCACCAGCACACGCTCAAAATCATCACGATGGACAACCCACCTTTCCGCCATCAGACCAATACTCTGTACACTCCGGTGACCACCCTGAAATACGCTGACCCCAACGGTGACCTCCCCATCGACACCTTCTACAAGGCAGTGTTTGAGCACGATAAGATCTTTAGCGCCAGCCTCAACTTCCTCAAGCTCCTTCGCTGGAGAAGCCGCAAGAGCTTCAGCAGTCTAGACAAAGACAAGTCTTAACAGCCGTGCCCGAAGTGCACATGTACCATATCCTCTTTCTCAACAAGCCACATTCCCTCTTTTTATCTTTAGCACGCGGTGTTTGTCTATAAAAGTCACAAAATTCTGTCATTTGGAATCTGTTACTACCCACTATAAGCTGAATTTATTTCTACTTTGCTTGAGTGAAACTTTGAGCTTTTTACTAAATTTCTTAATTGCGCTTTTTTCTTGCCTGAAAAATGTAACTGGACGCCTCGATGCACAAAACTGCATGACACATTTTATATTTGTTTTTTTCCCCCCGACTATATTAAATTCAGCTTATAAATAGAAGGTATGCAATTAAACTTGCATATTATTTAATAAAATTGTGTCCTGTGAAGAGCATGTGTATATTATTTTTACAAAATGTACGAATATTTGTATTGTAGTATTAAATCTCACACGATGGCTTCAACACACTCTGGGTCTCAGACATGTGCCCCTTACAGTCTGCCTTTGAGCCTCTTAAAGTATAATGCATCCTATGAATCCTGTCTCACAGGACAAAATAATAGAATTGTAAGAACTCTGTGTGAGTTTCTGCATGTCTGCGATATTAATACAGTAATTAGTGATTTAATGTGTGTCAGTCATTTCCACAGCATTACTTGTAGATACTATCAAAAAAACCATTATCATGCAAATCATAAAGCTTTTGTTTGCATTTCTTCTAATGTTAATGTGTGCTTTAGCTGACAGAAAGGCATTGACTGCACAATGACAATTTGTACCGGGGTCTAAAAGTTTGGCACACCACAGAAAATACTGAATAGTAAATCCTCACCTTTATAAGCTGAGAATACATACAAATACATTTTATTCATCGGCATGCAAATGAGTTCCCAGCAGAAGAGCTTTCATTTAGAACATATAATTTAGCAATATTTTACATCATATTTTTATTAACCAGCACTGTGTTCAGAATGGGTCATCTATTCTTCTCAGGGTAACACTTATCTGGCCCACTGTGCAGGCCAGTTCATTACATTCATGGAGTCCTGTCCAAGGCCTGTTATTGATGTGGCTTCTCGAACCAGAAAATCAAATACCAGTCTGCTGCATGGAGAACAGCAGCGTTTTCAGTAATCATCACTAATTTTGGACTACTTTTCTTTGTATTCTAGCTCAAAACGCTTGTCTTGTTTCCCAGACTTGTCTTGTTTTCCCAGAATTTCCTATAAAATGTAACTTTTGCCTTTTTGATTATGTCACAATGCACCAAATAAGTTAAAATCATTTTTGCTCAGTGCTGTGTGATGTGGTGACAAATGAGCAGCTATAGTCCTCACACAAAGACAAAACTCTGGGTAGATTCATTTTACACTAGTGCAAAAATTCTAATAAAACTCAAATAAAAATGTAAGGAATCATAATGGGATTAAAACAAATTAAATTTAATTAATGCTTTAGTAAAGCATAAATGTCCTGATCCAATTCTAGCATACACAATATCACACCATTAATAAAATTCTCATTCCTAAAAGTTCAGTATATGCAACACACTCATTTGGTCACTTATTACAATTAAATTACCTATTTTCAGAGCTTCTGGCTGCTCAATCTTTATAATGCATGAAACCAAAAAGTATTTTTGGAATGCATACATTACATGTAAAAATGTGTTTTTATATATTTGAGCTAAATATCTCAAGGTAAACATTCTAGGATGCCCCACTTCTTCTTTTTTATAACCTAGCACTACATTAATTTGATAGAAACTGAATGGAAACAGGCATTATGTAAATATTTATTTGCATACCGCATAGGAAAGTAAGATCATATAGATTATTATTTGCATGTAAAATGGGGAAGCGAGTGGTCAGTTGTGATTGGATAACACAAGATGCATGTTAATGGCAGTCACAAACAGGCCCATCATAATCAAGATGGCTACAGAAACTGCTATACATAATCCACCATCTCTTAAAAATAGTGTCATGTTTGACCAAGGAAGGGGCGTTCTCCCATTTCTACAATGTAGGTCTGTGTTAGCTTAACCATTCCCAGACCTCCCCTCATGGAAGATCAGTATAAATACCTCAAATACCTGGTTAGGCTCCTTTGATACTTCATTAGATTAAATCATGTGAACTGTTGATGGAATTTCACAAATTCATGCAAATGCTGTAGGCAATCGTGGTGAAATCTGGAACTGAACCAGAGTAATTTTTACAATAAAAATAAACCTTGATGTCATTTAAAGCTTTCCTGTTTTTTGCCTTTTACAGCTCAGATAAATGGCTTTAAAACAACCTAAAAAATTTATAGTGGCCATTCTGTCATACGCTAACTTAACACAGCACAAAATTCTTGCTCTGTTTTAAACCTATTCACCAACTGAAGCAGTAGACAGTGCTCAAGCGTACCTTAGAGCTGCCACCAGCAGTTTTGGGGTCAGAACCCACGACTTTTAGATCGCAGGGCGAAATTCCAAACCGCTAGGCCGCCAGGAGCACAATAGAATAATTGTGTAAAATGTAATTGTATGCTCCTGCACAACACACCAACAGTACCGACAGTACACCACAGCCTCTTCCGCCAAAGTTTACTGTTGGAACTATGCATTCTGATAGATCACATTCTTCATCCATCTGTAAACCCAGATCATGGATTCAGTGCGTACTGCTGAAAGAAGTGCGTAGTAAACACAACCTCGGGCACAGTGGCGTAGCCAGGGCAGGGGCCGGGGGGGCATCTTATTGGCCCCCCAGGTGCCCCCCTTGTCGCGGTGAAATCTCTTAACTGCTATGTTCTTCCTGTGCAGTGCATTAGTTAGCGCTCTGTGTGTGTTCCCCCTGTCGCGCGCTGATTCGAAATCATGACATCACCCACTACT
>JBBMFX010000101.1:7546153-7576219 GCA_037832545.1 Rhabdalestes septentrionalis
GAGAAAACTCGCACACATACAACAAAGGCAACATTTATAGTATTACTTTATCTGAAAAAAGTGAATGGTGATCAGGGGGCTTATATATCAGTTATATAAACTTGAAGCATCAGAATCGGCATCGGTATCGGCCGATTACCTAGACAAAAAATCGGTACTTGGTATCGGTGGAAAAAATCCTGATCGGAGCATCACTAGTGTTTAGCTGTTTATACCAAAGAAAACAACAGAGCATACTAAAGAAAATACATGTGCATGAATTGAATTGTAAATACACATGCATGGAATTATGCAGTAAACAAAAAGAGTTAAAAAAAACAATTTCATTGTAAATTGTAAAGGACAGATACGCGTTTAGCTTTATACACACACACACACACACACACACACACACACACACACGCTCTTATATATATATATATAAGGGATGTTGAAATTTATAACATAATCGATGAATGCAGACATGGACGATAGTCCCGGGACTGACTATGGCTGTCTGATCTGTGTACAGCGCTGCTCCTGGTAGCGGTAACTCTCAACTTGCTGACAGTACTCACCACATATGCAAGGGCACAAACAAAACATGGATGTTGTATCAATGTTTTGTTTGTGCCCTTTCCTCTGATATGAACATCATGAGCCTTCTATTTATAGTAATAAATATTTTAGAGGAAGTTGTCACATTTATGAATGTTATGGTTGCCAGTAGATAGAAGACAGTGTTCTCTCAAAAATGGTTTTTATATACATTATGTGAATATTCTGTATTTTCTTGAATCTTGCGTCTGTGTTTGATACAAATTCAGGTGTAATTGATATTTATTCATTTATTTGTTTATTTATTTATGGATAGAGAGAAAGAAGAGATGTGTACTTGCACACACATTTTCTCACTGTTTCTAATGTAAAAAAAAAAAAGAACTATGATAATTAAACTGACCTGTGCTTTCTTACTTTTGAATGGTTCTGTGTACTTTTCTGCTCATTGCTTTTGTGTGTATTTTGCCAGCTCAGCTCTGCACTATACATTTGCGCAGAATGAGTCTCTGTTCAGTTTCCCCCTATGGAACACATTCAACTATAGTGCATCTGGGCCTGTTCCAGTCAGTCTTGGATAATGTCTGTATTGTATCCGCCGCTGCCTCTGCTCCTCTACTGTACGGCTCCGCTCTTACATAAGCAAAGCTCTGGGAAGCTTCCTGCTTGTTGCCTAGCAATGTCTAAACCAGGACATGCGGCCCCTCGCCCTGCTTCCGAGGCACTCAAATTAATTTTTACATCTAGTACAGATAAGTGGCCCAGTGCTGTACGTCCAGAATAAACAGCCTTCAGTTTAAGAGCAGAAAAATGAAGATCTCGATGGGAACTTGTTGGGGTAGGTCGGAGAAACTCAAATCCTGTTTCAGACTGATTACACACATGGTGAGCTCCATTGCACAAGCTATGTGATGAAGGCGTGACAATTGGGGGGGGTGACTTATTTGTCCCATTTTGCCCTTGCCCCAAATGTCATTGATTTATGCAAGGCATGTTTGGTGTCTGAACTTTGCTTCCTGAGCAGAGCTTAGAGCAATGTAGCTAAAAGCTGATGGAGTCATGGCATGATGGAGACTGACGGATTTGAGCTTGTTGGTTTGTAGACTGATCATCATCCATCAACTTAGGCAAGAAATCCTGTCAACTTCAGCACAGCGTGAACTCCCTTAGAGATAAACTTTCTGTTAAAAAATGCTCCCCATGCCACTGGAATGCATAATACATTATTTGATTTTGTGTTATTATAGTGTTTCTTGTACTGTGCATAGATGTAGCCAGTGAAATACAATCAGCTCTCTTGGACTGAACCTGAATCTCTTTTTTTAGTGAAACAAAGCTCCTGTTCACTCTTAAAGTGCATCTCAGGTGAATGGATCACAAGTTGACAAAGACTAAACACAGGTTAACCACTACAAGAATCCCTCAGACCACTTGCTGAGGGGCTCTTTGACCCATGTATAAACACTAACGCAGCCTGATGCATCCCCAACAAAGACATCATAGGAAGATGTGTCATGAATGAAGGATGAGGTGTGGCAGCGGATGTATTGTAACGTGATTGTGCCTTATTGTAAGGACAAAGGTGTTGGGACATCCGGTCATTACAACAACATGGAATTTAATGACATTGCATTAAAATACTTTAATATGGAGTTGGTCCCCTTTGCAGCTATACTTGCTTCCACTCTACTAATGCTCTGCAAGATTTTGGAGTGTTTCTATGGAATTTGTGCCCATTCATTTTGTAGAGCACTTGTGAGGTCAGGCGTTGGTGTTGAATGCGAAGCCCTTGCTGGATGGGGTTGAGGTCAGCCAGTTCTTCCACATCCAACTCACCCAAACTATCCAACCATGGATATCTTCATCTTTATGGATCTTACTTTGTGCACTGGGTCACAGTCATGCTGGAATAGAAAAGGATCTTCCCCAAATTTGGATGAATAGTGTTGTCCAAATTGTCTTTGTATACTGAAGCATTAAAATAAAGCCCTTCACTGAAAATGAGGGGCCAAACCAAACCCCTAAAAACAGGTGTGTCCCAGTACTTTTGTCCATATAGTGTATGATAAAATTGTCAAAACGCCCACTTATTTGACCCACTGCCCAATTTGGTGCTGTACTTTGAGAACAGATTGACCGCTGTAGTAGATAGTAATAGACTGTGTTGGCACTCTTTTGTAGTGGAGGGCCGCCCTCTAGTGGCAGTAGGCCAGCACCGCTAAGAATCAGTTATTTTTTTATTCCAGTGCCTGACAAACATTTTAGCTTGTCTTTCGTGAGCCACACAGTACTTAAGACTAGACTCTGAAACGGTTTGTGCCCTAGTGAAAGTGAGGTAATGCCTGATCTTTGTCCCAGATTCTGTGTCCAGACACTATTTCTCAGCTTTCTGTCTGGATCAAAAGCAAATATGTTTAACTTGTGCAAGGCTGGTCAGCAAAAATAGGACCTTTTCCCTCTGAGCATAGAACAAAAAGCCCCTGTAGACTTAAGAGGATGAGTTAAGAGATGGAAATGATCCAGAACAGCAAGCTTTTTTCTTGCACAGCGTCCCACTCTACATGTGGTAATGATTTTCATTTTTTCCATTGAGATTTTTTATTGGATTTACATAGATTTCTCTCTCTCTCTTCATATTGATTTCTCAGTATTGAAATGCGTTTTACGTTGCAGTTTATTCAAGGCAATAAATTTTTTTTTAGTTTTAGTCATGGTTGTCAATGCCGTAAATATCCGACAGAGGGCGCTGTCTAACTTAGCTTTAACTCTCCTCAGTGCAACAAGTCGCGCTGCAAATCACAGCCACTTTACACAAACAAAAATGGGGAGAAGGCTTTTCTGTGTTTTCATTTGCATTTGTGCTCAGAGGAAATTTGTCAGTCTTGTTTGCTTTAAAGGCTGTGATATTTCACACTTTACATCTTCAAATGTCTTATACACGTTTTAGATTTGATGAGATTTTGATTTCGTGGGATTTTGCTGACAGTAATTACATGAACTCAAGCCTGATTATCACTTTTTGTAGGCTAAATTAATGTCTAAAATGAACCTGTCATCGATTACATAAATAACTAAATCACTCTCAAAATGACATTAAAATGAACAGTTAATCACATTGAAATCATATTTCTGGAATGTCAACATATTTCTGTTTCTGGACAAAATAGTTTCAAACCTTTGTGCCAAATTAGTTTCCAATTCAGTATTTAAGCAAAACCTGGTCTTCACTTCAAAGAAGATACTTTACTAATACTTTCAACAATGTGTTCATCAAGCAGCCTTTTTATGTAATGAGGCCTTTGGAGATCACCTTTAAAACTAACCAGATTGTTTTGATTGACTGATTCTGTTATTCTTGAAATTAGATCAAAGGAAACTTTACATAGCATTGTAAATTCTAACCTAAAGAAAAGAAGGCAAGGATTCTCCAGACCCTCCACATTGTGTTTGTGAATGAATGTATGAAAGAGTGTGATAACTCATGCAGTAGATACTCTTGCTGAGAGGAATGGCATCTCCTTTAGAGAGCAGAGCTAAGTGTAATGCTTTTCTCCTCTGGGATTAGAGGCTAAAGAGAGTAAGTGCATTTGTAGAGCTCGTAATGTGATACACTCTGAGGTGTGCCAGTCTCTGCTGGTATTATAAGAATAAAGTTCTTGACTGAAAGGAGTTGTGATTTTTATTTTTTATTTTTTGCCTCCTCCTCAGGATTTGTAGGTAAAAAAATGCTACCCCAGTTTTGCTGAATGTTAAAAGCAATGTTAATCTGTTTCACTGTAGCTTGTCGTGTGCAGCTCAGCTTGGCCCTCTATGCTGCAGTTGCATAATATCAGCTGCCTTGGCGGATGTGAACATCCGTCATTGGGAAAGCCTTTAACCTGAGAGGGGGTGGGGGGACCTTACCGAACCTGCTTTTACAGGTTGAGCCATGGAAACTGTGTTTTGAGTGGGTGCATTTAAACTGTCGGCCAAAATTTGGAGTGCAGAGCATTGTTTGACATATGAACAACATTGCTGCACACATGTAGGGAAAAAAACAAACTTCAGAATTATAATACTGTCCCCTTTTTCTCAATATGAATAATTTTACACAGATAATGTTTTGAACCTTGGCCTGTAGTATCTGCATGTTAGCACTCACATGAAATACAGTGCATTCAGACAATATTCAGACCCCGTTCAATTTTGGAAACATTTGTCATGTTGTAGCCTTTGGCTAAAATGATGGAAATTCATTTTTGTTCCCCATGAATCTACACTCAGTAGGTTTTATGACAGAGTGGCCCAATGTAAGCCCCTTCTCAATGCTAGACTCAGGTAATCCTGCATAGAGAAACACCTAAAGGACTTCCAGACTCTGAGGAACAAGATTGTCTTGGCTGACGAAACCAAGATTGAACTCTTTGGCCTTAAGTCCAAGCGGAAACCAGGTACTGCGCATCGCCTGCCCAATACCATCCCAACAGGGAAGGATGGAGGTGGCAGCTTCATGCTGCGGGGGTGTTTTTCCGCTACAGGCACTGGGCTACTGGTCATAGTTGAAAGATGGATGAATGTGGCAAAGTACAGAGATAACCTGGATGAAAACCTAGTTAAGAGTGCTCAGGACCTCAGACTGGGCTGAAGGTTCACCTTCCGACACGATAATGAGACTAATCACATAGCCAAAACAACACAGGATTGGTCTAGGAACAACTCCAGGAATGTCTTGAATGGCCCAGCCAGAGCCCTGACCTAATAGCTGCTACATTACAAATGGAGAAACATTGAAAGGGGTCTGAATTCTGTCTGAATGCACTGTACAACACTTGTGTATCAGGAAAAAATTGTGGGTGGAGAGGTATCTCTGTCAGGTTTATCAGTGAAAGATATGTGTTGCAAGTCTTGGACTACTTGCATGTTATCCTGCTGCTCTTGCCCAACCTACTCTAGGCATTTACACCTTCCTGTTAATTATCCTTTGTACATATTTGGGCATTTTCCTTAGTTAGGAATCGCTCACATGCGAACTACTTCCTCTCCCACCCACTTTCTGAAACTCTCTCTCTCTCTCTCTCTCTCTCTCTCTCTCTCTCTCTCCCTCACTCACTCACTCACTCACTCCCTCACTCACTCACTCACTCACTCACTCACTCACTCACTCACTCACTCACTCACTCACTCACTCACTCACTCACTCACGCACTCACTCACTCACTCACTCACTCACTCACTCACTCACTCACTCACTCACTCACTCACTCACTCACACACTCTCTCTCTCTCTCTCTCTCGCTCGCTCGCTCGCTCGCTCATAGACACACACACACACTGTTTAGGGCTTGTCAGGATGTGATGTATACATATCCTATGCATGTTATGGGTAGTATCTCCTCGTAAGTCAGATCCATTTTTTGCTCCAATAAGGAAACCTTGTTTTTTCTCTGGCAAAGGCACACAAAAACCACACACAGCCGAAAATTCAGACAGACATGGCCTTGCAGGAAATTACGTCACACCACTTTGTCCTATTCCTCTTTTAATTCAGCATGATTTAGGCCACTATGGCCCATTGCCCAGTTGGAGAAAGAGGAAGTGCTTAATTTAAGTTTGTTATTCTATTTCCTTCTGTGCTTTGTTTTGTCGGCCCTTGGCCTCAGATTGCTATGTGGCTCATTATGAGCTTCCTGGTTCCTGTGTACGTGTGTGTGTTTTGGTGAGTGGAAGGGTGAATGATGCCATGGAAAACAAAAAAATTGTTTTTAACATCAGTGATGGGTCATTAGAATGGTTTAAAGATACAGTGTAAGGTTAGCTTTGGTATATTTAAGGATTTCTTTGGTGTAGACCAAACTTTTTCTTACCTGTATTCTGGTAATAAATATAAACAATATAAACAAACCATGTGGTCCTTGGTCATTTTTAAAGTCACACTTCCAAATGAGCTGTGGTTCTGCTGCTAGTGGGAGCCAATTTTTATGAAAAGCCTTTTTTTTTTTTACATTGAATTATTAAAAGACATTGTGAATATTGATAATGCAGCACAAGCTGTGGATAATAATAGCTGACGAACCACAATTTATAAGTGCTTTTTGTCATTAGGCAGTTCTAGACCATGTTAAACAGTGAAAATCTGTCTGGTAATCCGTAGTACAATGCATTCATGCATTAATGTGAATATTTGGTGTTGTGTAGTCACAACAAATGCTTTTGTCGTATGTCGTCATATGCACTGGTGTGGCGCTTTTGGAAAGCGGTACAGAAACATCAAGGATAGCGAATGAAAAACCTGCACTCTGGGGTGGACTATAAACAGGCTGGTTTCTTTTCTTTAGCAGAGAGTAGGAGCATTTTCATTAGTATTGTGAAATAGTGGATCATGTGATACTATAATACTGTTATCTGGGAAAAACTGTGAAATTGAATAAAAACAAAAAACAAAAATGTAAGGCAGGAGGAGTAAGAGCAAACATTGTGAAGTGTGTTTCTACAGTTGCTGTATTTGTTTTATACTTCTGTCTGATGCTCAGAACATAACTGCACCCACCTCCTCCATGCACTGGCTGTCCAAACACAAACTTAACTAATAAACAATAAAACAGCATCTGACTTTGTGCTCTGGCTGACTTATTGTGTCCTGGAAAGACCATGACTCTTGAATTTTTGTCAGTTGTACTCTGGCTGTCCACGCCCTGGTTTTTATCAGTCCAACAGGAAAGTAACTTTTTCAGGCAGTCGCCTGCTCAGGTAAGCGTGACAACTAGTGATGCGTGGTCCAGGTTTTTGACCTGCGCCCGCCCAAGAGTTTTGAGAGCTGTTTTGAATATTTGTTTATTAAAACTCTGGACCAGCCCGACAAGCAGTGTTTCTGTAAGTTATTTATAACTGAATACTGCTTTGTCACTTTTTCACACAACATTGTCTAATGATCTGAACCTGCCTGGCCTAGCATCACCAGTGACTGCACTGAGCCCAATGGCGTGGGACTGAAGTTTTAAGTTATTAAGTCATTTGCATCTAAACATTTTATTGTTCTGTTAAAAAGACCGTTTTGACGATTGCCTGCCTCTACAGAACTTGGCAAAGAGCATGGCTCTCTACCATGTCAATCAAAAGGCTCTTTCTGTCAACATTAGCTGTTCTAGGCTATGACAAGCAACAATACCTACTAGATATTCTGGTAATACGTAGAAGTCTGGCTTGTGACACAAATAACAAAAAAAATCTATTTACATAGGGAAATCCTCATGGCTTTCTAGACCTTTAATAATGTATAAGAAAAAAACATGCCTGTATGTTTTAGTTCATGTCATTTTAATTGATTTATCCAGTATTGTGACCAGCTGCACTGATGACACTGATTACAGTTTCCACCAATTTTGCCGTGCATATCTAGTTCACAACAAAGTCAGGAATATATGTCTTAATAAAGTAAAGCAAATGTTTTGTAAGTATCTGTAATTAACTAGCAAAACCCAAAGCTGTCATGAGTCAGCATTTTGTGATTCAGTTTCGAGGTTCCCAATCTTTACCCTCACCACTGACTCTACAACAGTCTCCCTCTATTGTGAAGATCCTAATGGTTTAGTCTTTTGTCTTTCTTTGTCTGGCAGGCACCCTCCCCGGCCACATGACTTATGACTAACTGCTAATCACACTGCAGCCAGGCAGTACAACTGCTTAAGTCTGTGCTTTTGGGTAAAAGACGTCTGCTCCTGTAATAAAAGATGATTCAACATTTACAGTTACCAATGAGCAAGTAGTTAGAGGGGAAATGCGCTGGAAGTTTGTCAAGCCTTTCAGTAAGGCCGTGTGTGCATTCTGCCGTTGGCCCCTCTGTGGTTTGATATGGAAAAGGGAATACAGTGGGGGGGGGGTTTCACTTGCACCTGGTGGCGTGTAACGTTTCCTCATGGTTTCCGTTCAACATGGCCTGATTCGCATGCTGGCAAAAGTGGGTCAGCTGGGATCTCACTGAGCGCATGGTTTTAAACAGTAGCATTGTGTGTCAGCAGGGAAATGGATTCTAGCTTAGGTGTAAACATGCAGGGTGTGAGATGCAGAGAAACCTGAGGGGGAAAGAACAGTGTGTGTGGGTACTGGTGTGTCTGTGCTTGTGTCTAAAGCACTACACTGAACGAAACTGAAGTGAGTCAGCAAACATGAAGGAATTGTGCAGAGGTGATCAGTACAGGTGTCTGCCAACATGCTTGGATGCAACCTTGTTTGATTTGTATAGAAGATGAATAAGAATCTGAATCAGAATTTGCTTGTTTTACCACTACACTGACACCTTGAGAAGGAAAAAAACTAAATATGAAATGCACTGTTATGCATTATGTGGATGTTATGTATAGTGTAGAAGAACCAGTGATCTCTGTGTCCTGGGCTAAAGACAAAATAGATTAAAGACAGAATGGATAAAAGTAAAACAATGGATTAATAAAGAAGAATGTAATTCTTTATATATTTTGTTTAGATCTGTGTGTTACCAACACTACTGAGTATTCCTACTCATCCAGTCAGAATTTGCTTTCAACATGGGCATAAGCAAGTTGTGAAAGAAAGTGTGCTGTCTGCTAATATTGTAAACTTCCCCACTGAATTCTTGTGTGAGCAGTTATCTGCCATGTCTTACCATGTGATGGCGCCCTCTGACCTGTGGTGTAAAGGGGCACAAGGACATATTTGACATATTTCCGGATTGGTTGCTGTTTCCGAACACACGTCTCTGTGTCCTGTGCCCTGCCTGCCCTTCCCATCATGCCTCTGTAAGTGGTTTGGAATCTGGTGTTTCCTGCACAACCTCTCTGGAGTATCTGCATTAATACAGCTGTCCATGGAGCTTGGTGGGGCTGAACTGTTTCAGTGTCAAAGGGTGTGGAACAGAGGGACACAGGGCCAATCCCAATGTGGCTTCACTGGAAAAATATTTCCCATCCACTTCCATGGCATGCCTGGAATTCCTCTCGCAACTCCATGCGGTGCTTTTGAAGTGTGTTTGTAGCCATGCCTCCTCAGGCAGGGGAAAAGGAAATATTTGCCCGTCCTGAAATAAATGGGCTTTAATTGCAAGGCCAGCAGCAGTTTGCGCTTTGATGAGTAGAATTGATATTTGATTTTCTGGAAAAATTTCAGTGGTACCATCAATTTTGTCCACGTGTGTATACACAAACTATCATTGTGGGGTTTCCATTGATACATGCGGAACAATAAATTCTGGATAATGCTAAATCTAAGCCTAACCCTAACTTAAAGATCAATTTGAGAAAGGTTAGCCGAAATATTGTTTGTGTTCTTACTTAAAACACTACTAGCAGAAATGATGAATGCTTTTTTTTTGTGTGTGTGTGTGTGTGTGTGTGTGTGTGTGTGTGTGTGTTTTTAGTACATTCTTTATTTACTTCATGTTCATTCAAGACTGTAAGTTTAGCAACCCTAACAAAGGTGCAGCATAACATTAAAACTACCTGCCTAATGTATTCAGGTCCCCCTCCTACTGCCAAAACAGCTCTGTTTATGTATGGGAGGAGTGAATGCCAAAACCCAAGCTTTCCTAGCAGGGTTTCCCTGCCAGCTTGCCTTTCTTCCATATTGCATCCTGGTGTCATCATTTCGCTACGTAAGCGATGCACAAGCACCCGGTCCTTGATGTTTTGAAGGTGCATTTTGTTTAAATAAATAATAAGGAAAAACCAAAATAGCTGAATCAGTAACAAACCATTTTCGTCACAGGGACCAGCCAAGTGCCCCCACAGTGTTAAAAATGTAGTGGCGTGTTTTTGTTTGTGTGTGTGAGTGAAATGGGCCATTTAGAAGCTCTGAGCTCCAGGAGAATTTGTCTCTGCAGGATATATGGCTGTGAGCAGAGGCTAAGAGCCCAGAGTGAATTTACAGAATTTGCAGGCCATCAGCTAACCGTGTGTGTTTTTGCTTGTGTGATCCAGGGAAAACCTGATTGTTGGTCCAGACAGTGAGTTGACTATTTTAATATCTCCAGTATGAGAGAGGGGGAAAAAAAAGAAAAGTATGCTTTAACCCAGATAAACTGTGTTCTGTTAAAGCGTGCATTAGGATTGTGTAGTAATTCTTCATAGACTAGATATCAAATTACAGGGTGAACACACCCAGCTGCAACGCAACAGCTTCCTAATTATGAAATGTACCTCAAGCTAAAAACTGAAGTATGTGTTTCACAATCTTTGCAGGTATTATTCTAACCATTCCATAGATCATATATATAAGTGAGAGCTAGGATACTAAAACAGAAGTAAAGTTAATAATAAGCAGATGTTGCAGTATGTTTTCATATGAAAATGTTCTGCCAGTATCATGTGTCGTGATTATGTCTGATTGTGACTTTGTGATGTCTGAGTGTCCTGACTATATGCATATACGTTTCCGGCATCAGAGACCCTGAAGCTTTGGAGTTAAATTGTCTTGTTTGTCTAGTTCCAGAGGTAATGCAACATTGCACCATTACCCTAAAGAGCAAAAATGATCGTTTTGGTGTCTTTTTGAGTACAAATAAATTAGTGTTGCTGCAAAGAACACAGTAAATGTATATAATCCAGTACATATTTATAACCCTTTTTTTTTTAACCCAATTTCGAATTTTAAAAATCTTGGTGAGGAAAGAAGGATGGGATGACAGGAGTTATTGTGACCCTAATTAGCATAAAGTCTCATTATGCCAGAGTATATTTTTCCTGACCAGTTTGATTTTGTCATTACTTAAAGAATTTACTAGTTGAATGATGTTGCAAAGACCTGCTGAATATTCACATCACCTGCCTTGTGAGAAGGTCAGTTCAGAAGTCGATCAATTAAAAACGTGTGGTGAAACGATTTTTTATTAATACATTTGAAAACATTTTAATTATTAATCAAAGACCCCTTTCCCCAGAGCTGAATCAGCTGTCTTTATCTGTGGCTTTATGGGGTCAAAGGGGTCACTGCGAGTGTAGTGTGGCTATTGCATTGTGTACACAAGTCTGTTTTTGTTTCAGTTCATCCACTGTGCGCTCTCTGAGCCAGGGGCCTTTTCACGTGTGCATGTGACTTTACTGATATGGCCTTGCTTGTGTGCCATTTCTTTCTTTTTTTATGACTCTGATCTCTTCCTGCGTGCCCTCAGGCTGCTTGGTCACTGTCTCAACTGTAAGAAATTTGTGATATCGAGTTGGTTTAATAAAGACTGTCAACATGAGATTGATGAGCCAATATTTGATGTGCGTGTGTTTGTTTTTCCGCACTCCCTAAATGAGCATTCGTTGTGATTGATCAGTGCTTTGGATTATTTAGCAGTATTGTCACTGAGAGGAAATGTGTGTTGTCGCATTTCTTGCTCAAGGCTTCCTATTTGTCTCTGATAGCATCAGAACGAGAAAAAGGAGGAACCTTCCCACGCCTGGTTCATCTCTCTGCTGTCTGAGAGAAGGTTTTATCAGTGCTTGGGCAGGTCCCATTTGGAGCTGCTAATTGAACCTCCCCCCACAAACTGCCTCTTTAGCTGTAACACCACCACCCAATAGAATGCCTGCTGTACACATTCCAGAAAGAGGTCAAGAACACAACCTCCACGTGTCAGGAAAGTTGTCCTAAGATAAGTTTAGTAATGAGATTTATTCACACAGCTTTCTCATTTATGTACTTTGCTGTTAACTTGGTAAACCTCCATTGTTTTATGCACACACACACACACACACACACACACACACACACACACACACACACACACACACATTCATGAACAATGAACACCATTTGACCAGTTGTAGTTTCACAATATTTTACAAGGTTTTGCACATTTCTGAAAATCCCCATATGTTTATTTTCTCATATGTTCTCATATATAAGGCCAGCAAACACACTTATTATTTGTGACTAGCGTCACTGCTGAGGTACCTTTGAGCAAGGTACCGCCCCCCCCCCCCACTGCTCCGCGGGCGCCTCATTGGTGGCAGCCTCCTGCTTCACTTAATGAATAGGTTAAATGCAGAGAAAACATTACACTGTGTTTCACTTGTATGAGTATGCATATGATAAAAAAAACATTATTTGGTATTTGTATTTGATGTTTTATTTGCCTTACAGCCTGTTAGCATCATGCACACTGCATGGTGTAGCTTGCCCTAATCTGCATACAGTAATTTCCATCAGATTTAATTACCGGTATTTGGTTTCTGACACAGTATCTGATCAATAAACATGAACAAAAGTACAGGATGCGTCAAGCATATATTCAAGTATTTGTTTAGGCTGGTATTTGTTTCATTATTTAAATCAGAGTCAAAAAACGTTATTAATTTGAAAACATGACATTTCTTCCAAGATCAATAATCATCCCTTTTATATCAGACTAGAACTCCTCAGCACTCTCCTTTACATTTTTTTAGAAGTACAATTTATTTTATTTATTTTATTTTTTTATTTTAAACCAGGAGTCACTGGAATTTGTTCAGAGATGTTCCAAAATACACAGATGTTCAAAAATATTTGCCAAATCCTAGGGGACTGTAAACAAAGTCAGATTTCTACTGAATTTTCAACTGATAAAATCACTTTCTCAGGTAATGTTACCACAGTCAGCTCAGCCCAAAACTCTCAATGCAAAGGTGGGTTTTTTACTAAGAAACCAAAGTAGAATAATTGAACTAAGTGAAAGATATTCACTTGGTAAGAAACAAAGACTTCAAGTCACGTTATTAGCTTGACTGTAATTCTGATTGTTGAACACTGAATGAATATTTGAATGATCGAGCTGAACCAAGAGACAGATGGACCAACAGCAACACAGTGAATTACTGAATATGTATGAATTTAGTATAAGACATTGAAATAACTCATCAAGTTAATTGGCTACCAAGGTTACAGTACTAAAACTGAAGCTGGCCTTTTATTTCCAGTTCAGCCTTAAACTAATCCTTATTGTCCATTCGACCTTAAATGGTGTAACATTACAGTCTATCTGCTGCACCATTTATGGTAGAATGAACAAATTCTAGCTAGACAATGGTAACGAAACTTGAGGATGATGTTTGCAATGGAACAGATACTTGGTGCTCTGGTAAAGCAGCTAAACTGACACTTAAAATAAGTTTCTAAACAAAGATTTTTTTTCAACTGATAAAACTTTGCTTTTTCTATTTTGTGCCGTTGCCGAATTCTCAAATATGTGATATTTCACAAGCTGAAACATACTAAACATCTCAAATTATGCATGACAAACAAAATAGTTCTTTATAATAATAAAACTAAAACACCTGCATACTACATGTGGACTGAATTTGCCTAGGTGTAACATAGAAGGTTTATGTGCAATAACTTTAAACTGTTTACCCTGTTAATAAGGCATGTACATTATTGTCTGTATCTTGGAAATAATGATGGAACATAAGTGCATCGGTGATTAATATGAAGTCAGTCATTTAGCTGCATCAATTTTTAAATCATATTGAATTATTTAATAAATATTATGAATAATTATTAATACATTGTTGTAAATGTATTCAGTGTATGCACTTTTTTTGGGCCAAAATAAGAGCAATCGCCTTTTTTTCCCCAATGATAAAGCATTTTATTTTTTCATTGGCTATGTCCAGGATAATGCTGAATAGTATCAAAATGATGGAACCAATGTTGGTGAAATTGGTGGTGAAGGAGATTTCATTGTGCACTGAATTGTTTCCTTAAAAATCTTTATCGAATTGAGTCTTGAGTTAAAGTTCAGAGATTTACGCTCAGTTTTATGTTGTTGTTGTTGTCAGTCTTTGCATTGCAATGTTTTTCCTGCAGCCAAAGTTTTCCTGCCAGTTTCTGTTACTGTGCGAGTGCGTATGCGCCCGCTGCTCCCTGAACTTTCCGGTACGTAGCCAGATGTTTTCTTCAGGGTTTCCAAACAGCACAACATGAGTTTTCATATGCATGTACAGCTAAAATAAACTACTATCAGTCTCCTCTCTAAAGAGGAAAACAGCACACCTGTTCACAGAAATGCTTCTCTCCGAACTCTTTTGTATTTCCAGGTTTTCTTTTAACTGGCGGCACATTGTGCAACAGCTGCCCCCTTGTGGGCCCCTGCAAAAGGGGGGCTGCAGCAGGTAGGCCGAGTGGCTCCACCTGTTCAGGGAAGTAAAGCAGGGACTTCCAAGAAAACAGAGGAGGAGGAACTAAACAGACCTTGCCACTTGGCCCTAACTTCCTATTAAAGATTAACTGTGGCCTCCATTGCTGAAACTGCAGATCAGTGTCTTGCATAGTTCTCTCTCTCTCTCTGTCTCTCTCTCTCTTGTTCTCTCGCTCTCTCATGCAAACACACTTATTTCAGAGTGCAACGGCTGTTTATAAAACAGAAGGGTCTGGTACTTCACACTCAAAGTTTGTGCAGAATACTCAGTACACACACAATTCTGTGAAAATGCACCAAATTATTAAAAAGAAATAAAATAGTTAGCAAACATAATCCACTACTAAAAGCTTCAATAATAATTGTTTAATTAACTAGTTATACAATGGCTGTGTAACCACATTTCTGACTGTAACCCTGCGCTGTTTCAACTCGGAATTTATTTGATGCATGTTGGTTTCTGTGTATGTGTTGTGGTTTGTGTGTGTGTGTTTGTACTCTGGGCAAGGACAGCGATGAATGAGCATGCGAGAATGTGCAGCGTTTGGTCAGGTGGCTTCTGATCAGGCCCTAGAACAGTTCAGAGAATCCAGCTTTGACTTCCCCTTACTTGGGTCAGCATGTTCCTGCTCACACACCCTCCGCATTCTCTTACTCACTCATTCTGTTTTTTTTTTTCCTTTTTTCCTTTCCAAGCCCTAATCTCACTTACACAGACAGGGTGCAGTTATTCAAGCAATGCCCCCTTGTCTTCCTTCTCCACACATTGACTCGCTCTTATCTATTCTGTACATATTCATTCTTTTTCATGTATTTATCATAGTGCATCATTTGTTCTTCTTTTTATACTGTTCTAGCATTATCAGCACTTTTTACATTCTGCACCACTCTATTCTTTTTCTTGTACAACCGTTTCAGTTGCCTGGTATAATGATCTCAGTCTCTCTCTCAATCTCTGCCTCTCATTCTCCCTCTCCGAGTTACGCAGCATGCCTTTTATGGAAAAGAACGAGTGCTGGGGTGATTTCATACCGTTTCCCCTCCTACTATAGTGTTGGAGTGACCAGAATACCCCCGATGATGCCATGACTAGATCATTTGTGATGTCTGTCTCTCTCTCTCTTTCTGTCTGTCTGTCTCTCTCTCTCTCTCTGTCTGTCTGTCTGTCTCTCTCTCTCTCTCTCTCTCTCTCTCTCTGTCACACACACTATCTCTCACACACGTTTGAAACAAAAGCCTGCATTTTTCACCTACCTCAGGGGACTTTCCCCCACATTCGACCGAACATTTCCAGCATGCTCACAGCAGTGACAGATGTTTTGTGTGCAATTTACTCCACAGTAGTCAATGCACTTATTGTTGCTGTGTACGACATTTTGAAGCGCAAAACCCCAGGTGCATTGTGATTAGCCTTTTAATGACACTAACATCCAGGGTGGTTTCAGCAGTGCAGCTTTTAGAAGCTCCATTCCCATGGTTATCTGATGCATATTGTATGCTATTGGCCACTAATTCTGATAGAAGCTCCCTTATATGTAATCCACACTTCACTCTGTACAAACTTCAGTGCACCTGGTTTTATCAGGATAGTGGTCTAACTCATGCCTTAATTTATGACACTAAATGCTTCAGAACCTATACTGGGATGTTTTCTTTTCAGCTGGTTAAAGGGAACATAGAACATTTGGAACGTCAGATTTGCGTTTTGTGTGTGTCGACTTTGACCTTCATTTTATGAAGATGCTTCCAGTCATTTGGTTGCGCCTCGTGTACATATATTTTAAATGGACAAAAGTATTGGGATGCCTGACCATTACATCAACAGGGTCTGCAATTTGGAGCTGTTTTCCATTTGCAGCTATAACAGCTTCCACTCTTCGTGGAATACTTTCCACAAGATCCTGGAGTGTTTTTTGGGAAATTGTGCCCATTCATTCTGTAGAGCATTTATGAGGTCAGGCACTGATGTTGGGTGAAAAGTCTTGGCTCGCAGTCTTTGTTCCATTTCATACCAAAGGTGTTGGATAATTAAAAGGTGGGTCCCCACATTTATATAGTGTACTATAGGTGTGTGTCTGTGTCAGAAATGTTATTGATTAGTAATGTAATTGTGTGTGGGTGTTAATTGTTTGTGAGTGATAATGTCAGATGTCACAACATTTAAGCTTTAAGCTTTTCTTTGAATAGTTAAAACATTTATTGTAGTTAGTCACATGACATCAGTCAAAGTGTAATCGTTGTGACATTCCTAATGTGAGTGGCCTTTAGCATTGAGCAGATAAGGAAGGGAACAAGGAGCTGTAGACTGCAGGTGATACTGTTTTATTGTTTATTATACGATAAGGTAAACTAGCTGTGCATGTTTTAGTGTGAGTGGTGTCACCCACAGCGCTGTAATCTGCCCTCCACATTCCACACACATGCCTGATGGATGCATCATCACTTTTGTCCACCTCCGCTAGCTGTGTCTCATCCTGTATGCCAACTTTTTGTTTGACACCCTCATTCTTCTCTGCATTTTCTCTTTCTTGCGAGCATAACAGTGTTTATGCTTTGAGATTGCCCCATATGTCTTGTCTGTCTGGTTTATTGTGGGGGTGTGTGTATGTGCAGTATGTGTTACTTCTGTTGCTGTGTTTATGAAAATGTATTACCTAGAAAATCCATCAGCTGGAATGTTTGGCATTCCCTTCCCTGACACCTGACTACAAGGTACTACCAGAAAATGCATTTGTTTTCCCCTCTTTATCTTTCTTTCCTCCTCCCTTGATCAGCACAAATGATCAACAGCAGCGCTTTGGTTTTATATGTTGTGTAGACGACATTCTGCATTAGTCTGACTTTCCTTCAGTTTCCCAATCTTTACAGACACATAGGATGAACAGATAGGCTTTAGTATGTTATTAGGCTAATCACCCACAATTTTGTCTGCGATTTTGCCTCCTTGGCTGAATTGGATGCTAATCATGCTGTTAACAGCCTCTGAAGTGGAGATTAGCATGTCAGTGTGAGGTCTTTATTTAGCAGTCTGCTGCAGAGCAGGCTCATACAGGCTTGTCTTAGCCCCTTTTACAGCTGAATTGTTCTATGATAGCTGAAATGTCACAACAGATACATGTTTACCTTTGATTGAAAAATTAAACCGATAGGATTTTTCTTTCTCTTTTGCTAACCCTTTTTATGATGACAACTTTTTTCATCATTTATCAAGATTTCAAGCGTGCAGTACATTCTTTAGTATATAAAACATGTATGCATTGACTATTACAAAGATATAAGTCTATATATTAGATCATAATGATCTAATCATATATTAATCATCCATTTTCACCCCTTGTGCACCATATGTACCCTGTAGGTGAACTTCTTCTGTGGAAGTGATGTAATTCTCTATCTCTGTCTGTACAAATATGGGTGATGACAGATTCTCATTCACAAATGCAGTTTTTTAGGCTATAATATAAGTTAACTATACACTTTTGGTCCATAATGAAAGCAAATTAATCCTGCACTTTCCCTCTTTGTCCAACATATAGTTCAAAAAAACATTTTTTAGTGTAGGACAATAGAATGCTAGGCCAACAGCTGTCAGCAACTGAAAGGCGACTGATCTAAGTAATGTATGATTAAATATAGCCATTGTTTTTACAGCAAGAGAGATTCAAAGCAATCTGAGATTGCCTTTCATGTAATAGCAAGACTATTTCCTGCTATTCTTAACTTGCTCGAGGAGGAATGCTGAACAGAAAATGGAAGAATGGTGACCGACTCTCATGTCCTTGGGAACTTTTGGGCAGCTTTTTCTTGGTGCACACCCAAAGCCTTATTACGCACAAGCGCTGCTGCGCTATTCTGTTCTTACGTCGCTTTCAGTTGTACGTTCAAACCTGAATACGCACCCTGCTCAGACGCACGCATGGAAAATCTTTCTTTCACTCTTGCATTACCAGTGTTTGCAAAGAGATTTTGATGTTTGCAAAGAGATATTGAACCCAAGAAATGTTCTCATGCATTTGTGTGCAGACCTTTGCTTGCATTTTGTGCCTCAGACAACCTGAAAAAAGTCAATAAAAAATATTAAACTGCCCAACGATGTTTTCAGGAGTAGTAAATGCAGGGTTGGAGTTTTTGCTGTAGGGTGTGTTTTGGGGGGGGGGTACAGTTTAGAGCTGCTTTGAGGGGCTGTGGGTTTGCCAGATTCCTCTGAAATGAGCTCAGTCTAGCCCTGCTGTCTAGACGCGGACACACTGGCGGGGCCTAAATGCAATCACTCGTGCAGTACAAAAATACCCCTGCCCCTCAGATCAGGACTCCAGGAAGTGTGAGTGTGTGTCAGTGGGGAAAAAAGGAACGAATCGCCTCTTCCTTCTGCCTCTTAAGCTTGTAGGCTATCTCCCATCATTAACCAGCGGACTGACTGCTGTGAAAACTTTGTGACCAATACTTATTTAAGGTGCTAAAGGTTCAAATAACTGATATTACAGATAATACAAATGATTTTATAATATTTTAACTTTAGACCTAGTCTGCAGTCTGTACAATACTGATGTGAGAACTTTTAGAATCAGTGGAATTGTTTCTTTTAGGTAAGAATTTTGTCATGTTCATTCAGACCTTTTTGGGCCGTGGTCAGGTGCTGACAGGTTTTTTTTTTATTTCCTCTGCGGTCAAGTTGGAGTTTTGTCATGAAACACTACAACAATTTGTTGGCAACACTCAGGTTGGAAAACAACCTTGTCAGACTATATTTTTGGTTATTTTCTGGGTTGGGTTTTGGGCTATTTCACTATTTTAATCTTCAGCTCAAAATTTCAGGCCTTATTTGAGCCTCCGAAGAATCTAGAGGCAGATATTGCACATTACGATTACTACAGTTACTTGTGTGGGGGCGCTCTCCTGAAAATCTGATTGTCCTTTTTTCCGCTGCCAAGACCCAGCTGCGTCTTGCCCAAGTGCAAGTGGAGTGTGTACTCTTGAGGCTTTGGGCTGAAGGCCTTTAGCCCTGGCAGCTTAACACACAGCTCAGTTACAGTCTGGCCCTTCCCCTTTGCCACTGTGCAAGTTTCCTGTAACTCATTCCTCTTACCAGTTGTGCACAACGGTGTAGTTCTGTCTGCAGGGAAAAGCAGTGATGCTTTATTTGAATGTTTAAACTCTTATTTTCTACTCAGTATTTGTGATGGGCAGGAGTTATTGTCAGTTTCCAGTTCAGCTGTTTTCAACAAGCATGCAAATAATTCCATGTTAAATATATGTAACTTCTGTATTCCTTAGCTACCAGCCACTCTTAAGTACCTCAGGGAAGAATGTAACAGCTCTAGACTCTGCCACAAAGCCATTGTGTTTTTATCCCTGTTAGCTCGATGAACCTGAGGAACATCTCTGCGGTGTTGTGACGTGACAATCCCAGATGCGTCATGAGTGACGCTCCTCAAGCTGAATTGGGAAGTTGGAACGATTATGCCATCTACACCCAAGTTCCTCCACTATTCTTTAGTGGTTTAGTGTTGCATCCAAAGCTAATAATACTTGACACTGCCAGTAATCAATTTTCTTTTATGTGTCGCGTCATTGCCGTTACCCTGCAGCGTCTCACAGATGGCAGGGAAGTTATGGTATGTAGAAATCTTAGGAGTTAAAATATGTCCAATTTGATTGATTTGCATTCTTTCTCAACAAAATGTAATCATACTTAATGAGAACACTGGCTTGGTTTAAACCAGCTACATGGATTCCTTTGAAGACAGATCTTTTCTTCGGTGCGCTTGATTCTGAATATACTGTACGTATCAGCTACTGGGCAGCTCATCCTTTCACTTTGAAATCCTCAGCAGATTAAGTCTCACTGTTCTCTGTAGTAAGGCAGTGACCTGTTTGGATGAACTACTGGGACAGATCAGTTCTTGAGAAATCATGGTACAGAGTACAAACATCAACGTCAGACCTGGATCCAGAAAGAAAAAAAAACCTTTATTTTAGCCATGGAAATTTCAGAAAATTAATATATCAACAATTTTATGCATTCAACTGAACCAGCTAGTCAAGAGATGAGTCATGACATAATAACTATTAAGGAGAATTAATCTTCCCAGAGAACACTGTGAATATCAACCTGCATCCTTCTACTTCTCAGGCAGTTTAGAAATCGGACATATCCTCTACTATTTTTTGTTTAAAAATTATCGCATATATTATAGTTGTATGTGCATATGAATGCTGTCACGAGTACTCGGTTTAAAAATAAATTTGCTACCAAACAGTTCCCTTATCTGTGCATCAGTGTAGGTATAAATGGACTGCATTAAGTGTGATTCTGCCTGGGTCAAGTATATATCTTGTCATGCAGCTGCAGGTGATATAGAGAGGTCATAGATTGTGTCACATTTACCGAAATGAAGCCCTGCCAACTTTGCACCACACACAGAGCCCGTATCTCTCTCCACTTTGAGAGAAATAGCAAAACAAAACCTACCTTTGTGCACATTTCATCCTGGATGTCCCATACAATCTCACAAGGGTATGACGTCATGCTCTCATGGTGAAGATGTGCAGCTCTAAGCACCGCCATGTGACTCATGGGCTTTCATCTTTTCAAAGACACAACTAGAAATAACAAGACAGGAAAGTGAACAAAGGGGTCTAGAGGCCACCGGCTGCTTTTAGGAAGAGCGGGTGATTTAACAAGAACGTCTCTCTTTGGTCTGTCAGCAGAGGGGCTGACAGCGTGGATAAAACAGAATGTCAATGAGCAGAGCGGAGAGGTCAGCTTGGAAGTACATTTGTACAGAAAGTACTCTGGATGCCAAGGTGAACTCCTTTGTAGCATTGGAGTGTGACAGCAGTGGGAGGTCATGTGTGTAGCTAAAGGTCTTGACTGTCATTTAACTATGACTTTTTGAGTTTATAATAAAGGCTAGATAAAGGAATAGTTTGCAAGAGTTAGTTTCACCCTGATTCACAATAAGTCAAATAACATGGTAGGTGTTTACATTACAAGTAATGGACACCTGTAACCCACCAGTTTATACCATGCAAAGTGTAGCACGATTGAATTGTAACTCTGGATAAGAGCATTTGCAAAATGCATAAATGTTAAGGTTAAAGCACAGATCTGGGCAAAATTATACTGGATATCAAGAACAATTGTGGCAGTCGATTTTATGTTTTTATCTGATAACATCAAACAGTGTCAGAAGCCACAAAAGCGATCACAAACTTATTTCAGATGCAGGCTTCGGATGGAAACTGTGTGATGTATAAACAATTCCTGCAGTAAGTTTTATGTTGAAACGTTAATGCATTCATTAGTAATTAGTAATGTCTGTGTGTTTGCCTCACCATCGCCTGACTTCTGATCCTAGCGTTAACAGTTAACATCAAACAATGATCATTTTGTGCAGTACTGTATGTTTAGTTAGGTTTTGTATTATTAATGTATTTATTTATTTAAATTCCATACACTTGTTGTAAGGTTACTGTCAACTTCAGAGCACCCCTGTTGCATTCCAGCCACACCTAATGAACTTCAGCAGCTTTGCGTGCAAGTCTTTTTGGTTGTTCCGCAGCTTCAAAGCAAATGGACTTCATACACTGGGTTCTGCATGCCTGCCTCCACCATGCACACTCACTCACTCACTCTCTCTCTCTCTCTCTCTCTCTCTCTCTCTCTCTCTCTCTCTCTCTCTCTCTCTCTCTCTCTCTCTCTCTCTCTCGTGTGCTCGGACTCTGGGTATTAATAGAAACAGATGCCTTGTTGTCTCATTGATGTTACATCTGGCCGTTGTTGAGCGTGCTCCAGACGGACCGGCCGCTCCACTCTCATGCCGCCCGGCTTCCTGTCCCACCATGCCTCGCCTGGCCTCAGCCACCCTTCCGGAAAGCAAACATCCCGCCTCCTCACTCAGCTGCCCCGCCATCCTTTCTGTCCCTCCACCCGCATCCTTTTTTCCTCTCTTTCTCTGGCCCCTCTGCAGATGTGCTGCAGCAGCGGGAGAAGCTCCGGCACTTCAAACGCAAAGCTAAACTCTCTGATCTCACTCACCTGGCCAAGAGAGAGAGTGAAGTGGCAGAGTGTGTGTATAGGCCACTTAGAAGAATGTGCAGAGTTTAAGCTCTGATGTCTGCCAGTTCAGCTGCTGACTCTGGGGAGATCAAACACACTTGGCCCACGGTTCTCCGCTTACTCATCCGATTAATGACTGTAACTGGCAACTGATGAGGCCGACAAAGGCACAGCAGGGGACAGAAATAAAGAGATCCTTTACAGATCCAAAAGAATCCAGACACCTGCTTGTTCAACATTTCTTCCAAACGCTTAGCTCTTAACATAGTTGTCTCTTCCCCCTCTTTACTTCAGTGACAGCCCATAACTTCTAGGTGGCCGTTTCTTTAGGATTTGGAACTGTGCTGCTGTATATTGATTTCATTTATATACCAATCCATATTATCCCAAAGGCGTTCAGTAGAGCATCGCCCTGCCACCTCATTAAATACTTTATCACTCATAATAATCACTCAAAAAAAAATATTTGCTCAACAGTGTTTTGCATTTACATTTGGCATATGCTCCTTAGCCCATAAAAATGTTCATGGGTGCTTTTTAGGCTACAAAAGACACTATGTTCCTCACACTAGTAAACCTAGACATCAAGAGCGAACTAAGATTCTACTAGAGATAAAGGTAGTCCTCTACCAGGACCCTTTCAAATCACACAGAGAAGAGATGGAAAACAGTTTTTGTCTTAGTGCTATTCTAAGTACTCAATGAAGAGGTAGGTTTTTTACTTGGCATTTGAAGACAGCGAGAAACTCTGCAGTTCTAATAGTCAGGGGAAGTTCATTCCAGCACTTTGGTACTGAAACTGAGAAGAGACTTAATCGCTGTTTTCTACCTTTGAGAAGAGATGTTGAAGTGGAATGTGAGAATTTTGGTGTTTTGATGACCAGATATTCTGCTGGATTCTGAATCAGCTGTAAAGGTCTTAAGTTCTTCAGAAGGAGGCGAGTTAAACATACAAAACAACAGTCCAATCTTGAGATGACAACTGACTTTAAGGTTCTGAATGACTGGTGAGAAATGGACTAATTCTCCTGAGGTTATAAAGAATGGAAAAGAGGAGAGGGCCAAAAAGTGAGGCCAGAGGAACACCTGTTGTAAGTCTACTTTGTAGACACCCCACTCAAGGTAGGATGTAGTCCATTGTATTAGTGCCAAATAAATTCAGTGTACCCTCTCCCACTAACATCCCCCCCCACCCCCACCCCCCCAAAAAAAAATACAAAAAACAAACAAGGGTTAAATTCTGGATAACTACATAACATTTTCCAAATGGCAATGTGGCTGAAAACAAGCATACGTTCAGCATACTTGGAGAGACTGCGCAAGAGCTTGTGCTTGCCTGTCCCTGTGCATAAAAATAAACATTTGCATGTAGTACAAACATAAAGACAATGACATTGCCCCACATGTGACCCCGTCCTCCTCTGCTCCAGCTATTAACCTCCCGGATGTGTGAGAAAAGGAGGAATGTAGCCATGCATTTATGTCTCCTCTCTCTCCCACGGTGTCTCACTTTCTTGCTCCGGCTGGTCACATGAGAGAGAGACGAGCAGGCTGTGACTCAGCGGCTGCTCATGCTAACTGCAGAGAGTGAATGAAGCAGCTTCTGCCCAGCCCCTCTACCTGACGCCTTTGAGCTGTTTGTACACCAATCCATCAACTTTATTTGGACTGTGTCCAGTACTTATTACCAAATTACTCACAAAGTTCTCGATTTGCATTATTTGCGTGACATCTGTGTGGCCGTTTCCCTCTAGTTCTTTCAAGTTTTGTCCTGACTGGATTGAGTGCAATGTTGCAAAAGCAGAGAAAAGTACAGTTTTAAGTCTTCGTTGTGAAGTTAGTACAAGTGCAATGTTGCTGAATTATTAACTAATGATGGAGTTAAGGGCAATGACAATAAGAGTTTTGTACTAACTGTGATAATCATAATCTCTCTCTGACTCATTTTTATGTCCTCCAAACTTCCTTTGCTACACGCCTGCTCCATGCCCCCCCCCCCCACCTCTCCCTAAACACCCTGTTCCTGTGTGAGAGAGGCCGTCTCGTCTCCTCCCCACGGCTCTATACATTCTGTCTCTGATAACATCAGGTTGTGTGAGATTAACTCTCATGAGGGTGCACTTAAACTCACCCTGTTCACCTCACGCTCGCGGGCTGTGCCGTTTTCGGCAGCCCTATCTCTCCCCAGGCAAGCTGCAGTGTGTCACCCTGCTGATAGCACAGTCTTCTTTGTCCTCCCAACACATCACATGTCCTGAACAACTCTATTGTGCTTTCACACCACAAAGCGCAGTTTTTTGGTCCTGTCAGCCTTGTTGCTAAGCAGTTTGCTGATGTGGGTGAGGGAAACTATAACCGCTTGTTTATCAGCAGACAGAGGACAGAGGATTCAGGGATAGGGGAACAGATAAAAAAAATGTTCTCATAAAAGAAAAAGATGACTCTTGAAGCCCATATTCCCGCCCTGTTATTAAATTACACCCAGCTACATTTCTAGCCATAGCTTATTACCATGGTATGTTGGGAATTTAATGTCTGCTAAATGTAATCCAGGTCTTATTTAGGAGATCACACTCACAGTAGGGCTGTGTTAGTTCTGCAATTCTCTTAACACCAATGATGAAAAACAGATTCATATCAATAATATAGTATTTCAGTGTAACAGTATTGTTTTTAGTTTCATATTACATAAAAAAATTTATGCAGCATATAATGTCTGGCGTGACACATTTGTCACATTAATTTTTATTGCCAAGAAGGCTAGACGGACATTAGAACTTTGAATGATGACACTGTCAAATGTTCAACTAACTGAATCCTATTCAACGAATTAATCAAATTGGAAGTTACAGCACAAAATCTCAGTCCTGCTGTCCTAGGACATTTCAGTGGACTGAGCAGCTGTTGTGGTCTGAAACCATAAAGTGAGACAGAGCAGCCTGACCCCTGTATGTCCAGCCCCTACTGGCCAGAATGTTGGAAACTCAGCTGTGTACATACTGCTCTGTGTGTCTTGTTAAGCCCAGTGCTTCCTGGCACAGGCTATGAATATGTTTAGTGTGACTATGAATGGTGCAGTGTGGTGTGTAGACATTAAGTCTGAAAATGTCTGCATAAAGGTCAGTTTTGAATAATAGTGTTGAACTGTATGTGGACATATACAACAGCAATACTTGCCATGCTTCAGGACAGAATTTTATGCGTGTTTTTGATTGCATGTTTGCAGAGTGCAGCCAAAGGTCTGTTCCAGGTGTATCTGCAGGCATGGTGGTCCATGTTGCTTTTCCTGCACAGGAATGCTGTTATTCCTGGAATGAAACATCAGCGGTGGCACTGGGATGTCAGTCTGTTCCTGGATGTAAGCCAGTTTTAGAGAGATGGAGGAAGGTGCAGGATCAGGGCACTTAAAACTTGCTGGCACTATGATGGGTGGTCTGCATTAGGTGGGGTATTTAGGGATGTTTCTTTCGATTTTATCAGTTATTGAGCAATGTATAGATTATTTTGATGTGAAAAAGGTAAAGAAAAAGGTTAACCTATACACGTCTGATTAACTTAATAACAGCAAACTAGCAAATAAGGCAAATGGACTAAACAAAAACAGAACTTTCCAAACTACTTTTTTGGGAAAAGATAAGCATTGGAAATACTTACAATTTGCAAATACGTTTATGAATCTTTATCAAATTGAAAATGTTCATCATGTAACATTTATGCATTTAACTGATGCTGTTATCCACAGCAACTTGGAATGTAATCATGTTACATATATATGAGAGTGTAGTCTCTTAAACCCTAGTATAGCTACTGTAGTGGTACAGGCGGTTCGGTGCACGCAGTTCTACAGAGAATACGTGGCAGCCTCTGTGAAAAGATTAATGAGAGTTCCACCTGAACGCAAATGTTTGAGTTCCCTTAATGTTTGAGTTCCCTAATAATGAAGTCCCCAAAATCCCTGAGTTACTTGTTTGTTTGTTTGTTTGTTTTGTTTGTTTGTTTTGAGTTTGGGTGTTGAGCCTAAGCTTTGGACGTTTAACCATAGTAGAACAAACAGAAATACGGCAACCGATGCACAAGTTACGCACTATACCGAACCTTATATATGTAACTGCAGATGTGTTATTATTTTAAACAATTTGCCATTTCTGGCAAATGACATAATTTGCACTTTTTCACATCTGTTAGTTCCATTAAAACTAAAATTCAATATTGCTTTGTCAAACCAATAGTACTATACATTATTAAAGACATCACACAATGTCCTGAGGAGGTCTGGCATCTACCCTTAGGTGGTCCTCTTCATCTTCTCTTTTTCTGAGTCTGTTTATGAGCTTTAGACTTAGTCATATGTGTGAGGCTTTTTTTTCCCCTTCCTTTTCCTTTTTTCTGTACGTCTTCAAAGACCTGCCGCGATCTCCATAAAGAGATCAAAAAGATAGTCTTCTTTCAATCTTGTTTATCAGAAATCTTTACCATTGTCTGCTGCGCTCATGTGTCCCCTGCACCCAGCTTATGTAGCTGATTCATGTTGAAAGTTGAAGTCAAGGATAAGAGGCATGTAAGCAGGCAGCGCCAGTTCAGTGGACTCAAGAGTCCCCGAATTTCCAAGCTGTCTTTAAAGCTGTAATTACAGCAGAGAGAGACTCGAGTGCCTGCTGCCGTCATGCTGTGTCATCTAAGGACACTGGACGCCTGCCTCGATTCGGCGGGTTTCCTGCGTCTACTAGCTCTACGGATATGCAGCAGTCAGACTGCTAGATGCTTCACTGCTGCTTAAAGAGTAGCCCCCATATCTCACTAGTGAGACTTAAGTGACTGCACTGAACCGTGCAGACATGAATAGGCCGAAGTGCTGCTCTGAAAGAGGAACAGAGTGATGTTTTTGCATAGGGAAAGGGGAGAAAAGGGAAGGACGACTGTGCCTACTTTTTGTCGTTCAGTTCCCAGTGCATTGTATTTCACTGATTGAAAATATAGGTGCAGTAGGCATGCATGCAATTACCAATTACAACCTGTATGTTAGTGATTATACAAGCTGTGCGTGCAGCCGAACACCTGTGTCACCTGAAATCAGATGTGCTCACTAATTAGGGAGCAGAGCTTTTGGATAAATGTCTACATGTCTTCATTTATGTATATATGTGCTTTAAATATGTGTGTAAAATATGTTTAGTTTACGTCGGCAGCTCTCCTATCCAGTAGTGCGTTGACTATGGTTAGCTCAGATTTTGGCTGTCGTGGTGTGTGGTGAGTTTCCTGCTCTTACTAACTCCCCCTTCATCCTGTTCCCCCACTATTTTTACACTCAAACACATCTTTTAATCATTTAATACTGTCCAGGGCTGGAGAAGAAAGGAATATAGCTTCCTGTAGAGAGGGGAGAGGAGTGAGTGAGCGACCGAGTGAGTGAGTGGGTTAATGAAACGGATGTGGGCATCTGGCAGGTTCTCTGAGCGCGCCGGCTCTGGTAGTTACTCATGCTGTCACGTCGCTTCCGCCTCGGTACATGTGAGCATCCAGCCGGTTGTGTGGAAGGGAAATGGAGACGGACTGACCTTGGAGGGGGTCGGAGGGGCCTCTGACTGCATGTGCGGGAGAGAGTGGGTTTTTAATGTTGCAGTTTTGGCAGCTGTAAATCTCACAAAAATTCAAATTATTTGATCCAATTATTTTAGAATGGGTATTGAGAACCATGTATTATTATGGACGATATTGGTATGTAAAGTAAAATGTGAATAAACCAGAGCACACATTTTGAACAGCAGGAAATTTTTTAACTGCATGTAACCCAAGTGAAGCTGCAGGCAGCTAGGAACACCAGTGCCTGGGGAGAAGTGTGTTGGCATGGTGCCTTGTTCAAGGGTGCCACGAGCAGCCTTGGGATTCGAATCAACAGCTTTCTGATCACAGGTCAAACACCTTAACAACTAAGCCATCAGCTGCCCAATAAGCATATATTAATTGGCTGATCAAATTTTACTGTTGCTGCTATTGATTTTTTTACGGTAATACATTCTAACATAGCACTTTTAAGTGGTTGATGCTAGGCTGGATTAGTGGGAGGAATGCATCACATCACCATCAGACATTTGTTGACAAGACAGTTGCTACTGTAGCATTTGCTCCTCACTCATTATATCTACAGGAAACTATTTAGCCTATATTTTTCCTTAAAGGTAATAATAAAGCAATTATCAAATTTTTTCTTTAGATGTCTGTTTTTTTTAAGTTATGGAGAGTAATATCAAGATTGTAAAAAATATTGCAAGAAATATTTGCACGGTAGTAGATTATTAAAATAATATGCCAAGATTTGTGTTTCAAATTGATCTCTTAATGCTTGCGCTGTGCTACCTTATGGCTGCTTTGTGATGGCCATGTATTGGCTTTATGCTTTGTTTTGACTGCTATATGCAGGCCTGTGCTGCCTTATGGCTTCCTTGTAACTGCCATGTGCTTACCTCATGCTGGCCTATGGCAGAGTGTCTATAGTCTTAATTGTTGCAGCTGATCTGGAAAATAAAATCATGCTTTTATTATTTCCTGAATGCATGTGTTGGTACATGTGTTTTGACTTCGCACGCTCAGTTTTCATTTCAGCACAAAGTCCTTTTTCTGGTCATTATCACCTTGATTCTGTCTGCATTCGTCACATCGAGGAGACAGTGAAAGCAGTGGACTTCTCTTCTTGTTCCCTGAACTGGTTACACAATCTGCTAAACATGTACTGTCCGTGTTTGATGAGCTAAATATAATCCTCTATTCACTGTAATGACCTTGATGTCATCTGTTATCTCTTAAGGGTGCTGTGTAAAGTTTGCATTGCCTGCTCTCCAGTAAATCAGACTTAATGGCGTCATTTTTTTTTTCATTGCTAGTTCCGTGTCATTTTCCTCCTTCAAATTCAATTCTGAAGAAATCATTTTCCCTATGCTTCTGCTGGATCGAAACCCAAGCTGCTTCAGTGTAACTTAACTTCTCTTTTGCATTCGCATGAAACAATATTTTCCTTTTCCTGATTAGTTAGAATACCAAAGAGTGCGTTGTTTGCAGGTTTTTCTTATTCTCAACAATGTCTTGCAGAAAAGCATGAGAGCTACACATGGGATACACCTTGCAAGCATATGCATTATTGAATTAATGATCTGACATGGTTAAAGATTAAAGGCTTGCATTGTTTGGAGCCAAAACACTCTTTGAAAAGCAATCTTGGTTGGAGGGCTCCAATACATTTACAACCATTTGCAGAAGGCTGAAGAATGGTATTGCCATAATAATTAAGTGTTTTGTGCTGCCCTTATCCATCTGCAATGCATGCTTTTCCAGTACACACCACTGTGTGTGTGTGTGTGTGTGTGTG
>JBBMFX010000101.1:7579186-7590537 GCA_037832545.1 Rhabdalestes septentrionalis
CCCTCTCTCTCTCTCTCTCTCTTTCTCTCTGCCTCTGCCTCTGCCTCTCTCTCTCTCTCTCGCGCTCTCTCTGCCTCTCTGCCTCTGCCTCTCTCTCTCTCTCTCTCTCTCTCTCGCTATCTTTCTCTCTTTCTCTCTCTCTCGCTATCTCTCTCTCTCTCTAGGTCTCTAAAGCCTCTGCGGACCTCATGCATTACTGCGGTGATAATGCTAAGTATGATCCACTCCTGATGGGGATTCCAGCCTCAGAAAACCCTTTTAAGGATAAGAAGCCGTGCACTATATTGTAGTGGCACGTCCCCAAACATGTGCCCTTTAATGCCTCCTTTTTTTATAGAGAGAATATTTTACCTTAAAGCATTCATACACTAGTCGCCTTAAAAAAAAAAAAGTCTAAACCCCCCCCCATATTCACTGTCCCTTTATATTCTTCTAAACCAGAAATATACACTTGAAACTTATTCACTTCTTAATGCATTCTACTAAAATGAGACCAAAAAGCTCTGAGTAAACTCCTCCCACACACACACATCCAGCACTGGAGAGTTCTTTGCAGTGATTGTGTTATCTGATGTGGTTTATCCGCCTCATCTGCAAGTAAAGGCTGAGGCCTCATTTGGGAAGATCCCAGACAGGTGCTCCTCTCATCAAGCCCGAGTGACTCCCTTTGATCATCATGCTCTCCTAATGTCCTTTAAACTCTGCTCTGATTGGTGGCTGTGGGGAAGCTCAACGGTGGCGCTTTGACCCTGTGCATTGACACTATCAACTGAGTGTTTAGATTCAGTCATGTCGAGGGGAGGAGTTGGAGAGTGTAAATCTTGGACGACCCCTGACTCCTGTAGCAGCCTGACTGTATGATAATGATGGAATACCACATTTTGTCTTGCATTAATTTAAAAGCACAATAGCAAATCAGTAATAAGACATGGATGAAGATCGGCCAAACTTTTTGTCAGATTTCATTTGGCAAATTGGCCACAGAATCTAATTCAGTGATGACTGTATCTTCGTCGTTTCAGTTAATATGCTTGCTGACACTGAATGTGCTGCTTTGGGTTAAGTTGATTGTAACCTTTGGCATGCAAACAACGCAGTTGTATTAGGTGGCATAAATAATATTATACAGCTGCTATTGTGCATCTGTCCAATGCACAGCCATGTATTGTGCCAGTGTATTGCTAGCACCTAACAAATGGTGCACTGTGCATCCCTGTGTAAGGCATGAAACTGTCATCTTTTACGCTCAAGCGTAAACGCGCACTCTATGCCAGATAGGGAGCCGTTTGGTATGCAGCCAGAGATTCTGAATGGCCCTGTTGCTCAGTGAAAGGGAAGCAGGTGTCGTTAAGTTGCGTCACTCTGACGTACTCCGTCCTCATCAGCACCAGCACTCCCTCCTTAACTCACTGTGTCTGAACAATGGAGGGCTTTGCTTGGGTCAGCGATAGGTCACCTCCTCTGTCAGAGCACGAAACCAGACATGCCCTTTCTTTCTCCCTCTTTTTTATGAAGCTACGTTATGCTGCGTTGTGCATTAGTTATTCACCTCTATTCCACACCAGGTTGGGTTTTCACTATGAGGTTAAAGCTCTGACTTCACTTTCATTTAATAATTTTTCCACCGTTTGATTAAATCACTTCGGTACATGAGATTGGTGGGACCACTATAAGTAGTGGAATACAAACCGTACAGCAAACTTTTTATCGAATAAGGCATGCAACAGTACGATAACGATACTCCTGCTTTTCAGTTTTGGTGTGAGATTTAAGTTTCGAAATGTTCTCATAAAAATATCTTGATTGTACAGAATCATACTACACAGACCTTTTTTTAAAAGCAAAACTGAAAGTTTACTTGTGCAAACAGTGGTCTTACTAGGATATAGTTGGCTAAAATAATGGAAAACGATTATACACAGCACCACAGTGCCTAGAGTATAACTTTGACAGTGTATTCCATGAAAGACAGCAAATAAGAGCTAATCAGTTTAAATGATCATACCATGTTTAAAACATTCATGTTTTTAGTTGTTCCGTGCAGTACTGAATTCCAGACTCAAAGGAACTTAATTTCTTATTTTTTTATGATAGACCTTTATTTGGAATATGAGAAAACAAATTGCTCTCCTTTGCTTTCCCCATCAGAAACACTAACTGGACCTACCTGGATTATATTTCATAAGCCTTGCCAAAAACCTTTTTGATAGACAGAAAAGTATGACCCAGATTCCCCTGCCTGCCTTGTTATTGCCTTTGCCTTAGAGAATAAATCTTGGACTTATTGTTGCCCTGTTTGTGTTAGATTCAGTAGCAATATATTTAATTGCAGATCATGGTACAAGTGTGAGATAACATATGTAACCCTTTAATGATTATATGCCTTATTTTCATGTGAAAAATGCTTTTGATTGTTTTTTTGATTTATGATGAAATAGTATCTTCTTCTGAATTATTAACATTCTGTAACTTGTTTGTGCCATCCGTCGTGTCAGATCTGACCAGCAATATTAAATCCTGTGGGGTTTCTGCCAGTGCATCTGTGCAGTGCCTCCTCTAATTCCAAGCAGATGAGTGACTTACCACACGATAGCATTTCTCTGAATTATTGTGGTGACTGTTATCGTGAATTTTGACATTCCATGTTTACAACTGCTGTTGTTTTGTTTTCTTACACTCTTCATAATGCCAAGCTGTTTTATGTGCCTGAGTGTGTGTACATGAGTGGATTTTTTAAATACTTTTTTTAAGAGCATTTGATGGGGTTTCACCAATCATTACATTTTATGGTCGCATGTGAATCTGATTTGTTTTAGTTTTTTTCTAAGGGCCAAATTGGCCAATGTTTTTTTGTTTGTTTTCCTGGGTTTGGTTTTACCTTCTTTTTTTTTTTGGAGTTTATTTTACAATGCATTTTTTTTAAATACACAGTGGTAGGCCTAAAGTATGCATAAGGGTGCATGGACAGTGTTGAAATGTCGCACATGGAACTTCCTAAAATAGTCACACAGATTAGTTAAGGTAAAAACTAAATATTTTTTTGCATTGGGATAGTCCTGGCTGGTTCTGATCGTGCACCCCTACTTAACGTGTTGGCTCGCCACATGGCTGGCGGAAACAGCCCACTGACCAGCCAAACCAACAAAGGCCTTAAATCCAGTATTTCTGCTTTGACTTTACTAAGCGCCTGGTCTTACACACTATTAAACACTCAAGGGTTTGTCTACTGTGAATTAGCAGCCTGCTGTCCAGCTCACTGTGTACGGCCACCTGCGTCTCTGCCGGTGCTGCGGCCTTAAACTGACCACGCCTCAGGACGGCTGTATTGAAGCCTCCAGCACATGCCAAGCATTAACCAATGTGATGCCAGTCGATCTAGTGGTCATTAATTTTGTTACTGAAAAATCGCTAATCGTGCATTTGAAATTTCACAGGTTAATAATAGGTTGAGGAAAGCTTTTAATAATTCTGGACTGCAAAAATGTATTTACTGACACTGAAGACAGTATGTTGTGGATATATAATCAAATTTGAGTATTTTAATCATTCAGCAGCCTTGCTTTACATGCTGTCTACTGAGTAATGTTTCTCAAGTGACATTTTGTAGTGTTTTCCCTCAGATGAGTATTTGATCCCTTCTGTTAGCGTAGCCTGTTGTTAATTAGGCGACATGTTTTTTTTTTTCTATAATTGTAGCTGTTCCTGAAGGTGATTTTTGTATTGGCCTTGTGATGACTCGTTTAAGCTTGCTTAAGTCTTTTTGCCCCTCTGTATTGTATCGTCTCAAGCTCTTTTTTTTTTTTCTTGCCTTTTTTGTTTTAATATGAAGTGCACTCATTCTTACCATTTTGTGTGGATTACTTATAGACACTTTTACCTGTGAAACATAAAACACCAGGCAAATTCTGGTGTTGCAAATGTCTTTGTTTTCCAGCTAAATTGAAATATAATTTAATCTTAACACCCTTGTCTTGTCTGATTTATTGTGATATTTCTTAGAATATAAGATTGTTTTAACGGAAACCATCTCAGAAATGTTGCATCAGTAAATCAATGTCATTTTAAATGGCTTGATATAAAAAAAGTCCAATTTTGTTAGACATGTTCCCAGCAGTGGTGATGGGAACCAGACTTCTGAAGCATTTTAACCCCATTAAAGAAAGCTTCTAAGGGGGTCATGAAATGATCATAAATATGCTGCCTGATGCATGATACATAGTTTAATGGTAGATTTGGAGTGACGTTTTCATTCTTGGAACAGAGGTAAATGCACAGGTTTTAACACATTTAATCATCAGCATTACATATGTAAACTCCAATGACATAAAACTGATGGTTTTAGATAGTGAAGTAAATGAACCCCCAAATTAACCATTGCTGTATTCCAGTGGCTTCACTCGTGATTATGTTTCTGATAGGAACACACATTGATCTTAACCTCATTTTAACTGTTGCAGTTGTAAAGTAATGTAAGGGTATTGGGTAATTTCCAAGGTATAATAAATTAAATGTATTATACTAACATTTTCTCTCATTTTATTTGGTTTGGAATTTTTAATCGAGTGTGGTCAATAGCGTATAGAAAACAATGACATGCACATTTTACACAGACATACTCCCACAAATTACAAAAGCAAAGGCCAGAATCAAATGATGCAGCCTCTTTTTTTCCATGGTTGTAGGTTAACTGGCAGTTTTAAATAGTGAATAAATTGGCTATATTTGCTTTGTAGGCATTTTAAGCCCTTGTTTCTACCCTGTAATGGGATCCAAGTCAATAAGTATCTCTTCAATGACCCATTTTACATGAAACCAACCCGATTCCCACAGAAATGTCAACATTTCATGGAAAGTCTTCCAAGATGATTAGGAGTTGTTATAGTTGCAAGGGGGTACTGACTCCATATTAAAGTGTATGTATTTGCATGCAGTGGCATTAAAGTCTCTGTTGGTGTCCTAATATTTTGTCTATATATTGTATGCTGTGCTGTAGCACATGTGGGTTTTATATGTACCAGAACATTTACAATTCAGTGTTCAGAAGTTCATTGTAAAATATCCAATATTTGCAGTTGTTAAATGCCTGTTGACTCCTGCGATAATGAACTGACCTGGGGTCTATTTGAATAGTATGTGCAGTATAAAAGTTCATGCACCACTGACAGCACTGCTGGATGTGCAAAACACTTCTCACACACACACTAAAAGAGCAATCACCAGGTGTTCAAGCCATTTGAGCTTTACTGGGTCAGGTAAATATTCCCACATGCACTAGATTCTCAGAGATGGGTTTTGTTTATGCCTCCAGGTCAGCTCAGCTCAGCTCTTATGCAATGCTCAGACTTGTTCTTACTACCGAAATCAGGTCAGGCCATATTTGTTGGCCCACATTGATGTAATCAGCACTGGCTCTAGCCAGTGAGTGATGGGCAAAGCTTTGTGGTCCCGCTCCCTTTCCTGATAACGTTACTCGTCTGCTGGGGGGGGGAAGCTCAGGCATAACCTCCCCCTGTAATACAGTAAGCAGGTTCCACCTGATATCTCACCTATTTTTCCGCGTTTTGCCCTGCTTGATGTGTTGTGAGGTGGAGGAAGACATTTTGTCAGTCTGCAGGCATAAGTGGCCGTTAATGGGGGGCTGGGCACTTAATGTCTCCCTGATAACCCAGCTAAGCATTTTGTCTAGGGTTGCCATCCTCCTGGGACAAATAAATCCACACTTCCTCTCTGTGAGCTGTGCTGCCCTTCAGAAATGTTCTGTCACTTTCTTTTGAAATTGGAATATTTTCACTGCTTTTTATTGGAATAATAGAACACACTGGCAAAGCTTTTGTTAATGTAGGACAGCTATTTGCATTTGACTGAGATACACTCTCATTCGTGTGTTTTCTCTGGAGTAATGTTTGATGCATTGCCTTGCTGAGAAGCACACATTATAAGAAAATGTTTTGCCCCAAACGTGGTTTAAACGTCTGAAGCATACGCTGTATGAGCTTTGGTGTCTATACTGTTGTCACACTGTCATTCAATTTAAGTAAACCCGATTAATCTTTAATGTATTATGGAAACCAACTAAGAAAATGTGAACAGTGAAGTTAAATCCCTGAAAACAATCTCTGCGTTTCTTATACCAATGGCTGGTTGGACATTTCTGACTGTAATCTAATCTTCATGGTCGCATGGTTTGACCTGCAGAGTTGTGGTCAGTCCTTGCTGAAACATTTGTATACCTCAGACCATGGGAACAGCCGATGAGACGCTCGCGGTCTACAAACTGTCTGAGTCGGAGGTTCCTAGCTGCTAAATAAGTGAGCTGAATGCACATACTCTGGAACAGAACTGGGGAAATAAAGCATAGCTCTGTCCAAAACTCAAACCACCCCCTCCTTTTCTCAGGATTGCATTCCTGCCGTCTGCAGTGTGAGAGTAACGGCTGGCCTGGCGCGGGAAACTCCTCGCTGCACACCACAAGGTAGATAATGTGGGCAGTGTTGTGCTCCGGTGTTGACCTGGTACAAAAATACTCCTAATCCCTACTCCCAGAGACACCAAGAATAGATCTCTTCTTTTCAAATTGTCCTAGATCCCCACTTCAAGTCTTGAACATTTTGGGCCCAAAGTTTCAGTCCGTACCTGAACATAGCCTGCATATGTGGAATATGTCTCGACCCTGAGCAGCACATGTTGCAAAATACTGTCTGAGCCTGGACACCCCTGTCTAGAGACCAAATAGCACACAACATTCCTAAAGGTTGTGCCAGTAACAGAAATGTAATTCCTCGCTGAGCAGCTAGGGAGCAATGAGGGGTTAAAAGGGGACATGTATCAGGTTGCTGAAATTTTAATAAATCAATAGCCTATAGAATAGCCACAGTTACACTCTACATTTCACTTTTTCACACATGCCTTTCATCAACTTCCTGAAAATGTTTTGTCTGAATAATTCATTGTTGGTGCACTTTATTGTGCTGCCCTCTTGGACATCGGTGCACAGTTATGCACAGTTTATTTGCATTTATATGCTGAGTTTAATATATTTAGAATGAAATATTGAATGTAATTATATAATTTTGTGCTATAACTGTTGCACAGGCCACATTCGACGTTTTCAGTCCAGCAAATCAATGGTGATTGCGCATTAAAACATACGAGAGTGATCGCCACAGAGGCTGTGTACTCATTTCCATTTAGAAAATCAACAAAACGATTTTATCAGGAATATCCAAACTTTTGCATATGGCTGTAGTATGACCAAGTGAAATCTTAGTTGGATCATTTCTACTCCATTAGGCATCACCTGATCTCCTCTGCATCAAGCCCACTGGAAGATCCAGCTCTTCCTGAGCCGACTTAGAGCTTAGGTTTCAGGTAGGGGCTGGTGGTGACAGTATAGACAAGTACACTTGAATTACCCTTGAAAAGAAATTGCTCACTGTTGTTTTTCAGGTCAATTGGAACTGACCTTTAGCATCACTTGTGCTCTTTCTGAAACGGCCACTTGCACTGATTTACAGTGGGGGTCATGGCCAGCTAGCGGACGGAATATATCCATGCCAACCGTTTCCCTCCCCGCTCTGACAGGAGCGTCAGATCTATTTAGAGTTATTTTTAGCCGCTCGCTGCAGGCCTGAGTGGCCTTGACTCATGCCATCAGCTTTTCTTTCAATGCTTTGCGCCGTTTTACGCACAGCCAACAGTCAGCCACATGCGTCCAGCCGCTAGCGAGCCTATGGCTCACTCTCCCTCTCAGAGCCGCTGTTATTTTTGGCTCAGTGAGGGCCCTTGTTACCTCCAGTGTTGTGTAAAGACACAAACCCCCGGAGGCCCGGTCGTCAGGCATAGCGCAGCTGCTGTAGGAACCGGAACAGAGTTCTCCTGTTGTCAGGGTACATGAGTACATCTATTTTTGGTTGGGCTCGGAAACCCAGGGTGTGGGCTGTTTTCTCTGGATTTGGAGTTTGACCGTTGGCAAAACAAAGCCTGATGAGCACTGGGCTACTCAGTCGACCCCCATCTCCCTACAATGTGCTTGTAGTACAAAACATTTTGCTAACGGTGCGTTTTTTTATATCAGACAGTGGAATTGCAACATGACAAAACTTGTTTGCATACACACAGAAATTGGGGCACTTTGTTCCTAACACATTTTGTTCTTTATCGTGCTGATGTGGACTGATTCAATCCTTTGTTGTTTGTTTTGAGTGATAATGACAACAGCGAGTCAACACCAGCTTTTTGAAAAATGTCACAATAATAAATTATGCACTCTACACATCATTTCACTGTTGAAGATAATGTCACATTCTGTTTGGTTTTAAATGTGCATAGAAGTCTTGGTGCAGAAGTTGTACAGGTCATTTGAGTTTTTTAATATTTGTTTGAACTAGCTGCATTATGCAGGAGAAACCTGAAATGCATTTACCCTTGTAAGAAGATGTGAACATCTAATGTTGTAAGAAGTTGTTAACACATGGTCTTGTGTTACAACATTGACCTGTTTTAGACCCATTCTAAACCAGGGTAGCCATGGTGTCTTTTTAAGTGCAGAATGGAAGGAAATACTGCATTCAAGGAAAAAAAGCCTGCTGAAGACCAGCATTAGTAAGTCTGCATAACACCTACATACATTTTATAACAACTGATGTAAATGTTATGTTTATTCAAACCAGCCTCCATTATAACAGCAAGTTAACACTGGTCATGATGAAATGGACACCAAAATGGACAAAAGCATCCCAACTGACACTTGATGGAATTGTCCCAGGTTTATGCACTATTGTCATGTTGCCATGAAAGCCTTGTGTGTCATTTAGCCTTACAAACGCAACCCATTGCAAATTCAGGGATTATAACGTTGCAGTACAAAAATCCCAAAGTAAGCTTAAGTATGACCCACAAGTGCACCCATCATGTGCAGCACCATCGTTTCCTCTAAAGTTACGTCAGTGTTAGTGTCCCAGGCCTGCGTCACGCACAGTGTGACCAAGGACAGTTGAGTTACCCTGACCTACAGACGGTGCCAAGAACTCCACACACCTACGAAAGCAAGGCTGGAAACATGATCACACTAAACGATTTTATTCAATTCCTCAAAAGTTGTACAAAAATGTACATTTCAACATAAATACAAGTTATTAAATTAACACATTTAACAGAGACAATGACGAACACTTCCATATAAAGTTAAACTTTCATAAAGTTAACATCAGCCCCTCCAAAACCAGTAAAGAATCTTCTATTTCCCTTTTAAATAGATAAAATAATTAAAGTAAATAAAGACAACATAAATTAAATTCCTCTCCAAAATTGCAATGTCTTTTGCAGAACTGTTGCTGAGAACTTCAGCGGTCCATCTGCCGGTCTGCCCATGCTGAGCTGTGCCCAGGCCAGTCCTAACCGGCCTGTTCGGGTACACTCCATTCTTTCAGTTTCAGACGGTTCCTCTCCTGCGGACTGAGTGCCAACAAGCACTCACATGATTCAGTTTCCGGTACAGTCTTTTTGTTTCCCGGGTGAAGGCAGGCGCTGTCATTCCCTGGCAGCGTCGCTTACATGCTGCTGAGTCATGCTCCCTGTTCTCGGCCCCCTGGTGCCTGCCCCTCGGGGCCTGATAGAAAATCCACGCTCCTCCTCTTTGGATTTGCATTATATTCCCATTCTCCTTAGACGCTGTGTTGAATCCTCGATTCTATCATCCTCCTTGTGAGGGCGTAAAAGTTATCCAGGGGCATTTAGCCGAGGCAGAACGCAAATACAGTGCAGTAGCTTGTGCAATGGTTGGTGTGGCATGTCCTGCTTTGCCTCATCGTTCGGGGAGGTTGATCACTGGCACCCACTGGTCCAAACACCGGCTGTCCTTGCAGAAACGATTCAGCTTGGTGAGGGCTGGGTCTTTGCATGCAGATGACTGTGGTTTCTGCAACAAAAAAGCACACAAACATAAGTTAATTTTCTATAAATGAGGTATCAATACATTATGCATGGAAGGTTATTTTTGTCTGGAGTTCCACCAGGGGAGCTATACGTAACTACGCAAGTTGGCCCCACACCAAGCCTGCAAGGGAGTGACTTATCTGCTGCTTGCTAAGCGGTTTTCACAAGATCCCGTTCTAATTTGCAAAGGGTGGTCACTTCACAGAGCTTTTCTATCAGGAAATGCTGTTTGCACAAGTGGCCCCACAGGAAGTGCTGTGAAGTCTGCCAAAGGCCGCCGCAGCGGCTCACTAACTGGAGTCAGATCACTATGTGCGGCTGCCAATTTACTGCAGCTCCAGACTGACTGGAATTCCACATCACAGACAGTCGAGCAGATCAGGGAACTAAAGCTCAGCCCTCTTCAAAGGCTGGGTGGCTCACTGAGTCTTTTTGGCACTGCAAAAAGGTATGCAGTGACACAGTTTTCCAAGGAAGAATACACTCAGCTACTATGACAAACCTACTTTAAACACGAGAATCCACACCCAGCGTCTCAGATGTTTAATGCCTGTTGAACCCAGTGAATGAAGCATGCGTGAGATGGCTCAGAGAAACCATGCAGTGTCGCTCTTTGCATCTCAATGATTAATGTTTCATAGATTCAAGCTCCCCTGTGGCTACTGCAGGACAGGTGACTAATGCAACACGTACGGTGACTAATACACAGTGCAAGTCCATAGGCTCTCCTCCAGGTTTCACCCCTTCCAGGATCTCAGCCAGGCGCCTCATGTTGTTCACCCGCAAGATATTGATGTCGTTCTCACAGCAGAAAGCTTGGATCAGGGTGAAATGGATCTGAAGGGCCACGTCTTGTACATCATCCTCATCTGTGGCTAAGAGACACAAGACCACATTGTCTGGATCTCTAGAGAACAGTGTGGAAACACAAATGTTAGGAACAATCAACAAAGGTGTGGGAAATGAAGAATGCATTGTCAAATGTATGCATTAGCAAATGCATGCCAGGGACTGGAGTAAGATAGTTTGTCCACTTACACATTTAGTGACTTTGCAGCCTCATAGACCCCCACGGTGATGCAGCCCTGGGGCAGGGCTGCAGTCAGGACCTCTTCCAGCGCCTTGACCACTGAGGCCATCCTGCAGGACAGAACAATTTACAGTTTATAATAGCTTAAATTAATTAAAAGCACCATGCATTCGTTGTATGCATGACTTGGAGATGTCACCATAGAAGAAAAGTGAAGATGAAGGTAGAGAAACTGTTGAAACTGTTCGCAGGCTCCTCGTGCTGGAAACTAAACAAGCTGAGGTCGGCGAGACCTATATTCACTATAAATCAGTCATTTTCAAGGTTTCTTCTGGCCGTAAGAGTATCTAAATCAACTGCAAAGCGAGCAGACATAGCTAAAATTGTT
>JBBMFX010000101.1:7598152-7615584 GCA_037832545.1 Rhabdalestes septentrionalis
ATCTGCTATCTTGACAATGTACATTTCTGCCGGAAAAAAGAACGATGCGCTCGCACAAAATAGCAATGATGGGTTGCACAAGTCGCAAAAGCACGGTGTGCTGTGTGCATTATCGGGCCCATAGACTTTTCTACTCTCCTTAGAAGACTTTCCACATGTTTTTGGAGTTTCTGTGGGAATTTGTGCACATTCATTGTGCAGAGAGTGTGTGAGGTCAGACAATGATGATGGACATGTAGGCCTCTCCTTCAATCTCTGGTCCATTTCATCCCAAAAGTGCTGGATGGGGTTGTGGTCATTGCTCTGTGTAGGAAAGTTCTTCGACACCAAACTCATCCAACCATGTCCTTATGGACCTTGCCCTGAACATGGGAGCACAGTCATGCTGAAATTGAAAATGGCTTTTCTTAAACTTTGTTCACAAACATGGAAGTATGGCATTGTCCAACATGTCTTGGTATGCTTGATTTTATTTATCTGTGCAAATAGGTATAAACTGTAACACCCACATTTAATAATTAAAAGGGTTGCCCCAATATGTATGTCCATATATTGTTACTTACAGAATTAATGTATATTGTACAATTGTGCAAGACAAACCCACAGACTCATTACACATCTAATAAACTAACTGCGGTAGGATATACACTCATAATGGTTGCTGGCTACTACAAATTATGAATATAATTTTGTGTGCTTTTAAAAATGTAAGATGGATAGATAGAGAGACAGAGAGACTGTCCCTGCTGGGAAGTCATATGAGTGGTTAATATTTTACTGCCTGAATTTGGCATGTAAAGATTCGACAGCAGATTTTAGAATTAATCACAAACAGCAAGAGCTCCTCCAGCCAACATCAAACTGTAAGTAGACTAAAAACACTAATACAACCTTCGTTCAACTTGCAGTGGGCTACTTGTAACAGTTCTGAAAGTTGATGAATTCGGATGAATTCTTGTGGTGTTCTGTTTCTGTTCTTGTGCTCCACCATGGACATTGTTTAATTCACTGTGTTCTGTGTATGTTTGTACTGACAATAAACCTACTTGACTTGAATTGAACACCGCTACAACCACCACCATCAACAATAATAATAATAACGAACAAAACCAACAAAAAAACATCAAGAAGAAGAAGAAGAAAAAGAAGAAGAAGAAGAAGAAGAAGAAGAAGATGATGATGATGATGATGATGATGACGATGATGATGATTGTTGTTGTTGTTGTTGTTATTGCCACACCAACAACAGTAATAATAATAACGTGGTTCATGTTATTATTAATATTAATATTTTAATCCAAATTAATAGGGGTTTGAATTTCCATATTTTTTCCATTGCATTTGAGCTTGCGCAGAATCTGCGGGAGATTCATTTTTAGCATTTACTGGATTGGTCAGTTCAGAGGCGGTGACGTATACGTCATGTCGAATCTGCTGTTCGGAAACTTGCTCTGTTTTAGATCAAGAGGGATTGAGAGCTCAGGAATGAAAGAGCTGAGTTTAGGACTGTTTTTAATGCTTTAGGTTTTGAAACCTGTCCTGGAGACAGTGCATGGAAGAGGTAAGGGCATTTACCTGTGCTTGTAACAGTTTGGTGTCATGCATAAACGTGTCCAGTGGTACAGTCACACAGTGAACATGTTAGTGAGTATCTGCCATTGAAGTCAGCTCCAGGTACTGAGTTACTTGTGTCATAACTTGCTCTCCGGTGAGGCCATTGGCAGACATTCTACTTTTTATTAAGCCTAATAAATTCAATATAAGAGACTAGCGGGGCTGCCAGACGTCTGGGTATCGGGACCAACATTTAGTAACCTGATTAAACTGTGACTCGGAGGTCTTTTCTGTATCCTGTCGCTGTAAACTGGAATAAACCTTTAGACTCTGGTACCCAGAGGCATATACTATATAGACAAAACGAAAACTTCAGACTTCATGCTTTATCATACCAATCATTTTTGGACAAAGCTAAATGTCCAACTTAGTAGTCTCTGTTTTAAAACAGGTAATTTTCTATTCCAGCATAACTGAGCCCCAGTGCACAAAGCAAGCTCCATAAAGACATGGTTAGATGAGTTAATTGTGGAAGAACTTGACTCGCACAGAGCCCTAAAACTGGATGAACTGGAGTGCAGATTTTGAGCCAGTCCTTCTCATCCAACATCAGTACCTGATTTCATAAATGCTCTACGGAATAAATGGGCACAACTTCCCCACAAAATATTGTGGAACGCTTTAAGTCTCTGTTGGTGTAATTGTCAGGTGTCCCAGTACTTTTGGCTACATAGTCAATGTTAAGATATGCTCTGGACTACACAGGTTTTTTGCATTCTGAATGGAGGTTCTCCATTGAGTGGACTAGGACTACTTAATCGCTGTCTGGGACACTGGCCCTGTCTATGTTCATGCATCACCTAAAGTTTTAAATAAGCTATTTACTACATAAATACAAATTTTTTATTCATTTCTATGACTTCCTTTGCAGGTATGAATATCACACATATGCTCCGTAGCTGCAGATCTGTTTGTTGCTTATTAGAAAGTAATTCAACAAGAAAATTCTTCTCCACACAAGTAAGCCTAATATCCCGATGAGCCGCCCCTGCATTAATCAAACTTTACTATAACCATCTTTTGTTTTCTTCTAGTTGGAAATGACCTCAGTCAAACACAAGAATACTAAAAGGATTGAGGGGCTGGAGAAGAATGTGTGGTAAGAATATAGCAGCTCTGTAAAACACTTTGCTGCCATCATTACTGACAGTTTAATGGTTTCTCTTTGTGTGATGTAACAGGGTCGCATTTACTTCAGTGGCTGCAGATCCCTCCATCGTTAACCTTGGTCAGGGTTACCCAGATATTTCTCCTCCATCTTATGTGAAAGAGGGTCTTGCCCAGGCTGTAATGGTGGACCAGCTGAACCAGTACACACGAGGTTTTGTAAGACAGACCTTGCTCTTCCTAACTTCGTTATACTGAGGATTGTTTTTCATGCCTAATGGGGCCTGTAATATGTCTTGGCAGAGTTACTGAAAAAATTATCAGGGTAAATATAAGTATAATTAGATTTTCAAATTTTCCTTGTTATTTCTGGTTGATTCCCAACATTAGATACAACATCAGTAATATCAAAACTCTGAGAATTCTCCCTTTTTCCTCTTGAACTTTTGATATGACATGCAACACATTTTGCACCAACTTAAATGAACTCATTAGACTTTTTTTTCCTATTGAATATTATAATTTCCAAATGACTGAATTAATTCACATTATCACAGATCAGTTGATAAAACAGTATTTTGATTTATTTTCACTTGAAGGGAAATTAAAAATCATTTTAAAAATCCCCAAAAGCTTTATATCCCCAGAGCATCACCTCACTTCAGCTAAATTTAGTCTAATTCCCAAGCAGCCCAAGATCACTATCAGTTTTAAGAGTTTCTGGAATTTCTCTCATTTCTCTCAATGGATGTATTGTGATCATCTAGTCTTATTATAATGGCTTAACCTTCCAGCAAAGAAGATCTTCTGTACAGCAACACAGCCCTTAAATCTGGGGAAATGGTCATTTTTGGGATTGGATGGTGAAATTTTGGCACCCCCTAAAGTGACCAAATGACATGATTTAATATGAGAGACATTCACTTTTATATTTTGGTTGGTGATAGTAAAGAGTGTCATGTGTGTCATGTGTCTGGCTGTCCTTGCAATTTAGTAGAACAGTTTTTACCCTTTTTGAAATTAATTAATATCTTAGTAGAAGAGTTTTTCAAAGTAATTAAAGTGTGAAAATGTTTGGAACACCCTCTACTGAGAACACACTTCAGGACATTTAAATGTACAATTACAGTTTTTGCTTGTGTGCTTATTTTAGCGGATCATTTTAACCATGTAATTTGAAGACATGTAATTTCACTAATCTACAGTTTGTCACAGGCTTGTGTTCGACTGTACATCGTTAATGCAAAGCTATTTCAATATTACCAGATATGCTTTAAGCACATATACCTTGATTTAAGTACCCAGAAATTCATTTTTGGATCTGAAAGGGCAAATCCAAAAGGACTAAAAAGCTGTGTTGTTCACTGTCTGTGTGTTTAAACAGGGTCATCCAGCACTGGTGAAAGCCCTGTCTCAAGTGTATGGCAAAGTTTACGGCCGTCAAATTGACCCATTCAAAGAGATCCTGGTCACGGTGGGAGGCTACGGGTCATTATTTAGCACCATGCAGGGGCTGGTAGAAGAAGGAGATGAGGTAAAGGACAAGGCATCTTTTTCTTTCATAAAAGATCTATTGCTCCCTCTAGTGGATAAACATTAACTGTGTTCATTTCTCCCTCTTTCGATTATAGGTTATAATAATCGAACCTTTTTTTGATTGCTATGTTCCCATGGTTCGGATGGCAGGAGCCAAACCGGTTTTCATACCTCTTCGACTTGTGAGTCTTTTTTACTTTGTTGTTGTTGTTTTTTTTTTAATGCATCTTAGTTGATCTATTCAAAATTTTCCATCATGTATAATAGAAGTCCAACAAGAAGACCAACATCAGTAGTGCAGACTGGGTTCTGGACCAGGACGAACTTGCCAGTAAATTCAATTCTAAGACAAAGGCCATCATTGTCAACACCCCTAATAACCCTGTTGGAAAAGTACGTCTGGCTCCTTGAGAGGTTCATTTATAAAATTTCAACATTATTCTGCCATTATTGCTAATCAAGATTCATTTCTCTTGGTTAAAAAGGTCTTCACAAGGAGTGAGCTACAAGCTATCGCAGACCTTTGCGTCAAGCATGACACCCTGTGCTTTAGTGATGAAGTCTACGAATGGCTGATATACAAGGGTCATGAGCATGTAAAGATAGGTATGGTGGGGTTTAGAGTAACTCTAAAGTAAAAGAAGTGATGCTGTGAAAAATGAATGAATTTGAATACAGTTGTATGCAGTTTAAACACCTTTAGTCATGTGACATGTTTTGATAATATTTTGTTAAAATGGAGAATAAATACTAAGATATAAATAATAAAATTATAGGATTTTCTGAAGGTAACAGACTTGAATATGTTACTCTGGATTAGAGGTCGACCGATATATCGACCGGCCGATATATCGGGCCGATATTTGGCATTTTTTAAGGCATCGGCCGATATCCAAGTGCACTATGCCGATTTACCCAGTATTATTGTTGCTGTGGAAAACATGGCCCATGCTACTTGCTTGCACTAAAAATTTTTGATGCTGCTGTGTTTACTGTTTACAAGTTAAAGTAACTCTATTGTTATTGTTAAGTTTTGTTTTTGTTATTTAAATTTATATTTATATTTAAGTCATTATTCAATAAATGGCAAGTTGATACATTTTGTGCATTTATCTTTGTGTTAATGGTGTGATATTTTACCTCCAATAGAGGGGGAAACATTCGATTATTAGGCAAAAAAATATCGGCAGCATAAATCGGCTATTGGCTGACCCTGACTCCAAAATATCGGCACCGACTACTGAAAAACCCATATCGGTCGACCTCTCCTCTGGACCTTGCATAATCCGATAGCTTCTATACTTCAAATATGTTTCTTAGTTTATTAGATTATTAGATTATTTTTTCAGATTCTGTGTAGTATTAGTTTGGTTTAATTAATCTAGTGGTTATTTGGTACAGAGTGCCATGTATCTTGGTAAATATAGCTGTGGAGCTGCAAATCCCAATTTTAAAAGATATTTTGACTTTATATTGTCCTTAAAAAGTTTTTTAAGGATAAGTGTCACTATTTATTGCAGATAAGTTAAGGAAATGTGTGAGATCAGTGGGATGTGCTGTGAAAAGACAATGTTTACTGCAACGGTGTTCTAGGTCGGCAACTCAATAGATCTGTACAGAGAGATAGCAGAAATCATTCTTGATTATTGGGCTTTGTGTTCACTGCTTGTTAATATTTTTGATTAAAGACATGTAATACAGTCATCAGGCCATAGCTCTGCACAGTTCAGTATTTCTCTCAGAGTAATACACATGTATGGTTACACTCATGAGTAGTACCGTTTTTAGTGACTAACAGAAGAGAGCTTTGATTTGTGTACAAGGCGTTACTGAGATTTGAACTGATTTTGCCCTTTTCTTTTTAAAGCGTCTCTCCCTGGCATGTGGGACAGGACCATTACTATTGGCAGTGCAGGAAAAACATTCAGCGTGACTGGTTGGAAGGTAACTACTTAAAATGGCATGTCTTATGAGTTATTTTTGTGAGTGTTTACATATTCCAAATGTCTGTCATCTTTTAGAAGGTTGTTAAGACAAATGTTATTGTTTTGATTAAATGACTAAAGTTCTGCTGTTGTCTTGTTTGCAGCTGGGCTGGTCAATTGGGCCTGAACACCTGGTCAAACATCTGCAGACTGTTATGCAGAACACTCTGTATACCTGCCCCACTCCACTGCAAGCACGTACTGTTTATGCTCAGATGAATACACCTCATAACTAATGCAGAAATTATATGGTAGTAGCTTATGCATTTTTATGTTTTTCCTGCTCTGAAATAGACTATTATCAAAGGGATTTAGGGGCTGCAGTCCAGGACCCTGAACACCAGGGGGCACTATGAGAATGACTGTTAATGGGACTGTAGTGAAAGTTAGAGAACCTTCAAGAACAGAAGAAACTAGATGCTTTTCTGCGAGAAAATGCAAAATGTGATTACAGGACTGCCATAAAACTAGTGTTTGGAGACACTAAAACATTGAATTTATGGACAAGGAAAGTTTGTATAAAAAATGTATTTGCACTGTATTATTGATCTTGTGATTCAGCGACCAGCATCTTTCCACTGAACCACAGAGAGCTTGCTCACTCGGTGTCTTACCAAGTCCTTTATGGGTAAGAGCGACTGAACGTGTAGCTGCATTCATGGACTGATTTAGTACTGAAAACCTGAATCCACACAGTCAAGCCTGGATATTAATGGATGTTTTGTAAAAATTCAATATGGCTCTGCTAAGAGGCATCACAAAAAATAGATGTGATGACGACGATGATGATAATAATAATGATTATAATAATAATGATAATAACTTTAGAACAATAGTGTGATTTGCTTCGACAATCAGACTAACATGATATCTAACCAGTAAGCAACCAGACAGCAGTGTTGCTTACAGACACAACAGCATACAGCAGCCAGGCCCTGTAATCCATTAAGAAGCCGACTCAACTGCTCAACTGGAATGTTACAGTATGGCAGTTGTGCTGATTTGATTTAATTCAGCACAGCTTATTACTGATATATTTGAAAGGATATTTACTCACCTAATAAAACTTTCCATGAAGTGGAAAACATGTAAGGATACTCTAGGCCTTAAGGTAATGTATATTGTGCATATTTTTGTTGAATTTTGTGTTCATTGACTGGTAGGAGGCGGTTGCTCGGGGGCTTCTGCGAGACTATGAGCTGATGGGGCAGCCCGAGTGCTATTTCACCTCTCTGGCGGAAGAGTTAGAAGGCAAGAGAGACCGCTTGGCAGCCATTCTGAAGCAGGCGGGCATAAATCCAGTGGTCCCTGAGGGGGGATACTTCATAATCGCTGATGTCTCAGGCCTCAGTAAGACACATCTTCATATTTTGAATCATTTTCTTTTTCAAAGCATTACTATGTAGGGAGACACTGACTGAATCTTCATGGCTGATCATTATTTCATTATAGACTAATCTGCAGATGGCCTTTCTTTTTTAACTAAAAGCAAAACACTGTTACAGTTCTATTTTCTGCTACACAAATTCACAACACAGGTAAAGCTATGCACTCTCTAACTCTCCAAACAGGCGTTCTATATTCTTAAATGAAAAATCATAATTAAAAAAATATAATGAATGAAATAATGTGTTATGCCCAATAAGGATATATTTTGGTACAGGTGTAGCTCCAGTTTTCAAATACAGCATAAATGCTCTTACTTGACTCACATTAATGATCATATAAAAGGAAAACAGAAATAAAAAGTGCCAGATATTTCTGTTCTGGTTTTGGCCAATTCTGATCAGGCCTTCTTTTTTTAATAATTAAGATTTTATTTAGACAGATTTTATCTTGTTTTTGTGTCTCTGTTTATCTTCATCTTTGTGTGTTGCGTGAAATAACAATTCCTTTCGGGATCAATATATTTTTCTGATTCTGACCCTTAGTATTATGAAACAGAATAATATAGAACTGGTGTCATTGTGATCTTCCCCCACTCACTTGTATTTTCTTCTTTTCGGTAGATCAGGATCTTTCACACATGAAAGATGACGAGCCTTATGACTACAAGTTTGTCAAGTGGATGACAAAGGTGAAGGTAGGATGGATTCATCTTGTTTTCATTGTAACTATGAATCTGTTCCCAACAAAACACATTATGCTGATTCAGATTTATTCTAAAGTAGCAAATCTTTCTCTTCTAGAAATTGGCTGCCATTCCTGTAACTGCGTTCTGTGGGGAGGAATCCATAAAACACTTTGAAAAATATATCCGACTGTGTTTCATCAAGGTAGGGAGTAATGGTTGAAGGGACATGCAAGTAAATTAAAGGGGAAGAACCAGTGATGTTATCACGCTGAATTCATTAATTCTTTAAAAGAAATAGCTTATCCCAAATTAACTGTTACCGTTTACTGGGATATCCTGACAAGAAGCACTGTTACTGAAGTAAAGAAAACACGTAACCCAAATAAGATCCATAAAATGTGTGAATGTGTGTTTTTTTTTTTTCCACATTGCAGCAAGACCGCACTCTTGATGCCGCTGAAGCCATTCTAAAGGACTGGAGCAAGTCTTGAAGTTGAACGATGGTCTTCCCTCATTATTCCACACTGTATATCCTACAATAATTTATTCATAAAAGATTGAGCCATTACATGAGCATTTTTATGGACAAATTACATGAATACAGTTTCCTACACTAACTTAAGACTTATTTATGCATATTACTATAGATTGAATGAAATTTGGCAACTAAACGTTGAATTATTAAAATGTTTTACCAGTTTACAGTTTGTTCTTTTAAATATTTAATTCACATTTTACAGGCAGTACTGTTGAGGGTCAAATATCAACATAGTGAACAGTATTTCTGGAATCATAATCACAAAAAAATGGCACTTACAAATTAAATCTGTGACCAGATCTTTTGCTAGAACATGAGACCCTTAATCTCATCTCAATTTTATATGTATGCTTTAAGCAACTTCCTATGCGATCAGTAAAGTTTTCTGATTCTGACTGAAACGGTCCTTTTTTGTGTCAGATATTTCATGAAGTGTGGTAGGGAATGGAACTTCTATACTGCTGGCAGAATGTAGCTGTGGGGTCACAAGCAAAAAACAGGATCTAGAGCAATCTCTGAACACCATTTAGCGCAGTTTAGTAAAAGTAAAGAGTCTGCCATTAAGTTTAGAAAAGGTCATAAATGAATGAACAAAAGGTGAAAGCATAGCGTTCATTTCCCCCAGGTTCCACAATTTTCTTGATTAACTTGTTAACATTCCTATTTTTCTCTCCGTCCTGTTAAAAGCTCATCAACACTAGATGGAGCTATTCAGTCTGATTGTTTTGTTGGGTTTCTTTTATCGGCAACCACACATTGCTATGTCCCTCCACATTAAGGCGGTGGATTGGTTAAACGCAGAGAACAATTTCACACTATTCACTGTGCTGTGGGGCCACTTTTACTAAAATGTAATCTACGCCTAACCAGATTTTTGTGACTCTCTGGGATGATTTAATGACTGAACCAAATAACCACCCGTCACTATTGACTACCAGGATGTAATTAAATTATCCTCATTCCCTGCCTGGAAAATGAACTTTACTGATTATTCCTTTAAGACAAGGAGGGCCAGTATACAGCACAGTCTTATTACTCCGCTCACAGCACCATTCAACAGATGAATAGAACCAGGTGTGTTTGCTCAAAGAAATCCCCCAAATATGCCGGGCTGCAGTCTTTTGTAAAGAGGTAACGGCCTGGCCTGCGTTCTGAGTCACAGACAGATAAGTGCGGAGCTATTCGGCAGGCCCATCTAATTCCAGTTCTTTTTTTATCAGCACTGTCCCAGACCACGTTATTCCTCCACTTCCTGTGGCAGGATAGAAGATGGAGTCAGCGCTTCTCCCTGAAGGCCCGGCGCTGTGGGGCGCAGCCTCTCCTCTCCGGCCTATTTCCCAGCTTCCCTTTCCCCTTCCTGTCGGTAAATCTGTCCCATGTCCTGCCATTCCCCTGGAGAGCACGCAGCCCAGTGTCCATTCCCACAGGGTCCCGATGGCTCATTCAGCACTGGGGGTCGAGTCAGATAAATTCAGGAACAGATTGAAAACTATTTAAGCCTGAGTGTATGCGACTGCCTATGGGTGGGCTTGATCCACGCTACAATCGCAACATTTTACAGGCTGACAAAAATGCCAAAGGCATGAATATATAAGTATTATTATAGTGGCTACAGGTTCTTAATAAATCACCAGAGTGTAGTTCACATAATCCGATAAATTGCATTGCGGTGTATCATAAATGTAGCACGCATGCTGGATAATGCTCTAATAAAATGAAAATATCCATGAAACATTATCAAAGTAAGGCACACTTTGTACTTTGCTGAATTGAAAGAAAAGATTAAATTAATCCTAATAAGATCTTGATCCTTATAGTGAGAATATGATTTTTAAAAAGGGTGTGTGGAGCCACAGGCTGAACTACAGCAGTTTCCTAGATGCTGTGATTGATTTCTGTGCCCCGCTCTAGTTTATAAAACACTCTTTCACAAGACCAACCCAACCTGTTCACCAAGCCTTCTTTCTTCCCAGGATTTTTTTTCTTTGATCTTTAAAAAAATAATAAAAAAATCTTGAGTAATGATCCTTTCTTACCTGAAGCCAACCAGAAGAGTTAATTTTATATAGTTAATCTTATCTGACTGAAAAAATCACCAAGTAGGCATTATCTAGGTTATAAACAGAAGTGCATTCCGTCCCTTCGAATACAGCTGGGTGACCTGAATAAAAGCTTCAAACTGGTTTTTAATCCGTTAGTGTTTCAAGAATAATTGTAACATTTGCTTCAGTTGTAGAGCAAGTCAGTCTGGTTTTACCAGGCAAGAGCTGTTTACAGAAGGAAAAAAAAATCTGGAACTGTCAGCCCAAAGCTAGAAGCCACCTTCACAAATCAAATGCAACCCTGAATAGACTCGTTTAATCCACACTGCCCTGAACAGGGAAGGTAAAAGAAAGCTCATTCTGCAGCAGCGGTCTGCGTCCGTTTATTTGGTGCAGACATTCCTCTGTGAAGCCCTTAACGGAAGAAAAGGAGAGACAGACCAGACCTTGCTGTGTGTACAGAGTGTATTTGAAAGACGTTTGGTAATACACTGAGTGAAGTTCTTGGCAAGAGTCTGTAAGAGCTCCTTCTGATGGTGGGTGGGTGGGTGGGTGGGGGGGTCCAGGGAAGAGCTGGATTTTTCCATTGGATTCATCCATGTCAAACCATTAGGAGTCCAGCCAGTGCCACCATTCCCAAAAGTCAAGTTCCCAAAGTTTGAAGACCTGATTACTCCACATTATTGTCTGCTGTTGGCACACAGAACCACAAAATGGCTAAACTGTGTGAAACTGTCTCAGAATGACAAGATCCTGGAAGTGTCACGCTACAAACCTCTTGCTTTAAAAAAAAAACAAACAACAAACAAAAAATACAGCCTGCTTCGGCATTTCCACCTGCCAAAAATATACATTTTTGTTTTTTCATGAATATACATTTTTACATTCCATTTGAGAAGTTTAGGATTGCTCTCAAGTTTGAGCTGCCCTCTCCTTAATGATTACCATACAATTAATGTATTTTTAAAAAATAAATCACACAAATGCTTACCAAACAGCAGATCCAAAATGCTAACATCCTAAAAATACAGTATAAAACTATAACTTACTTTTTTTTTCAATGAAACGAGTACATATTTAAGCAGAGATTTAAAAGTCTGAAAACCACCAAAGCTATTTTTCATCCATTTTTTTCTGCTTTATCAAGGTTCAAGTTCATCCAACAGTTTGCTCTTTGCCAGAGACTCTCCCAAGTCCGACGACATGATAAGAGAAAGCCAGTTTGGCAGCCCATTTTGGTAGATTTTCAGTACCTGACGGTTGTTGTCTGGAAGCCCACTATCATACGAATTTAAGGCATCAAAGGGAGAAAAAATGCAATAAATACATAGATTAAAAAATAGTTTTCTTAAGTGGGACAATTTGTGAGGGGGATTGTCTGAGCTTCAAGCAAAAGTAACCTCTTGTACAGTCAAGCTGTAACTGAATGATTTCTTCCTTTGTAGGATTCAGTGACTTTCTGTTTGTATTTCAGGTAAGTATATTTTAAGCCTTGAAAATGAAAAATGCATTTAAAAAAAAGCATTGTGGCAAAAAGAGAACAACTGTATTCTCTGATATGCCAGTGGAAAACAAGAAGACTTCATCGAAACTGTTACTGTGGAAGAGGTGAGCTTGTAAAAGAATAGTTCACTTACAAAAATTCCCAGTGCTCTGACAAAAGCCACAATAGGGCTTCGTTGACTACTTTTGTCTGAATAAGAGTTGGTTTTACACAAGCACAATTTCAGTAAAAAATATAAAATCAATGCCAGTCCCTTCAAGGACACAGGTTAGAGCAGAGGAGAGAAGTCACATGTTCTTTCATGGTAAGTCCTTAAGGAGAGAGTTGCTTGCTCTGGCAGTGGGTGATGGTTGTTTAGTCAGGTTCACAGTATTGGACATTTACAGGCAAGGGCTGTGATGGTCAGTGGGAAAGACTAACACCAGTCAGCTATGTAGTCAAAGTCTGTGAAAAGCTCTTGTTCATTGGACGTCAGAACCCTGGGTTCACGGGGCGGGGTGAGTATCGGTGCCTCTGAGGTGAACTCATCGTCGAAGTTACTGACGTCCTCGCGGCCTTTGATGGTTGGGACAAAGGGAGGATGAATCTTCTTAGCCAGGAGTGCACCCCAGTCCACATTCTGAGACAGAATAACAGAAAACATACAGAAGGTTACAGAGGTGACAAAACAATAATTACAGAAACCAAGAGCCTCACACAGCAGTGTTCTTTTTAACGGTCCACTTCCTTTTTACTTTATTTCACAGATCCAACATTTGGGACACTTTGTAGATGTAAAGTTTCTGATGTTTCTCTGATACTGCACAACTTGTATTATTAGAGCTCCATTAGTGGTCAGTTTCCTACCAATAGATCATTTTTGGTTGGACGACTTTTCTTTGGCTATTGAGTAACAGTGGAAAGAGGTAAGAGATGGATTACAGTCTGTAATTGTAAACAACAAAGTGCATTCATATGATATGTGGACCTCATAAAAAGGAAATGCGTGTAGAAACAAGGTAGCTGTACCAGTCACATTGCACCAGGTCGGCATTTTAGCATTCAATTGTTTCACATGTCTGTAAGGGTTAGTGTATGATTCCACCCCCAGCCCCCCAATATTGCTTTTTTGTTTTGTTGTTTTTTTACAATTTTGTCTGACCAATGTAAAAGTACTGAGAAAATAAACTAGAACATACTCTGAAAAATGGATGCTTCTTCACTTCTTCAGCATCTCGCTCCCCTGCACCAAGACGGCGCTCTGGATTTCTCCTCAAAAGCTGCAGACAGTGCGTATGCAAGAAGGTTTAAATGCACGTCATGATGAACTAAAACACTGAAAGACCTTTATGAAATCTCCGACACAGTTCAAACGCATACCCGTCTCATTATGGATATGGCTTCTGTGGAGAGAAATCGTGGATAACGAACTTCATCGTTCACAATACTATCAAACACCTCCTCTTCATCATCCCCTGGAAACGGGGACTGCAAACAGAGAGGAACATAATTTTATGATGCTGCCAGGAAAGTCATTGTGCTTTAAAGAATTTATATTAGTGGTATAACTCCAGTTTGCCTGACTGCTCAGCTGAGCAGTTCCATGGTGAATATTTAACTTAAAGCCTTACCTCCCCAACCAGCATCTCAAAGATGAGCACACCCAAACCCCACCAGTCCACTGCTCGTGTGTATGAGGTTTCTGTCAGGACTTCTGGCGCCAGAAACTCAGGAGTGCCACAGAAGGTACTAGTGCGATCCCTAAAACCCATTCCTAAATATTCAGGCATACATAGAATTTAAATTAGCCCCTAACACACCACTGCAATATTTCTCTTCATTTCAAAAGGTTCACCTTTGACAACTGTCATTAAAATGCATTTGAACTCTTCAAATCATAATGTTCTAACATTTCACTATACAATGAAAGAATGAAAACAGAATAATAAAGATTATAAAAAGGCCCATAAAACAGGTTTGGGATTAACCGGCCATCTTCAAACATTAACCTGGTGGGTTTTTTTTAACTTGTTTTACATCAGTCAATCATGACATCAGGATAAATAGTACATAAATGGCTCATACACATTTCCACTATTGTGTAAGCCCAGCATAAAAGAGGTGAACCAAGAGTAAAAAAAATAAGAACCCAAAAAGCTCAAAATGATTGGAAATGCTAAAAGTATCAATGAAAACTAAGTGGGCACCACAAAAAATCACCACAAAAACATGAAAAGTGAATTTAAAGAGCAATGTCCTTCTGAGGTGTGATATAGTGCACAGATTATCAGTGAAACCAAAAATGACATGGATATAAGTTTATACAGACCTAAGCAACCATTAAGCAGTTAGTAACAGCTCACTCACCTTCTTTGCACAGGCCAAAGTCTGCAATCTTTACATATCCTTCAGTGTCCAGCAACAGGTTATCCAGCTTCAAGTCTCTGTGAGAGGATGAAAGTACTATTAAACTCAGTATGAAGACAAAGGCAAAGTCTTAAGTCTTCTATTTCCTCTAAAACTAAAACTCACCTGTACACTATTTTATGCTCGTGTAGAAATTGTAGGCCCAAGACTACGCAGGCAGCATAGAAACTGCAATGGCGAAAGGGGTAAAATAAATGTATGCATTGGCAAAGGCTATTCACTTGGTTAATATAGGTCAGTGAACTGAGTCTGAGAGCAAATGTGATTACTCACACGGCTCGTGGCTCTGAAAACACATCGGCATGAATGTGCATCATCAAATCACCTCCAGCGGCATATTCCATTACAAAGCACACATGCTCCCTGGTCTGGAAGCAGGCAAAAAGATTCACCAGAAACGGGTGCCGAACGCTGTTCACCGTCTCAAAGATCCTCTTTTCACACATTAGACTGTGGATGACAGCAGGAAATGCACAGAGACTCATTGTTAGGCATAATAACTGGTACACACTAAACTATTTATTCCAATGGACCATGTGATGCAACTACCAGTCCCACACTAGTCACTAGACGGCATTCTGCACAAACCAGGGCTGTCAGATCATTCATGAAGTAAACCAAGATTACTTCAAACAATAAAACCAGCCATAACTGTAACAAAAAACATGTATAATCTTCCAGGGATTCCATAATACCTTACTGGAAAAGGATAATCTATACTGTCTTCAAAATAAGAAAATCATTTGAAATAATACTTCAAAAAATATGTAATTTTAAAGTTCTTTGTGGTAGGGATGCTCTGATCAGGATTTTTGCCACCGATACCATGTACCGATTTTTTGTCTAGGTGATCGGCCAATACCGATACCGACTCTGATGCTTCAAGTTTATATCTGATATGTAAGCTCTCTGATGTGTGTGTTTGTGTGCGCGCGCGAGAGTTCTTTCGTGTCGTGTAAGTTTTCGCACGAGTTCTCTCGGGTTGTGTGTGCGTGTGAGTTCTCTCGGGTTGTGTGTGCGTGTGAGTTCTCTCGGGTTGTGTGTTCGCACGAGTTCTCTCGGGTTGTGTGTGTGCGCAGCGCAAGTTCTCTTGTGTTGTGTGTGCGTGCGGAGCAAGTTCTCTCGTGTTGTGTGTGTGCGCGTGTGCCCGAGTTCTCTTGTGTTGTGTGTTTACGTGTTTTATAGATAAGGTAATACTAAAATTGTTGCCTTTGTTATATTTTTGTTATACTTTTAGAGTAATTTAATTATATTTTTATTTCTCTCGTGCTGTATGCATGCGTGAGCTCGAGTTATTTCGCGTTGTGTGTGTGCGTGCCCGAGTTCTCTCGTGTTGTGTGTGTGTGTGTGTGTGTTCACGCGGGTTCTCTCTGGTTGTGTGCGCGTGCAAGTTCTCTCGGGTCGTGCGCGCTCGTGTTGCGTGTGTGCTAGTCCTCACCCATTGAAATCATCAATGGTGATCGGTTCCTAAGATCGGCCAAGTTTAACGAGTACCCATCGATTCATAAAATGTGATTATATCGATCGGAGCATCACTACTCTGTGGCTAAAATATATAAATGCATTTATCTACCAGGTTCTGTTTTTTATTGTAAGAGTATCTTTAACAAAATTAAAATATGCAGTTACCAAATATTCAAAAAGGTAACCAATGATTTTTTAATTGAGTAAATAAGTTTGACTGATTAATCATGCCAGTCACAGAATCAAAAACTGAAATTTGACTGCACATTCACTAAAGGGCCCTGCTGATACTCAATACAACCAAGTGCCATCCACACAGTGGACGTGCAGCATCCCCCCCCCAACCCCCCCCATGACAATTTGCAGGCAGGAACTCTTTTCAGGACTGAACAGGATCTGTCTGAATGGCACATGCAGTGTTTTACCTGTCAACTTCATCCCGAGCGACAATATCTCCTTTTTTCAAAGCTTTGATGGCAAACATTTCTCCAGTGCTCTTGTATTCAGACAGTAAGACCTGTTGAATTATTAAGGAGACTTGATTAAGGCAAGGAAACTGTAGCTAGCCAACGTCAAACACACAGAGAGGAATCCTGAAAAGGAACAATGCTGAATGTTTTTTTCTCTCAGGAGTTCTGTTTAGGAAGATTCAACTCAAACAATAGTACATTTAGTGGTTTTTAAACACATGTAAATTGAGCTTACCTTTCCAAAGTGTCCACGACCCAGAACTGCAACACACTTAAAGTCCTTAAGACTGAACTGGACCTCCTGCTCTTCCCTACACAGAGAGAATTATAAATTGAAGATTAATTTAAAAACAGATGCAACTTAATTTTTGCTCTCTTTATATAATTTTGCTCTCTTTATAGCCCACAATCAAGCTGTTTCTATCTTGCTACACAAGACAGCAGTATTTTATATGCATTTTATTCCACATTATTCCAACCTATAGTAATGAGTGAATGTTTTTCTCTAAACTAATGGGGGGGTTTCTTTGTTGTAATTTTCACAAATGTACAGTACCAGTGAAAGGTCTGAACCCACCTTCTCATCTAATGAGATTAATTCTGAAGAGTTCTATTTTATGGGGGGGGGGGGGGGGGGGGGGGGGGGGGGGGGGGGGGGGGGGGGGGGGGGGGGGGGGGGGGGGGGGGGGGGG
>JBBMFX010000101.1:7678468-7688760 GCA_037832545.1 Rhabdalestes septentrionalis
GTGTATTTATGTACGTGTGTGTGTGTGTGTGTGTGTGTGTGTGTGTGTGTGTGTGTGTGTGTGTGTGTGTGTGTGTGCGTGTGTGTGCCTATATAGTACTGGTCTGTGTTCAGCATTCTCAAGACATTCCCTCCTGTCTTCTATGCTGTTTGGACGAGGTCATGGGAAGCAACAAACTTTTTAAATGTACCATCAAAAAGGCACGGCTCACAGTTGTTTTTGCCAACATTCTCATTGTCCATCTGTCCAGAACAAAATCCATGGAATATTGCAGAGTTCCTCAGAGTGATGTTTCCCTGCTGTACGCTTCGCTTCGTTGAAAACTGTGTTCATTAATTAGCAGCAAGAATTTGTAAGGACTTTGCTTGGTTGTACTCCGCTCAGCAGGCACATCTAATCTCCCTGGAAGATCCAGTGCTGCTTTGAAACCAGATATTGAGCCACTTTTATATCTCCTACAACTTATATTAAAACTGAGTGGAAAATCAGTTTGCCAAATGCCTGAGGAACTCTACCATTTTTCACATCTTTCACAGGCTTTCCTTTGCTTCCTATTAGAGTGTGTGTGAGGCCTTTCACCCTCTGTGTTGAACAACACTGGTGTTTCCCCAGTGGCTCGCCTGTACATCGTGGAAGTACAAGCCTGAGGAGCTTTAAAATATATAGATTTCTCTGAAAGCCATTTAAGCTTATTCCAACACTGACACTGCTTTAAGGAGAACTGTAGTGTCACACTATGGCTTAGGGTATGCTAAAATATTATATAGTGGATTTACATGGAATGGCTTTTCCTCTGTTATTCTTTTTGAATGGCAAAAACAGTATAAATGTTGAATGCAAAAATTTGGACACCCTTGTCAAATTCCGTTTTCAAAGTAAAAATAAGCATCATCTTCAGAAAACCTTTCTTGACTGAGGTGTGCTTAAACTTTTACAGCTGGACAAAACAAGAAACCAAACAAAGTGAAAATATAGGAAATGTCCTGGTTAAGGTAATGACACAAATGTGGTATGAACTAAAACTTTCTGCCTTTGTTTCATAGACTGCGAGAGTTATGCAAATTGTAAGAGGTGCCACAAAGCATGTGGGAACTAAGTAGGGTTAAATTTAGATTTTGTGTGTGTCATGGTCCCTAGCTTCTTTGCCCTTTTAATTAGTGCCTTGAACTTTGCTGTCCCTTCTTCAACCTGTCCTGTCACAGCCAATGAAGCAGCCGCCTTGAGCGAGCGATCGAAGGAGACACTCACAACATAGCCGTCAAACCGCTGGGGTTTCAGACTGCAGTAGAGGCCTCATAAAACTCACTTTGCAAATCCAAAGTTATTATGACCTGCCCGCAATAAATTGCTGCGGAGAAGAGAGCGAGCTAGTGCAAAAGAGAGAGAGAGAGAAAGGGCAGAGAGTGCCTTGCTATCCCTCAGCTCCATCTCACATGGCATCCGGACAGCACAAAGCTAAGGGGCCGTGGATCAATGAAACTCTCCACAAAACAGCATTAGTACACAACAGCGCATGATCAGTTTACTGAGCAAAAAAAAAAAAAAAAAAAAAGCCTTTTGATACCTCCTTGTGTTCAGCAGCCCCTTACTGGAAACAATTGATGCATTGTTGCAGTGAAATTAATCCTCCGAATTCATTAGCTGAATCAGATATTCAATCGACGCGACCCAAAATAATTATGTGTAGGCGAACGAATGACAGGCGACTCTAATGCCCAAGCGTTCCATTCAGTAGACAAGCCTGCCTTGTTTCAAAAGTGGAAAATATGATACTGGCCAAGTTCATCATAATAACAAAACACCAGCCACATCTGAATCTAATTTATCTCTCGTTTTAGATTTGTCAGTGTCTTCTTTTCTGTTCGAGGCCGCAGAGAGAGGAAATGAGACGTGAAAGGTGCCAGTGTGATCCGCTCTTTGGATATCCCTCAGCTCTATTATCGTCTATGGTGCACATATTAATCCATAGACAATCTGTCTGAGTGTCCTGGGTTACAAAATAGAGGGGAGAGAGTGAGGGAGAGAAAGAGAGAAACAAGGAAAGGGAAAAGAAGGACTGTAGCATGTCCCATTTCTGGGCACATATATCGAGTTCCTTTCCCTCCAAACATGATCGACGTGTTGGGCCGTGACTCTGTCGTCCAGAAAATACTCCCGCCACACACTGATCGACACAGTGAAACACAAGTCTCTCTCTGGGTGAAAAATACGATCCAGAAGTCCAATTGCCCACAATTAAGCAACGGCCCTCTACTGTGAGGGCGCGCAGTGAACACACGGCTCTTTCACCAAGGCCTGAATAAAGCGTGGCCCAAATGCATCTAATTAATGGGCTCCTCGTGAACCATGTCCAAAATCACCTCCTTAAAATGTGCATTATTTTAGGCCGCATAAATTGGCGAATAGTTGCTCCACTGTGTCGCCAGAATGAGTAGTGTGCAGTCAATTAGTCTAAACTCCCTCGTGCTCCAAATACATCTGTGTGCACTCTTGGCAATGGCTGACGGTGTAAATTATACTGTACGTTTCCTCACACACAGCCGTTTCCAGTGTGTGAGAGACTTATCAGAGTTGATTTTTCACCATAAATCCTCTTAAGCAGACAAAGTAGAAGTGACGATGGGTGCGTAGCTGATATTATATGTTGAAAAATGGGACAAAGAATCTTTAATACTCATTCTGTGTCTTACATTTACATTTGCTGAGTACAGCAGAGTAAGCATATACAACCAAGGTTAGCTCAGTGTGATTGCAAATAATATATTTTATATTATTACCTACGCATTATTATCCAACAAATTTTGGTCTGTTAGACTTTGGTTCCGGCTTTCAAAGTGGTGACACAAAGCTAAACATAAAACTCCTTAATAACAGAGCTAGCGGAATGCTAGTCACTTATGGGCTTGAAATTACCTGAACTGTGGACAAAGAGAAGCAATGGTTGTCTGTGTTTGTCATATTGTAGGGTAGACAGCAGAACTCTGATGACATGTGGTTTTATGAAATGAGGTTATCTATTGCTGTGGCCCATGCTGCATGCCATCCGCGGCCCACGCTAAGCTATGGCACAGCTGTTCCTCATCGTTTCACGCCTTTTTGCTAATTGCATGAGGACGCTAATGATGACCTATTTTTAACCCCATGAAAAACAATGTGTGACTTTATCAGATTTAGGGGGTGGGGGGTTGGATTTTGGAGATATGGGTTAATTAAAAGCCTTCGTGAAGCTTGATGGCATGCTGCAAATGGTGAAAGGCAACACATTTTCCCATGAACAAGAAATAGACACTGTGAATTGACACTGTGAATCAAAGCAATGCGAGCCTTCTAATGAAGTACCATCTGCTTGGTAAGTATGCAGTTATTCCTTGCTCGGGTCTTTAAAAATATACCTGCCACATGTGCCTTTATGATTGGACAGTAATACAATACATCCATAGCTCACATCTAACGTATGGAAATTGCCCCTATTTCCTGTACTGGGGGAATTTGTGCACTGTAACATCCATTTAAATGGGCTGTCTATTTGTGGATTTTTATAATTGACTAATGAAAGCTTAAATCCAATGCATACTTGTAATTTATATTATAGAACATTCAAGGAGATTAATTATTGATGCCTGTCTGATGAAACTTGTTCTGACTAACAAAAGGTAACTGACTGACTGGCTGACTAAAATTTCATTCAGCTGTACTTAAAGCGACTATATGTCAGGACTATAATATAATGACATATTATACACAACAAATGTGACACAATGCCACAACAAATCAGTTCTTGAACACTATCAGTGTTGTGTGGTTTTTTGATTTTGCACAGTTCATTGGATTCAGAGAGCTAACTATGCTAGAGTTTAGCTTTTTGCTAAAATATTACATTCTTGCTTAGAAAACAGTACTAATATGACAAATGATTTTAGCAAACTGCACAGGTTATAGTAACCCATATGACCTGCTGCATTCATTTGTGCATTGCAGTAAAACATTTACCGGTTTAGTGAACTGCAGCCATTTGCTCTGTTTGGTATATCTCCCACTCAAATGGAGATTTTAATTTTTGCCTCACTGTCTATCCGTGGTTATAGGTTGGTTGTCTCACTTAAACATGCTCACATCGAATAAAAAGTGGTGGGACATCACTTCAGTACTTGCCTGCTTTACCTTATCATTGCGTGCAACTGTATATAATGTCAGTTTTACATCTTTTATGTTATTTGTCAGTTTGTTTATGTTTATTTTTCTATATTTTTCTTTGGAATTCTACCCTGGATCCAAAAGAAATTCCATATACATCTGGTACTTGGCCAATAAAAAAGATTTGACGCTTGATTAAAGGTCAAAGGATCTCCTGGTGATCTAACAGTGACCCTGGCCTGCAGGAGAACACAGGATCATTGCCCACTTCTCTTTGTAGAACAGGGTGTGTTCAATAACATCTGGTCAATGGTCATCAAGCCCTCCATGATGAGCGAGACAATGTGACAGTAATGCTAGTCAATGGCCATTTCCAGATTATTTCAGCCCCTCTTTATTTCCTCTCTCAATCGAAGAGCTTAATTACTAACAGAAACATTTTGTTTATCTCTTGTGCCCACACCCTAAATAATACTTTCCTCAGTACACAGTTACCATCAGTGACTGGGGTTTGAGTTAGGACTAAATATTATTTAGACTTTTATTGCCCATGTATAATTCACACAGAGTAAATAACAGTAGCAATTAATGCTCAAAATGATGTTAAAATTAAATTTATGTACAAGTTTATGGCACACTTTTTTCCTTCATTAATATGGAGATAAACAAGATTATAACATATGGTGAACGGGATCTTTACACCTTCATAAAATTCCTATTATAATGATGAGCCTGTCATTAAAACAAACACCGGCTCAGTTATGGCCAAGGAGCCAGCAAGTTTGTGTAAGGAAATTGAACACTATAGAGATGTAGATAGATAGATAGACAGACAGACAAACAGACAGGTAGTTAATTAGGTTGGATAGGTAGGTTGGTAGGTAGGTACGTAGATAGGTAGGTAGATAGATAGATAGATAGATAGATAGATAGATAGATAGATAGATAGATAGATAGATAGATAGATAGATAGACAGATAGATGTAGATAGATGTAGATAGATGTAGATAGATATAGATAGATATAGAGAGATACAGAGAGATATAGAGAGATACAGAGAGATACAGAGAGATACAAATAGACAGATTGGCAGACAGAGAGACAGATAGGTAGTTTGGTTGGATAGGTAGGTAGGTAAGGTATGTAGGTTGGTAGGTAGGTAGAAAGATAGATAGATAGATAGATAGATACATAGAGACAGAAAGACAGACAGACAGATATAGATAAACATGCATATAGAAAGACACAAACAGACAAAATCTCTGATTACCTGATGGTTTCTCAAAGTAGCATTAAAGTACAAAATCAGTAGTCAAATCCTGATAGTTGCATATTTTTACATATAGAGAAAGTAATGACATTGCTGCAAATGGGACTTAAAGTGCAGAAGCCAATAGCACGGCAGTTTACTGCCCAGTGACCCCTCAGCGCATGACGTCAGGTCCAACAGTGAGGGCCAAGCACCATAAATATTTCAGAGAAGTTGTGTGTCGGCCTGGTGACACAGCCAGTGGCAACCACAAGCTCGCCTTGCTGCCTGAATTAAAGATGTGTTCTGTTCAAACACTGCGGCCCACTCCGATTAGCCACAAACAGTAATCTGTCACTTAGCTGCAGGCCGGCTAGGCTGTTTGAACTGATGTATACGGGCCCTGTCTTGCTGCTCTACAGGCCAGTGTAATGGGACTTCATTGATCGGCCGGTCTCCCCCTGATTGAGTTAGATAATTAAAAAGCCTCTTGTATCTGTTCCATTAAGGATTGTTTGTGTAGCTCCTTTTTTTGTACACATTGGTCTTGCTCCTCTTGTGAAGTGGGCATGCTTTTAGAGCCCTTTTAGCTTTTGTCTTTCATTTCTGTTCTTCCTTTTCATCCCTTTACCATGTGTAAATGTATTCTATTTGTCAGAGCATTTAGCTAAATTATTCTGCTTTCATTGCATCATGACTTATGGATAAAAAAAAAGACACTGAAAAATAATGTGCTTGTCAAAATGGCATGGATTTTTTAGGATGTGTCAGAAATGGTCCATCTCGATTAAAAATCACCCTTGAAATATAAAACTCTTTTATTATTAAAAACAAATAAGACCATCCAAAATGTAGGAAAACAGAATCTGGGAGTAGAAAAAAATGAGAAAAAAGGGCTTTGAAAGAAGTTAGCAAAAGTCTGTCTCTGAAGAATATAAAGCAGTTAGTGTGTGTGTGTATGTGTGTGTGTGTATGTGCACTGAAAAAGTGTGCTGTACTGAATTTACTTGATCTAAATGTGCTCAATAGTTCTACAAGGCTACAAAATATGAACGCAGTTATGTCGATTACAAAGTAAGTAAACAGAAAGACCACTGTGTAGTAAGTAAGGCTGTTCATTTATTAATCTTGTTTTAAATGTAGTCAAAAGGCTCTGTATCATGCAAAAGCACATTTTTCCTGCTTTTCTTAAATTAAAATGGTTAAAAGCTATTAGGAGTGTTTCGGCCTTGAACAAAGTAAAATAAAATGCACCCAATTGAAAAAGGTAATTTACATGTATTAGTGTGAAATGCATAGTAACAAAAACAGCTTGCTTTGATCTACTGGAAATGAAAAAAATAGATATAGATATTGAAAATAGATATAAAAATGATATATAACTGTTTTTGTTGGGTAAAACCATTTTAACTGGACCTTGATCTTCTGGCAAATTATCTGATATACATTATACCTGACCACCATTTGAAGGCTGAAAGTCTCTGTCTCATTAGGCTGTCATAATAAAAAGGTTATGTATGCCTGTGGAAGATTTACATGTGTCACAAATAAAAAAACAGGTTTGTTTCTCCTGTATTTTCAGAAATATATTTTCCAAATATTAGCCAGGACTCCCCCATCACAAAATACCACCAACACTCGGAGGGTGAAGTGTGTGCCCTCATGAGATGGGCCTCTGCATCTTCTCAGACTACCTCTGTCATCACTGAAGGACTCAACACGCTTGGAGGAGAACATTAACTGCCAAATTGCTTTGTAAGCTAGCAGACTTCTGTGTTAGATACCATTAGCACTAAGGTGGTCGCAGCGTTTTGGAGCCAAAACCAGAATATATATCACAATCTAAAATGTAATTTATGTCAAAATTATCTGTTTATTTTATCTGTCCGAATTCACCTCAGTAAATCATGTCAGCAGCCATGATGGGAAAATCCACTGCATTTACTCTAGATGGTTAATCATAAGTAAGCACTACACTAACTAATGTCAATTGTTATCATTTGACATGCCGTAATGTCATATGTTTAAATTATGCTGAAATTTAGTAAACATCAGAATCAAAACAAATTCAATGCAATACTTTCCTGAGTGTGTGTGTGTTATGTGTATGAACTATTCTAGGTGCTCATTATATATTTATGTATGTATCCATTCATTCTTTGATTTATTTACTTAAATTTAACCTATATTTAACCTATGTTCATTCTAACAAGATAAAAGTGGCAACCTTTAAGACAGTATGAAAGCAGTTCCCAGTTCTGCCACTAGACACTCAGAAAGGTGTCTGTATTGACTCGCATTGACCCTGATGTTGTTCAAGATTGAGCTGTATTTGTTTGAATACCTTCAAATATGTGAATGGAGCGTATGACCAGTCAGTGTATTTGTCAGACCTGCGTCTCTCCCTCTGTCCTCTGCTGTCACTGTGTTGCTGTACCCTTTCTTCCTCCTCTTCCTCTGTTGGGTGGTGTGTGTGTGTGTGTGTGTGTGTGCGAGCGTCAGTGCCGAAAATAGCTGAGCGTCTCTCATTAACAGATTAGGTGTTGCAATGAAGCCGTGTGGTTGGGGCTCTGCAGCCCGATATTGTTCCTCTAGGACAGCAATTATGGCTGATTGACGTGTTTGCACGCGGGCTAGAGGCTGCGAGACGGAGCCGAGATGAAGGACAAAGTGCTCTTCCTCATGGGCTGGTGCCAGGGCTGCTGTGGCATCCGGCTCTGCCCACGCCTCACCAATCCAATCACAGCAATTTGTATCAAACAGTGCAGACGTACCGGCAGGGCAAGGAAGGTAGTTGATTTGTCCCTGAAAATTAAGTATCAAACGTACTGAAACAACAACAACAACAACAACAACAACAACAACAACACACTTATACTCATATACGCATGCTTGGACTGTCCCTGCAATTTGTTGAGCATGAGGCCCAACATAAATAATAGATGAACTCTGTGGCATTGACAGTGATAGTGGAGATGATGAACATGATAACCTGATGTCAGCTCCTCGCTGCATTACTCACTCAGGGCGTGCTGTTTACACAGCCGGAAAAGCAGCAAATTAAACCGGCTGTTCCCAGACACTGATAACCCACGATTCTGCTCGTCCCTCACCTCTCCATCCCGGACAGGATAATGAGGCCTTTGCGCTCTCCCCCTTGCACACGCCTGCATTTTACTCGCCGGCATTACGCTGCCGCAGTCATCCTCGCTACAGCTCAGAGCACGCAGAGCCTGGCGACCAGGATGTTTGTCAGAGTGTGTATGTGTGTGTTTGTGTGGAAGAGGGAGAGTGACCTGAGCTGCAGTGAGGTTTGTTACACTCTACACTTTTTGGCATCCTTGGAAGATCTTCAGCTGGAATTTATTCATTACATTCTGTGGAGTTTCTTCAAGGTTTACGCATTTCCATGTCTTTTTAAAAAAGGCTCTTTAGGGAACCAAATACACACCACCACTACTGCCACCACTAGCCATGACAAGATGTAACACACTAAATGCTTTCCGAAGCATTCAAATGATTGTACTACTAATGGTTATTTTTATAATTTTATACATTTTATAAACCCCTATCGCTAAACTATACATATTATTTTATTAGAATCATAAATACTTACCACTGACCAATGAAAATATCTTCACTTCACCCACAGAAATTTCTTTCATTTATTCTGGATGAGCCTACCTGTGGAGATAACTGAATTAGAAGATTACTGTGATGGTTGTCAGGGTCCTATTTCGAATGGTTTTTGATTTCCTATTTTGTATATACAAAAGCTGTGACCATTTTAAGGCAGCAGAAATGCCTGCACCAGTGAGATTTTACCATGGTGGGCTTTCCATGCAGTAGAAAGAGTAATCAACTTGTACCATGGATATATGTGTAGAATGGATATGGATTTTACACTAGGTTAGCCTAGTTAAAGATCTTTGGCCCAAGTTACAAAAGAAGATAGGATCATCTCACAATCAAACGCCGACCCCTTTGACTGCCGCACTGCTTAGAGGGGAAGGCGAGTGAATTAGGATTCTCTTTGCCAACCTCAGAATAGCAGGCCTCACTCGGCCCTTCACTTAATTAGCGTCCCGACCTCTCTCCCTGTGACTCTCGGGCGGTGGTGGCACCTGAGAGACGTGGAGAGAAGAGAGAGCGGCCTTCATGCCCTAATTACACCCCGGTACTCGCCTTTTGATCAGGGATGCCTGCCTCTCTCACTGGGGCTCTGCTTCATAGATGTTAATCAAATAAATGTGTCCTGTAAATGGATGGTATGTGTGATCCCACTGCGCCCGCCTGCCCGGTGAGTTTAAAGGAGGGATACTGTGAGGTCCAAGTGCTGGCTTCGACTCCTTGTCTTTCAAAGCTGGAAGTTTTGATGTTCAATCAGAATTTTGTTCTCATCCCCTTTTACTCGCCCTTTTCAAAGCCAAAAGAAGCCTCTTAATTCTGAAACACCCATCCATCAGTGGGAAGCAAGGGAATATTCTAGGAGTATTTTTTTTTTTTTACTCAACAACTTTCCCCCGCAAATGAAACAGTGTTTTGACGGAGTTGCCTCTGATCAGTGGAGGCTCAGAGGGTGTAGAACTAACAGAAAATTTGAGTGTGTGTCTGTTTTCCCCACACTTTCTGTTCCAGCTCTTAATGACACGCATTTCCACATGCCACTCCCTTCTACCTCACTTCAGCTTTCCTCACATGTAGATTCTGTGAAGAGAAAAATTAAGGATATGGAAAGGAGTAAAACTCTCTGCAAACCCTTTGTTTACACAGTCTAGTCCCTGGCACAGGCTCAGGCTTCCATATAGCAAGACCGACCTACGGCTGATCACGTGTGTGTGTGTGTGTGTGTGTGTGTGTGTGTGTGTGTGTGTGTGTGTGTGTGTGTGTGTGTGTGTATAAAATGTGT
>JBBMFX010000101.1:7692788-7708114 GCA_037832545.1 Rhabdalestes septentrionalis
TGTGTGTGTGTGTGTGTGTGTGTGTGTGTGTATGTGTAAAATAGGTGCTTGTTGGGTAAATAAATAAATAATGACCCCCACACCAAGGCCCCCAAAATGAAAAGTTCTGTTAGGACAAGATAAATTTGTCTGTTCCAACAAGTAGGAGCTGTAAAGAGTCATAAAGAGTAATAAACGTGTATTTGTTTTGCCATACATTTGTCATTTCTTGAAGAGACAAATAGAACAAATCTAGAAGTACAGACTTGTAGAAGGACAGACAGAAATACAGACAGAAGTACATGTAAATGTTGTTTATTATTTAGTCATAAACATAATGTTATTATCTGCTTACATCAATAAGGCATGAATGTTTCATTGCAACTGCGCATTTTAAGGTCTCTAACACATTAGACAGAAAGGAAACAGATGCCCCATTTGTTCTGAGTGGGGGGAAAATGACTTGACCAGCTTGTTATGGCCAAATGACTGGATCTGAGCATCTTCGAAATGGCAAGGCTTTTGGGGTGCTCCCAGACAGCAATGGTGAGTACTTATCAGCAGTCACTGGAGGAGGGATAAACATGAACCAGCATTGTCGTGATGGTTCGAGAGCAATGAATAGTTTCCCATCTGGTCTGAACTGACAGAAGGGCTACAGTGGCAAATGTCCTTGGAGTTTTGTAGTCTTGTTTCTTTTTACTACATGTGCATGGCTGAGTACATGCGTGCAGTTTACCTGGAGAAACTGGATTCAATGAAAGAAGCTGATTTGATGATACCCAGCAGCATATTAAGGTGATAGTCATAATGTTTTGGCTCATCTGTGCGCATTCAAATATTATACCAAAATGAGAGGAATAGCACGAGACCATTTGGAGTAGGGACAGAGCCTCATTAATCCCACAGTGTAGAATAGTCAGGTTAATACACCGCATGTATGTCAATCTGAAGACAGTCTGACAGTTCCGTGATCATTTGCCATTCAAAAAATTGTTCTCCAAACTGCAAAGATAAAACCAGTCCTTGTATATTTATGTTTGAGAGGTCTTAGGAATAAGAAAGTGCAAGTATAAAGGGGAAATGAGCTCTCTCCCAGGCTCCAGAGGCAACTCATCTGCCGTGGGATCCGGCCTGTAGTGGCAGCCATCCTTAAGACTCCATTCAAAAGCATGCATGCTGTGTCTCTCTTCCCCCTTCAAATTTTTCCGCCCTGCTGTTCTGAGTGGACACCCTGTCACATTTCCACAAGGACATGATAATCACTGGTATTACTGGCACTCTACTCTGCAGCAAAAAGGACAGCTTTGTTTCTATATTAGGAGCCGTTCTTGCAAACCTTGGTGTTGCTGCCTCAACGGGGGGTAAAAAAATGACCTTTGGAAATGAAACATGTTGTGGCATTGTCTACTTTAATCTTTCTATTGCATTTTGATATGCCACATGAAAAAAAAAGGGGTTTGGTCAGGAGAAGCAGGAACATAATGTTCATAAGGGGCGAATTCGCGGAGACACGTGGGATTGAACTCTTTGAGCTGGGGAGGAGGTAATGAGGGACGAGTAAACAGAAAATCCACACGAACGTTAAGATGTACATGCATTCAATCAAAGCTTTCAGGCCTCAGCTTTAGAGCTAATCAGTCCCTGATTACAGCTGTAAAATCAAAAGGGCACTGAGATGACAGACCAAATATACAAATGTCCCACACCAATTTTCCAATTTTGAGGGGTTTATGCAAACTTCGGTTTATGTGATGGAAACAATAATTGGTTGGTTTGACCACACAAGATACAAGTGGGTTCTTTTGATCACAGTGAGTCTCATAGGCACTTTTTCGTCATTGTATGGGAAATTCCGGGCTGGGGTGACAAACATGTCAAAATAACACCGCTACATGCAGTAACGAGCCACGTTTTGCTGCTCCTTGCATAATTTACTGCACCACTGCTTGATGCTTTTAGGCAGTAGTGTTTTACAGCTCTTCTACAAGTCAGTCATATTCTTAGACAGGGAGACAAGTCTCTCGTCATTGTCTTCTTGCCCTAGCAGTTCACTTGCAATGTACTGATGTGTGTGTCATCAATTTCAGGTAAAGAAATTGTGGAAATTGTGTTTGTGGTGGAACTCTGCAGAAGATGAGCGTCGTTGTCACTGTGTCAGAAGCTATAAAGAGCTAATCTAACTCTCACGGGCTGCTACTTTAGCTCCACTGACAGACTCATCTCGCTCTGAATCATGGTGTTTTCCTGCCTAGCGTTCCTGTGCATGGATTCTACATGACATCTACCTCATAAATATATGAGTAAGTCTGCACTCATCTCACGCTTCATCATCTAATAACGGCACACCTTCAGAGCGCATGAATTCACCCATGCCTAAATTCCACAGTTATTACCGAGGAGTGCCGGGCCCAAGATGTAATTCAATAATAAACGGGACAACAGTCTACATGTCGCAAGCTCAGTGTGGCTAATGGAAGCGAGTGGCAGACGCTCAGATCCTTTCTGATGGTCGAATAACACAATAAATGCGTCTGCTCGTTTCATCATAGTCCTTTCGCATTGAGGCAGGCCAGGATGCTAGAACTAATGACCCGTGAGCAATAAGCAAATGTTTAAGTAAATGTACTCGTGGGCAGGGCTTTTACCAGGCCGCATATCAATATTTTAAAATGGTTTCCACAGCCGTCTCCTCCTAACTTGATTAGTTGTGTGATGTGTCCTGACAGCGCTGTTGTTAGGGATACCCCATTAGCTGCGTCTGTCATCCAGTTTTCCCTTGGCATGCTGCAAAACACCCTTATATTTCATAATTTGTTTTGCTATCAGGGCTGATTTGTAAATGCGCAAATTCTAATTAGCGGTAGCTACTGTTCCTAATTTATTAAATATTAAACGGATCCTGTGGTGGACGCTTTCCTCCACCGTTCCCCAGATGGAAGTTTGCGGCGAGCAAATTCATCTCGCCTTTTAGGTTGTCAGCACTTTTTAAACGCTGCATTCTTTTAACCAAAAACAGTCAAGCCCCCCACCCCAACCCCTACTCCCAGTTGTTTGTTTTGTGTCTCCAGTCTTCTTCAAGTTAGTATTTATTTATCTTAGATCTCCTGTTCTCCTTTTTTATTCAATAAAACCTTCACAGTCCGCTGGGCCTCCGTCCCGCTGCTTTGTTTAGCTTCATTAGAGTTGTCTTAATCTCAGGCCTAGCTGGTTACTTCAGAGGCGCCATAATTTGTCTTCTTAAGTCACTTTGTCGCATTACCAATTGGTTTGTCCTTTCTCTAGCCCCCCCCCCCCATTACCCTCCCTTCCCCCCACTGCCAAACTCAATGCATGCCAAATCTCAGCAAGTCGAAAATATAAACAAAATTTTATAAAGCAGCTTCTTGTTACATGCAATTTCACATGTAAAATGAATGATTCAAAGGTATGTAAGAAATCTGAAAATTACTTTGTATATTGGTATTTCATAGCAGTCCCTTCAAACTGTTCATTTTTTGGGCAGTGGTGCACCCAATCCACCGTCAGTGCCAGAATCTTTCTTTGACAGTTGTTTGCAAAGTGGATGTGATTTGAAGTGCTTTCAGATATTTCATTTGTATTGAAATGCCAGACATTTATTGAATGCCCACTTATCCCAAGTGAACTTCAGTCTAATTAAGTTTCAAGAAACACATCCATCAAGCTATTGAGGCAGTTAATTTGCCATTGCCTCCTGGATCCGTGTTCCCATCCCAAGTGACTGGAATTCATGCGTGTGCCGTTTCATTGACGTTGCATGCGTCCCCTTCCCTGCTGGGTTGCAGCTGGCATGGGCATTCATAAAACAAGTTCACCCCACAAGCTATTAAACACTCTTCAAGAAAAAAACCCTCTATTGTGGACACTTGTGAAAGAAAGTCCCTCAGAGCTTGTCTTTGTCTATGTCTGGCTCAGTAAGGAAAGGGATATTTCATTAAAGAGTTGTGATTTTAGACTGGAAAGGATGGAAGCTGCTCAGGCTCAAGGCACAAGGTCGTTGATATAATTCAGGTCAGCACAGAGCTGCTACTGTGAAATTACAGTCACGGAGTGAGAAACCCCACTGCGCTCTTTTTAAAACCTCTGTGTAGAAACATTTTAAGGTTTTTAAGCATACAGCTTTGCAAGAGAATCTGAGTTCAGGCCAGTTCATCCCATTGGTGTTCATTTTGGAAGTACCTACTGTGTAATATGTGAAAAGCATTCAAATGTGACAATTTTCATACATTTGTGAGCTCTCTGTGTACAACTTCACTGATTACAAATGTTTAAAAGAGAGAAGAAACCACCATGGCCTGCTGCCACCATTATATGACATTCAGATGATCAATAAGTAATTATTTTTGTTATTGCAAACATAGTGAAATGCCAAAAAGTCATGTTTTCATTTTATGATCAGCATAATACATTTAAATATGACTCAGTAAATGTTAGATAATGCTATTTGGGGCAACAGTTTTCAAAGATGGCATCATTTTTGGCACCTGCATTTAGAGATGTGTATTTTACTTTGATGTGCCAACTGGGATTTGAAGCAGGAACCGTTTGGTTAAGAGTCACTGTTGTCTTTTTAAATGTTTGAACAGAAAAGTCATTATGACTTTTTGGATTTGAAAATAACAAAACCCACATTTTAATTAGAGGAATTGCTTTTTTATTTATTCATTTCTTTCTTTCTTTATTTGCCTTTCATTTATTTAAACTCCAGTCAATTATTACTAGCCAGCAACAGGAAAAAGCATATTTAAAAATATTTAGCAAAATATTACACAAAAGCCTCCACTTAAAGAACAATTAAAGTACACCAAATCTATCACTATTTAATTTGTCCACTTCATATTGTGTGCCCCCTGTTGCTGCATTAACTCTTCCATTTCTCCGACAAAGTCTGTTCCCCTAAAATAAATTAGCCGTAACAAAAACTGCTACACACATGCACCTCAGCTGCCTCACATTTCTTCCTCCAGGGATTTAGAAACACTTCTTTGTTTGATGTCACAACAGAACCAAGCTTCTCCAAAGAAGTTTTCAGTCTCTCAAAGGAAAAAGAGAAAAACAGGACTTTCCAAAACAGGACTTCAAAAATGATTAAATGATAATCCTAACCAGTAAACATACACGAACTGGTAAATCAACAAAACTGCCATTAGATAATCAGCACCCAAGGCTTTCAACTTTGACAGAGAATCTTCCTTCAAATCAGAAAAATATTTTTGTCCATCCCTCTACTGAAATGGGAGTTAGGGAATGTGTAACTTTCCAGAAAGTCATTACTGAGAACAGCCAAACTGAACATCTGAGGTCTGGGTAAAATTTTATGAACTGAAAAGAATTCCATTACTTTGGAATGATGAAGTAATGTAGCCTGATGCTAGTCCTTGTAATTTTGCATTGCTGTTGGCTCCTTTGTCAACACACGTTCTCACAAATTCAAGAGTAGATGCTGTCCTTGAATATTGTAGAAATGTAGAAAAAACAGATACATAATTTACATATGACACTGACCATAAAGATCAATTTCAGTTCAGGATATACACATTGCACAGCCAGTCAGCATCCAGGCACATGACTGTTAAATCAGTACAAAATATTTCATTTTTTATTGATGCTGAGCTGTCGATTTATTTTGTCTTTCTCTCCTGCGTCTTTAACCCTCGGCTGTGGCGAGCACGCAGCAGAAAGCTTGATTGCCATTTGTCTGAATACCTGCTAAAGAGAATATAATTTTTGTGCTGTTGTAAAACAATAAGATAATCTTTGCAATCCTCAGTGTTTGATGGCTGACAATGAGCTAATAAGGGCCAATGAGTATTTTAATTATAGTACACTACATGTGGCAATTAAAAAACATGGCTATTAACTGTAGGTAGCCTGAATGAAGAATTAGTTGCACCATCTAATTGGCAATCAATTTGGTATTCTAGGCCTACATACAGACAAAAACGAATAATGGGCTATTAAGTCTTTTCTGTAATTTTTGCTGAGGTTTGGTTAAGAATGCATCTACATAGTAATCAGCACAATCACTCAGTGCTCTCCTTATTAAGCGCGCAAGTTGAATTCTTTCAAAACTTTTTTTTCAGTTTAGTCGTACAGCTCATAAAGCATGGAGTCACAGACTACACAGTGTCATTGTTACGCTTCCCTGGGAGGAGATGAATTATGGACCTAATTTTTTAATTACTCCGGCATGGGAGACAGTGATAAAATCCAACAGGAACATAAGAGCATTTGTATAAACCCCTTTTGTGTTAATCAAACAATAGAGAGTCCTCTGATGATGAATCTTGCAAAACTAGATAATTAGGTAGTGGGAAAAAAGAGAGGAAAAAAAACCCTCATGTGTTTGTTTTCCGTCTCGTCTTTGGAGTGTGTCAGCTATGCAAATGATTCCCTCCATGAAGGTTCCTCTCCTCTGCACGGTGAGTCTTCTGAATGTGCTAACAGGAGTTAGCGCTGGAACCACTGAAACACACTCTCATTAGTGCAATTATGCTCGTGAGCACAAACCTGCTTCGTCTTTTTTTCTCCTTTTCTGCCTATCCCCTCTTTTCTTCCAGCCTCTGCACCATTCTCCTTTCACACACCCCCCTACACCCCCACCCCCCCTCAACACTTCACTTTGTCATGAAATCCCTCATTTGCTGGATCCCAAGGAAGGCAGATTATGCTTATTTTTCATTTGGACAGAGGGAGATGGAGCCAGGTGTTTGGCAGCAGCGGAGTGTTCAGGTGTAACCAGGCCGGCGACGGGACATGACGAGCCGGGCCCGATGAAGGATGAGGCGTAGAAGATTTCGGGGAGCGGGGCACCCCGCTGCCCGCTCCCTCAAGAACACCCCTGTAGATTGGGGAGAAGGGGGGGGGATGCTTCTCCCTCTCTAATCTGTTCACGCCGTGATCACTTTCTGCTGCCTTAATTAGCTAGTTTCAGCCTTGATGAAAGTGCAAGGCTTGCAGGCACTAACGCTGAGGCCTGTTATTGTGCTAAACTCATCAAGATCGCTTTCAAACTTTCAGAGTCTCAAGGTGATGGCTTTTAAAGCCGTTCTACAGGTCCTTTATTACTGCTGCTCTGTATTTCCAGAGAAGGAGGCCTCTCAAGATCTTTACTGGCAACTGCTGCAGTATGGTTCAGACACAGCTTGCAACCTTATTAGAGCTGTAAAAGCGAAAAGTTTTGGTCCGCTGTTTCATTTAATTTGCTGCAGTAAGCATCTAGCCTATATCTGCTACCAGTGACAAGAGGTTTAATCCTAAATCAACAGTATATTGGGGCAAATTATGAGTGAAACAGTGGACATGTGTCTACTATCTTGGGACCATATCATACATAAACATGAATGGCTTGATGTAACAATTAACATGCTTTTTTGGTACCAAGCCTTTAAGACTGATGTATAAAAATGTCTTTGATTGATAGCTCCAGCTGACATATTCCTTTAAAAAAATGTATAATAATCGCATAATTATTTGGTGGTCATCAGTGGTCACCAAACCTGGTCCTGGAGATCTGCTTCCCGGAGAAGTTTAATTCCATCTGCAATCTGAAACACCTGCTCCGGCTGATAAATGTCTTCAGAAGTGCCTGTGTGGGTGGAGCCGTAGGTAAGGGGTAAGTCAGCCGCAAATCATTTGAAACTGAATGAATTACATTTGCAAAAATGGGAAGTTTTTCTTAGTCTAGTACTGTGTTTATTACATTATTATATATTTGACTGCATAGACCTACGTTTGATATATTTTTTTTAAATTGAAAAAAGCAGAACATTTGTTTTTAGGCCTTTTTAATTGCACAAAACTATTTGGACATTCCCATGAAATAGAACAACCCTAGGAGGAATAATGTGTGTATGCATATGTGTATGTTTGCGTGCATGTTTTTGTGTGTATTCTTGTGTGTGTGTGTGTGTGTGTGTGTGTGTATTCACTCTGCTCACTCAAGTGGTAAATTGCTATCGGACTGAACTTGATTAAAGGGAGTGTAATGTATGTATATTAACCAATATGAAGATTGGCGCTCATTTCATAGGGGGTCATTTCAGGAATGAAAGTGGCGTCTGGACTGTAAGACTACTTTTGACAGAAATTGCGTTAATCCAATATATTTTATTCATGTGGAAATTATATACATATTTGAAGCCAATAAATTCAGTGCATTCCTTTTTTTCCGAAGGACAAGCTGAGGAGTAGAGAACGAATGCAAACAATCATGCCAACTACCCAGAAACAAGCACTTCTACTTATCCAGGATCCAGTTGCTGAGTCATGCATGTCTAATAGTGCAGCTGATCTGCAGTCAGTTCTCTGTTCTCCACTCGTCTCTTAGACCCCCAGAAAGAGAGGATCTCCCTGGAGGATGAGGCTCAGTGGATGGAGGAACATGTCTAAGCAGCATCTCCCTGCATCAGACCGAGGTTGTAGAAGGAAACACATGGTGCTGCCTGCAGGAGCTCAGGGAGTCAGCCCACCCAAAGCCTCAGAGGACCTCCCGTCTCGGAGGAGCGTTCATAGAGCAAACTAGGGAGAGGATACACTTGCAGTGTAAACACCACCCTAACACACACAAGTGATCTTTCAGCAGAAAAAAGAACCTTTCCCTGAAAATAGTCGATCAGCCAAGACATGCTGAGCTTCTGAAGATATCTTTGTTAGCTTTGCAAAGAGGTTCGCTGCGTACAAGTAATAGAAGCTAATATTCCACCAATTATTCCACCAATTAGTATCTTGCAAACAAAACAATTGAAGTAAATAAATAATTAACTGAAGTGGACTTGTCTCTGGTACTGTTCTGTTATCTATAAAACATGAACAAAATATTCAACTCTTTAGGGCTCTAAACACTTACAAGCAATCATTTGTGTCTGCTTAAAGGCCCCATGTCATGTAAAACCAAATTTCATGTAAATATAAACATTACTCACAATCCTAGTAAGGAATAAGGAGAATGATTGAATGAATGAAACATGTTATTAATGGACTGTTTTCACAATGTCTCCAGAGTGAATGCATTTACACTGATCAGCCACAACACTGACAGGTGAACAACAATTACTATCCCATTACACTGGCACCTGTCAGCGGGTGGGATATATTAGGCCGTAAGTGAGCAGTCACTTCTTAAAGTTGATGTGTTGGAAGGAGGTAAATGACCAAGCGTGAGGACTAAAGTGACTTTGACAAAAGATAGATTGTGATGGCTAGACCACTGGGTCAGACCATCTCAGAAAACACCAGGTTGTCTGAGGTTTGTTTGTGGTATGCAGTGGATAGTACCTATCAAGAGAGGTCCAAGGAAGGACACTTGGTGAACAAGTGCCGCCCAGTCTCAGGAGTATCCGTGAAGACATCGCGATATTCAAAAAAGCTCTTGAGAACCGAGAGGTAAGAAGGTGTAAAATATGCCTCCTTCAGTGATAATGCAACTTGCGGTATTGAGAACTGGGGCCTGTCTTATGTTGGTAGTGGGGCTTCATAGGAACCCTATTATAAGGAAGGGCATGCTACAAGTATGTGTGTCATATGAGTGAGAGTATGTGCTTGTTTTGTGGGTTTTATGTTATTTCATGCACTGTGTATAATATAAATGATAGTATGTAAATTATGATTTGAACTGAACATGCTCAAGATCTTGTCCAAGGCAAGCAATATCGGCTGACTGAGTACATTTGGGGTAACAAAACTGTGAAAATTGGATTTTTTGACAAAGTATAACTAAACTCTAACTTCAAAGTCAGGATACACTTCTCAGTGGCAGCTATATGCCTGGAGTTAAATGCCTGGACCTTCTGTTGATCTGGAGAATAGAGAACTGTCAGTGGGCCTCCGACCGAAGACGAGCCACAGGGAACGTCCATAAACACTCATCTCATCCATGCATGTACTCTCTGATTCCTCTTCCTCTGTGTCTGCTGAAACAGTTGCCACGCTTATTTCAGGAGTCTCTCAGGTCTATTCGCTGCCATTTGTCACAGAACGAAAAACCTCTGGGTTTACTTTTTCCCCCCTCTTCTTCCACTGGAATTCATTACACAGGCCACATTAATGTGCCTTTGTCTGCTCTTTCCCAGTACAAATGTTGCCTGCGTTATTGTGTAAGCATCCCGAATTGAAACATCCGCCTTGTGAAATATTGACTTTAATATCTCATTTGAAAAATTCATGAAACCTTTGATGTTAAATCCATACTCAATTTAGCAAAATGCCACTAAAATATGCAGGGTGGGGGCTGGAGGGGGCCAGAAAGCATTATTGTCTGTGTTTCTGTGGAGAAATTACATTTTATGGCCGTTACACCGATCTTTCCTGTGTTTTCCTTTTTTTTCCCTGTCATCTGGGGGGAAAAAGTGGAGGCGACCCATTAGAGGCGAAATGAAAAGAGCTATTGATTGGTCTCTTATTCCTCCACTCTTTGCCTCATTTCCTAAATGCATGGTAATAAGGGCTTAGCTGTGGCGACACACAATGAGCCTTAATGAATGAAACTTTAGAGAATTAGCGATAGTGTGTGCGTGTGCGTGAGTGTGTGTGATAACTCGCATATGTCTGCCTCAGTGTTTGCCTTGCATTTTGATTTGTTGTTGTTTTTTCCCAGCTGCTTTCTCTCTTTATCAGGAGCGCACCCACTCCTAATAGCATTGTAATGCAATCATGACCATATATGATGATTTCTATTTATAAGGAAGATCTGCTTGTTTCTGCATGACTAGGGGAGGTGAGAAGGGTGTGGTGTGCCTTAGGATTAGATTTCTTGAGGCTAATTATGATCAAAGTGGCCTTTTGAAATGAATCGGGGGTTACGGCAGGTAGGAGCGAAGAAGCTTTTAGCAAATGGAGTTTTGAGGAGCAAGAGAGGGAGAGTGAACGAGTGAGAGAGGCCATTGAAATGAAAAGACACGTCGATGTTGTAAAATCCACTCGCGTGCTAATAGAGCTGCATTTGCCTTTGGTAATTTGTAAGCACTTTAGCCTGGCCTATCGATCAAGCAGGAGGGAGAAGAAGAAACAAGACTAAACTGCATTAACATGTAGAGCAGGAGTGGGGCTTCTTTCTCTCTCACTCTCTCTCTCTCTCTCTCTCTCACTTACACCTTCTTTCTCCCTCTCCCTCTTCCTTGCACAGTCTCCCATTATGGGCCTCTTCCCTCAGCCATAATCACTCAGATTAGGTGCAGAGAGAGATAGGCCCTTTCTTCTCCCCTCTCAAAACAAAGGCACATTCTTTCTTATTTTGCAGACACTCACCTTCTTTATACGCCGCTGGTCTGTCTGTGACTGAATGGCTGAAGAAGGTTGAGACCATGGCTTAAGAGAGGTGGCAAGACTTTTTGATTAAACCTCATTCCTTCAAGAGATTTCCATCAAAGCCAAACACACACCATCCACCAAACATGAAAGGTGATTTCACAAAATGAAATGAAATAACAGCTGAAAGAGGCCCCCTCCAAACCTAAACCTCAGGCAAAACCATGGCCATGATTTCTTTCACCTGACTGAGATCTACTCTGAAAAAATAGCACCTCAGCAAAGGAAGCCATGGCTTATTTTAGTGTTTAACTTTCTACAAGTCATTGAAATTTGGCGTAACAACAATAAAATCCATAAAAGAGTGGAGGAAATAAGTACTGAAAGTGTTTTTCAGTAAATAAATTTCCATTGAGGCTGTTCACATGGATGTTTCTCCAGACACTGGTATTAACTCAATAAAGCCACAAATACAAAACTCACAACATGAAAGTAAATAAAGTTGTGTTTAATAAAATGTAGTGACACAAAAGTATTGAGCATCCTAACTGAAATGTAATGGCAGCTCTACAATGCTTCTTGTAGAAAGAAAAGAATTGCCTGCAGTTCTCAGGTGTGATTTTGACCCATTCTTCTAAACAGATCTTCTAAACAAACTCTTGAACATTCCTCTTGTGACCCTGAGCTTTAGTTTCTTCCACAAATGTTGATTTCGTTTTTAGTCAGGTGAAACCAATTGGGAGTTTCCTTTCCTTTCTTGATCTTGCTGGACAGTTCACCTGCAATTCATCCTCATTGACCTGGTGGATGGTAGCTGATTCATTTAAAAAATCTCTCGATACATGGCCTCATTCATTATTCCTTCAGTTATAAGTCTGCAAGTAGCATTAGATGAGAAACCACCACACACCTTGATGCTTCCACTTCCAAACAATACCAAACACAATTTGTATGGTGTTTTCTGGGTGATCTAAAGGTCAATTTCTCTCTCCAGCATGGTTTGTAGTATGACAGCCAAAATGTTCAGTTTTGGTCTCTTCTGACCAGATTGCATTCTCCCAGACTTGACCAAATGTTGCTTGAACCTTCCTTTTCTTCAGTAATCAAGTCATGTAGTGCATTACCTTATGTTTTCTCTGTAACAATTGTACTTGCTGCCTCAAAGTATTTCTGGTGTTCTTTCTGAGTGGTTCTTGACTATTTAACTACTCTTCTGACTATACTTCTGACACCAGACATCCATCAGAAATGTTGTGAGGAGCTCCTATGACCAATTGATAATATAGTGATGTTCTGTCCTCTAGCAGACAATGGTCCCAGTGAAGCTTACTGGAAGATTCAGATGTTTGAAAATAGATCTGTAACCAGCTTCTGGTAAATATAAAAATATCTAGGGGGGCTCTTTACTTTTACAATATGCGAGGTTTCTTGTGTGACACCTTGGTAACAAAAACACTTTTTATAGCCGATCAAAATAACCCAGCTGTTATTTATTTTCAAATATATGGGGTAGAATTCTTTTCTAACTAATTATAGATTTTAGATAGTTACTTGCCTTTGGTGTACTGCAGTTCTTTAGTGTGTTCAGTCCTTTTTTCCAGTATAATTCCACTTTATTACACAAAGGTGTATTTATAGACATTAATCTGAAATTTTCCTCCTTGTGAACTTGTATTAATACCAATGTCTTGTAACAAGAATAACATTTTTGGAACTATATGTGTTGAAAAGAAATGTTAGTAGTCCCCCACTGTAGCTTCTTCAAGTACTTGGAAGCACACTTGAAACACCAGCTCACCTCAATTAATAGATCATGCAAACAGAACACGTTTGAAATTGCTTGCAGCTGTAAAACATGAGCATTTGGTCATTCTTAATTCATAAGATCTATTACCTAATCATTGATGACAGTATCACACAAAACATTTCAAGTTTGATTAAAATTAATTCACATTTGGACGGAGTCAACACATCATATGAGTATGAACCACTGAAGAAACAGGTGCAGATGATTCCCGATGATCAGGCGGTGATCATTATACTGGTGGTGCTGAATGCTGAGCTCCTTTATCTAGGCACCTTTTATCTTGGTACTTTGCAGCCTGTCACAGTAAAGCATTTGTTCTCATTCCTTTCATTTAATTTACTCAATATGCCAAAGATAAGACAGTTTGACAGGCAAAAAAATTGTACTTTTTGCACCAACAATGTGATTCAAAGCAAAATATAAACAAATGAGGCGTGGCTCGTTTCTTTCTATTTTGCTTGGAATCACGTTGTTGGTGAAAAAAAATTCTATTTTCTGCCTGGCTTATCTTTGGCACAATGAGAAGATTAAATGAAAGAAATGGGAACAAATGTGAGGGGCAAGACATAAGGGTAGAGCATGGGCAGAATGTAAAAAATGGCTATTGTTATTTACAGTTAGTTTTAAATAATGCAGATTAAACCACCTAAATGATGTCTAGCTCCTCTTTTAATGTCATCCAAATGATTCATGGTAAAACTACAATATAAAATGTAAATGTAAACTTTTTGATTAGATCTTTTTAAAATAGTGTCAAACCCATTGAGTGAAAGAAATGCATATTACCGTTAACAAACAAAACAGAAACTTAACTAGCTCTATCAATGGTAATTGTTTAGCCAAAACTACTTAAAATAGGATTTTTTTAAAAACTAAATACTGTATTATGATATATTTTTATTATGTGACAAAAATGTAAAGTTCAAAGACTAGGCTACATACTTAGAAACAGAAGTAGAATAGAATAGATAGAAACTAATAAGCAAATTATTATTCTAAATGCTTTGATATATTGTGTTAGCATAAATCTAATATTGCCACACATGCATTTTTAAGGTTTCGGCCATTACAGCATTGCTATTTGGCTTAAGGTTACAGTGTTACAGTGATTTTACCACAGAACACCCAATACCTGTGAAAAAACTCATAGCAACCAACAGTATGTCATGCATTATTGCTTTTTAAAATCCATATTTGTGTCCTCATTATATCAAAAGCTAATAATAAACATCAATAATGAAACATTTAAGATAAAATAAAGATCAGTAATGTATTACTGTTGTTCAGTGGGTAGCACTGTCAGATCCCAGTGAGAGGGTCCTGGACTTTGTGTGTTTTTGCCGAGAGCTCTTATTTCCTCCCACGTTTTAAAGTAACACACATTAGACAATCTGGGTATGATAAATGTGTTTATCTGTGTATCTGCCCTGCAATGTATTGGCAGCCTGACCAGAGTGTTTCTCCTCCATTCACCTTATTAGTGCTGGGGTAGGCTCCCACTGTATTACTGTTTAATCACAATAATACACTTTGGCCTTGCACCAACACACGCAGCACAACAATGTCAGTATCTCACAACAGAACACTCTTTTTGTTATCTCATTGCATTGTTGCAGTTGGTATAATTCTATACTACTACTATAATTACTACTCAATTACTATAAATTATTTGGATATATAAGTACTAATGTAACGTATGAATTTCTCGCAGGGGATTGAATTATGAGCTTACATGTGGACCCAGGTAAAGGGTTAAACAAATCCTGAGATTCAGAGGAATGAAACAGTTGTTGATCTAGTTTGAAACAGAGACACCCCACATTTAAAATGGCTCCATGTCCTCAGGGGTATGGGGGTGTTTAGTAAACCATAAAGACAACTGGAAACAGAGCTCATCTGAACCTCCTTTTGCAAGGAATGTTTCTTCTTGTCTTGTTCATGTTTTCTATGGCTTAGGTCTGGTTCCACTGTGCCAAACAGAGATGACTAATGTAGGACAAGATTAGCCACACTGGGCATACAGTGTTAGCTTGTCGAGCCTAAACATGTAGCTATAGGACTTTATCTACAGTGCTGACTCCTTGCACATAGCTGAACAATCATGACAGCTTCTGTCACATGATTCAGTATGTGAGTAATAATATTGAATGTGGTTGGTCGTGTGTGTATGTGTGTATGTGTGTGTGTGGGGGGGTTGTGTGTGTGTGTGTGTGTGTGTGTGTGTGTGTGTGTGTGTGTTTGTGTATTTTTGTGTGTGTGTGTGTGTCTCTGTGTG
>JBBMFX010000101.1:7746814-7764188 GCA_037832545.1 Rhabdalestes septentrionalis
CGATGCACCCCTCGGTGCGGTGCAACTGCTGGCACCTGATCCTCTGGAAGAGGAACCACTGAAGCGTCCATGGGAAAAGTGGAGTTTGTTTTATGTCACGGCGTAAGCCGCGCGGAAAGGAGAGGATGAAGCGGAGGACGCTCTCAGCGGATTGATACTTGTTTATTTTGGATATCAATTCAGACACGGAGCCCAAACGAGACTCGTGGAGGGGCTCGTGCTCCTCAAATAAAACAGGAAGAGAAAAAGATAACTAAATAGTCCTTCTGGCGAAATCCGAGCACAGCAAATGAAACTAAGAAAACAAAGAAAAACAGGAGAAGGGTTCAGCGGGTCGTCGGAGGAGCACGAGCCTAGAGTCAGCAATAAATATAACAATTTCTGATAAATACATATCAATTGCATGCTTCAAATAACATACTGGTTAAAGCCCCGCCCATTTCAAGACAACTCCGCCCACTTCCGGATTAGGCCTCGCCCGGACCCAGTACAGATACAGATAATTCATCTGTTTAACAGATACAGATACAGATACAAATAATGCTGTACTCGCTCATCCCTATTTATCAATAAACATTTATAAAATGTAATTGGAAGGCCTTCAGGCACTACACAGAGGTGAAATATACCACCAACATACTGTAAGCAGTGAAGTCAACCAATTACATTTTGAAAATGTTTTTTGGTAAACATCACAAACAACTTCACTGTCAGTTCCTATATAGGTTGGTGGTAAATTGTAGTGCCTGGCTGCCATTTTAATGAACATTTTCCCATATATACCTACATTTTGTTGGTATCTTGGTAGATACATCTAAGCATGCTCTCTTATTTGGTAGCCCATTGTGCACTGCATTGAAGTCAAGTTTACCACTGGCATTTCTAGGACTTCCAGAAGTCATAGTGTGATGCTTACAAAACTTGTTTTCAAAATATAAACTTAACTATCAGTTTCTACATATGTTGTGGGTAAATTTGAATTAATAATCAGAATCAGAATTTGAAAAACGTGATTCTGGAGGAAATGCTCATGTTACGGCTACACAGACACAAAGAGCCAAAAACAATAGAAAATATGAAGTCAAATTTGAGCAAAAAAAACTCAGTATGAATAACACTGTGCTGTATACACAAAATAGGTATCAATAGCATAGACAATTAACTTACAGTTAAGTGAATTATTAGTTATACAAAAGGTGTTCAAGAGTATGTTATTGCACATAGTGAAGATCAGTAGTATATAAGTAATATTGACATACTGTAAGTATTGCACTCAGTTAAATTATTTAGAACTCATTAGGAAAACTACCCATGACATTGCACATGATAAGACTATTGCACAAAGTAAGAGAATAATGTACAAAATGATTAAGATTTAAACCAAATAAGAAATAGCACAACAAAATTGCATTCGGTTATTGCACAGATTATTGTGTGGATGCGTGACAGTGCGAGGAGTTGTAGAGTCTAAATGCTGTGGGAAGGAAATGTTTTTTTTTTTTTTCAAAGACCCTTGTAATGGATTATACATAAAATAACCATTCCAGTAAATGAGTTGTATGAGTAAAAACTTTCCTACTAAAGAACCATTTAGTAGCCATACTTTTAAATAACACTTTAGTAGCCAACAAACATAGTCCTTAAAATATGCATGCAAATTCACACACATATGCACATGCACACATGCACACACACATACACACACACACACACACACTTATTAAACACCCATTCCCATGTATACAAACCCTGCTCTCTTACATCACCTTTAGTGTCATTTTTGGATGGCTCCTTGTGTGAAGATCAAAGGGGTCCAGACACTGCCACAGTGAGTTTGCACTGTGGACCACCAGCATGAAATGCCACCTCCTTCAGCACAATGGGGGGTGGGGATGTAATTGTGTCTTTTCAGAAGCTGAAAGTGCACGCCGCAGCTTCGGCCCTGGCTCTCTGGATGGATTTTTCATTTGCTGGTATTTGGGCGACAGGGTCGCTCAAGATAGATTTCCCTTCATCTCTCTAACCATTTGTTTGGGCCTGACTTTGATGAAGAAGCAGGGAAACACTCCTCGCCGGGAGAGGAATGCATATTTGGCCATGAGAGCTAAATGTAAGAGCAGAGTGAACCAGCTACTGGTGTTTGCTTGTCTTTTATTTTTTCTCTTCCAACTGCACAAAAATCAATCATTGATAGCCATTGCATCATCTTTTTTTATCCACACTGTTAAATATAAGTGAATTGTGTTTCAAAACACAGTTCAAAGAATGACTTAAATGTATAGGAGTAGAATTAGTCATCTAAAAATCCCAGAATCTGCAGGTTGTATTGTGTTGTTTGAAGACTGAAGCTCATTTGTTGAAGCTCAGAACATCAGGGATGTAACTGATACACTCATACCAGCCCCACACACAGAGAATGATCCACTACCCTAATAGTACCTCATCAAAGTTGGTAATTGCATATTTAGGGTAGGAGGAGTTCATAAATTAGAGGCAGGAGTAGAGGCAGGAGCTAGAGGGTTCTAATTGCTTGTTAGAGAAGAATTTGGGCCACATGGAACTCCTTCTGGTTGATTTAAAAGGAACCCTGACTATTAAGACTTGCTATAATTGCGCTCTCCTGCTACTACACATGGTTAGACACTGTTTTAGAAATCCTATTCATTTAATACATACTGTGACCTATGGAGGGGTTACTGGTTATACGTAAAAATGAAAACCAAATTCTGTTAATACAGTTTTCTCCCACAAGGAGTCCCATGGATAGCAACTGAATTAATCTCTAAGAAACATTACAGACAGGAGATGCCGGATACTCTCTTGCTGGAATTAAACAGCTTGCTCCTGCAAACCATTTGACATGACCCTGATGGTGAGGGAACCTGACAGTTGTAGCATTTTAGTCAATTAAACAGTCTGGAAGGATGGAGAGTTTTTAAGCAAGACCCAATGCAACAACTCAGATGGTCTTAGCACTTCAGTGGCCAGAGGATATACATTGCCCGGTAACTCTGGACCATGTTAATGCATGTGAAAGGAAACTGAGGCACATAAACAAGTGGAGGAAGAACGTCTGTCCAGATGATGAACTTAGTGAAGATCAAAATACTGCCAGTCTGGTCTGGAATACAATGTAAGTTCACCTACTCCTCTCAAAGCACCTGGGATGCTTCAACTGACACTCAAAAAGACTTCTAGTTTTAAAGAACAGTTAAAACAATTGCTTCAGCATAGTTTTAAATGTGGCACCTTGATTGTCAAGCAACATATGAAAGATTTGCAAAATGAAAGATCACAGCTGACACTACAGCTCACTTGTGCTAATGGCTTTGGTTACAGATGACAGTCTCAGCGTACTCTGAGTGGGACAAAAGGGATAAGAAACTGCTTTTGGCAGAATAAAAATCAGAATTCATTACCGATCCCGGAGGAATCTGCTTAAGGCATCCATTTTTGAACAGTTCTGCCATATCATGAACTTCAAAACAATATGTAAACACACTGATTTAGATGTTTGTGTTTCGTATTAGTGAAAGAACTACAACAGAACAGAGTGCAGACCTAAGTACCATGAAATCACAAGAAGCCGAAGTGGTACTCTTGCTTCTCTCCATGTAGTTCAGTCAAAGAATGCATGTTTTTTGTTTGTTTGTTTGTTTTTTTATGAAAACAATGAGGACTTCAACATGACAAGCTGCACTCAAGTTTCAAGCTCTAATACCATGGAAATCAAAGATTTAACGATGTTCTTAAAACCATAGAAGATTGTTAAAGGACAGGGTGTGTACTTTCTTCTTTTGCCGAGGATTGCTGCGACATTCAGTGGCCCACCTACTGTTGTGTGTGGGAAAAATAGAAAAAATAGATTTTCAGCGTGAGAAATCGGAGGTGTGGCGTGAGAGCATGCGAAGACAGTCAGATGCATGTGTCTCACGCTCATTGCATGAGAGTTGGCAGCCCTGTGAGCCCAAGCATGGACAGAAGCGAGAGGGCTGATTGAATCACAAACTTTGATCTGCAAATGCTCTCACAAGAGTTATGATTCCCATCGGCAGCAGCATTAACAATCATGCACTCAAATGTAGTGTAGTGAGTACTCACGTAACCCAGGATGAAAACAGATGAAGGGCGAGGTTGCAGGAGTGAGCAAAATGAATCAACATTTCCTGTTTATATACAGTGTGATGCGTTCATTTCCTGTGACCCGTGCACGTCATGAGACTGCTGCATGTGACAAAAGGAGTGTCAAAAAAACGTCCTAATGCAACTAAGAACATGGAATATGAAGGCCAGCGAGAATAAATTCCATCCATTATAAATCAACTGTGCCTGAGTGAACAAACCTATAGGGTGATGCTGAGAGAAGCATATCACTAATACCAACCAAATGTTACAAACCGGCACAACAGGCCAGGAAACAGGCATTATCAATAATTTGTTGAGGCCCTTCATGAGATGAAGCAGTGAAATAAGCTTTGGCTATGACTAGGATCTGAAGCCTACAAAGATCTTATGAAGACAGTGTAAGAAAAGCAGCTTTTGAAATTCCAGGATCATAAAATGTACCTCTACAAAGCAACAGTAGAGCTATGATCACAAATAGAGGTTTTACAGAGGGTTTCACTGTAATAAAATATGCTGGTGTTTGTTTATAGAAGGATGTGGCTTTTTTGTTTCAAATTCAAATTTGATTCAGATACATTGTTCTATGTACAGCAAATACATTTCAAAGAGAACACATATCAGACATGATGTGATGATCCATGCCTCTTTGGATCATAACAATGCAAACAGGGAAAAGGAGGTTGAGCTGTGATCATTCCTCTCCTTTGTAAGCACTTTGTGTCATATATATGGCACATCAAACTCTTTCAGAGATTTATTTTTAACCTCTTTCTCATGTTTCAATGTATGAACAGTCTCTTTATCAAGATATTCAGAGAGTTGGTTAACTCAAGTACCCACTCCAGTAGGACCACATGACATTTACGATGGCAGATGTGTTGTCGTCTGTGTAGGATTCAAACCAGGATATGAACATAAGAATGAACCCATACACAGCAGTTTTCACATTTCAGGTAGTTGCATCATTCTAAACACATGATCTACCCGAATTGTGCAAATCCACATCAACTTTAATTTTATGTTGTATTCCAGCACATTACTATTTCATATGCGGGTGCGTGTGTGTGTATGTGTATTTAGAACACATTTATACATTTTTTGTCAATCTGTGCATAAACATTACAAAAATTCCATAGTGTTCTTTGTTCTTTGTATGTGATGAAATGAATATATTCTGTTCTTCTCAGGATACAACTTAAATGTATGTGCAAAATAATTCAAAGATGCATGTTATAATATTCTGTTGGACACAAAAGATTACAAAAAACTATACATGTATATAAAAGTATAAAATAACCAGGAATCAAAGCACATTTAATACATGACACTTTATTTGAGATAACATTAGCTATTATAAAGTACATTTTGTCCTATGTACAACATTATAGAAAATGCATAAAACAATAAATGTAAAGAACTTAGCAGTGAACATGGGATGTTAATTTGACTTTCCTATTTGTGACCTGGTTCAGATTTAATAGGCTAGTATTCTTCTGGTCCTGGAAGCTAACAAGGGCATTGTAGGGGATTTCGGTGGTGCACAGGGAGCAGACTGTATAATTTGAGCAGTCTATGTAAAAGGAAAAGGTTGAGGAGAACCATAAACATAAAAAATTCCAACTTGTTATCTGCTGTAGTAGACTCGCAATCTGTCTATGGTGTGTTTCCTTTTGCCCTAAGTGTCCTGGGATAGGCCCCAACACCCAAACACCACCCCTACCCATGACTATGGTAAGCATAAGAGTCTTACAGAATAAAAAAAATCTGTTAGCACGGTACTATGTATATATAAAATATACAGGCTACAACCTGTCAGACCCTTGATTATATTCATCTCCACCCTCATTTTCATTTCCCTATCATTTAATTTATGGGGATGTGAGGACGACTCAGATGTGAAAACATATTTCACAATTAAGGCAGTCAGACTCATTAGTGGGAGACTTGGAGGCAATGGAGAGAACCGAGGCACAAGAGCCAAGCGCTGCTCAGATGAAACACTATTCATATACGTCCATTTTTATTAACTAACACTGCGGTGACTTAGTGGCTCAGACTAGCAGACCAAAACCAGTAGAGTGCAAATGTAATTGCTCACATGTGCATCAGAGTCATCATATTAAGTGCTAGTAGCTTTAAAATAATCTTTATTTCCTCTTTGCTAACTGCAGGGAATAATTTGTGGGTCTCAAGATCTCATAAACGTCACCTGTGCTTGTTCTTCAATGTTATAGTTTGTTGTTGGTTTGTGTATGTATTGTTTGTCCCTAGGAAATGAAGACCACTAGGAAACATTCAAACAATACGAAGGGCAGATGGAACTGCAACTATACCTATGCTAAAATTAAACCAAAACTATCTGGAGTGAGTGGAATACATATGCTTAACAAGGTATTCCTTATTTTCAATGTTAATATTTTTTGTCAGGCATTCACTCTGAATACCTTTGATCACAGGCTGAACTTGAAAAACAGTGAAACTAATTTGCCAAGTAATGTAGAATTTGAGCCAGTTAGCTAGGTAATGCTAATGCTAGCCAAAGGCATTTAGATTAATTTTGTTAGATACCATTGCTACCATTAGCACTGCACATAAAAATGTAATGTAAAGTTTTCTCTATCCAGCAAGCATTGTCCTCATACTAAGATAATATTAGCAGTGCTCCTATTTTCATAAACACAATTGTATTTTGGACCATGAGACTAATTCACAAGACAAATATGTAGATATTTATCTTCATCTTTAAGTTGCCTACATCAAGCACATGGTCTTATTATGAGCTATTTTGGATTCGAAGTGTGACATTCCCTGAAAGGTGGCAAGTTTACATCCTTGAAATTATGTACAAGATCCACTCAGTGTATCCTCAGCATACAGCATCCTTCTATAGGAGGCAAGGGTTCAGTGCTTTGTGAAAGAGCTTTTATGCAGCTCCATCAGAGCACTTCAGAATTTTCATCATCAGAGATGTTTTACTTTTCCCTGCATGGTTACCCTCAAGTGATCCTTTAGTCCATGTAAGCATGGAGCAACACTAGAAGTGGTTGTGAGTCAGGATTGAAAGATGATTTCTAAACGACATCTCGAGGACTGCAGCAGAAAATGTAACTTAATGTTTTGCTTTTAAAACATTTAAAAGGATGATTTAGTACTGGTCATAAAATGGTCACACCAAAATAAAATAACAGCAATAACAACAAGGTTTGGAGTAGTCACATGAAAACAACAAAGACTGTTGTCTCCCTAATTGGAAAATCACAAGTTTAATGGTGAATACACGGTCGTCTATAGAGTCCAAAAGAAGTAGAATTGACCTTCCTCTGTGGGTGGTTAGGATGACCCTTCCTCATGCTCAATTACTCAGCATGATGTCATTCAGCTGTCCATTGACACTGCATTAGCAGCAATTTGAAAATATGTTGTGGCACTTCACATGATTAGTGGTTGTGTGTGATTGGGATAGTCCTAGCAAGTGGGTAGAACTGGGCATGACAAAACTGGGGAGACACCTGGGGAAACTGTAACTATACATTTGTAACATCTTTTTGGGTGAAAATTAATCAGATAGTAGGTGAAGATGAAACTAGAACCTTTTTTACCCGTCATCACAGATTAAGTTTCATTATAAAATGATGTACATACAATTTTGCCATATGATTGAAAATACCTTTTGAAAAAACCTTCTAGCGATCATAACATTGATTTTGCTTGCATGTGAAAAGCCCACCCTTAAAACAAAAAAGTAAACATTAAAATGGTCAATAATGTTTTTTGGAATGAAACCAGGCATCAAAGCATGTGTCTGGCACTCTCCTTATACTGTTTTTGTAAATCATGTACAGTGATTATATGACCTACCATGCTACACCAATACAGTACGTAGATCTTTTCCTCCCTTCCTAACAAAGGCAGGGTACACACTGGACAGTCGTCAGCACATCGCAGGGCCACATAAAGAGACAGACAACCATTTACGCGCACAGTCACACCGAGTGTCAATAATGTGCTAAACTCTGGGAGGATGCTGGAGCTTTTGGAGGAAACCCATGCACTTCACACAGAACGACCCTGTGCCCAACCTGGGAGTGGAACCCAGGACCTTCTTGCTGTGCGGCAAGGAAAATATTTTTTATTTTATCAAATTACATGATATTCTTTCACTAGCAGTTTTATGTGTTTAGCAAATTTGAAATTATTGGAGAGTCCAGTGAGATCTTTTTTCTTAAGATCATTATACGTGAGTAAAATGTCTACAAACGTGAAGCACTCACCTCATAAAATAAAAATATTGGAGGATTGTTTATATTTAAGTAGTTTTCTCTTGCGAAGATGTAAGACTCGCACTACAGGAACTCTCTAATCCAGGACCTGTTTTAGTGTGTGTCAGAGTCTGGATGTAGAACACTAATGCTCATCTCACACCCACTCCTTCCTCCTTTACAGATATGTCCTGGGTTAGAATAAGTATGAGAGAGTCCTCTCAAGTAGAGCCAAGTCCAAATGCAGTCCATTTTACCTCTGAACACACAGCGAGGTGGTGTGGAGGAGGGTGTGCAGAAGGTAGTTGAGGGGTGGGGAGGGTGTATGGTGTGGGGTGACAGCTTCTTTTCCCTTAGTAAGCCTTGGAAATAAATCTCTTGCCGCTCTGTTTGACTTTTTGATGAGAAAGTGTTGTGCAATAACGCAATTCTGAAAGGAAAAGGCACTTAGGAGGCTGAGAGGTAGATTAGCAATTTGTAAAAGCTATTTATAACCATAAATCGCAGACTATCAGGCCGCCCTTGTCTTTTATGGGGGGGTGTTTGAGCTCCATAGAGTTGGTGCTCCAGCCTGAAACGCAATATCCGGAAAGAAACAGCTGTTCCAACATACAGACAGAGGGAAACGGGTGAGGAGAGGCGGAGGGAGAGAAAGAGAGACACATGTACAGGCGTGACCTTATCAAAGTGACTGGAGTCCTGCACTTATTGCCCAGAACCAATTTGAGCTGACCAAATGCAGTGGGTACATCACGGCAGGGGGAAAAAAGGACAGCTCTCTCCTCTCTCTTGATCCACCCCCTCCTATTCCCTCCCTCTCCCTCACTTACAGTCGGCCAAAAGAGGCTGAAGATTAGCATATGACATGACAGATTACATTAAATCACATCGTGGCAGTACTTTATGGCATTAGCCTCTTAGCCCAGGCAGCTAGGCACATGCAAATGCTGCTCCAAAGCCCTCTTACTTAAATCTGCTGAGTGACATGACACCTTTGATATGATTATTAGTCATTTGAGGGACTGCGGTTCACTGGAAGCCGAGATGAGGATGCCACAGAGAAGAGGAGAGAAATTCAGACACTTCTGAACAAAGAAAAAAGCTGCTGAAAAGAGCCATCTTACAAAACCCCAATCTTTATCCCCACCCCCCACACACACTCCTATCAAGGGTTGGGATATATTAGGCAGTCAGTTCTTGAGGGTGATGCGTTGGAAGTAGATCCTCAAGCTAGCATATGGATCTGAGCAACTTTGATAAGGACCAGATTTTCAACATGGCAGGTCTTCCCGGTGTTCCTGGGATGCAGTGGTTTTTACCTCCCAAAAGTGGTCCAAGGAAAGACAACTTTTGAACCAGCGGCAAGGTAATGAGTGCCCAAAGCTCACATGTGCGGAACCCGCCTGGTCTGATTTCACTAAAGTGCTGCAGTAGCACAAATTGCAAGAAAAGTAGCCATAGACTGGTCCCATGCAGACCCCTGTCCTCCACTGATAGCGCCTGCAATGTTCCGGGGAACATCAGAACTGGACATTGGAGCAACAGAAGAAAGGGGCATGGTCTGATGAATCACAATTTCTTTTCTGTCATGTAAATGGCCAGGTGAGTGTAGAGCTGAAGAAGCGGGAGTGTGATGTTCTGTGCAACCTCGGGTCACATACCACCTACCTGAACATGCCAATCAAGTAAAACTCTCAAAGCAATGCTGTTCCCAAACTGTGGCCTCTTACAACAGGACAATGTGTGCAGGCACACTGCAATAATTCAGGAATGTTTTAAGGAAATAAAGACTTCAATGTTCTGCGGCTGATGCATTGGTTCTAGATAACATATCACAGCTTCAAATGCTTAATGGACACCATGCATCCATGCATCCATGCCTCAAAAGGTCAGCAGTCAGATTTTTTCTGAGAGCCAAACTGATAGTTGTTTGCGAATAAACCCTCGCACTAATGTGGACACTGCACATATCCTCTGCCTCGTCCACCACGTCCTCATACTGATTGCTTATGTTTGAGCATGGTGGTGAGCATGGCAATCAGGCGCAACTGAACGCAATGAGCCCAGACATAAACAACCTAGCATGAGGATGAAGGGGTGTGGCGGACAAGGCCCAGACATCACAGCTTTTTTTCATCCACTTAAGTGCTACATTATTTAGAAAAATATATTTTATGTATTTTATAACATGAATACATACATTTAGCTATATTTCAATATAAAAAAATATTTTGGTACTGTCGAGAAAACACAAAGAAAACATATCTTGGGTGGGTGAAATACCACTGTATTCAGAGGCCGGAGGTTTGAAAGAAGCCACCCTGAGAACGCTATTTATTTCTCCTTGCTGTTGACCAGAATTTCCCCCATGGAGTGACTATGTATATATAAGTATATATATGTTTTTTTTTTTTTTTCCATACATGTCTACAATGTAATACTTTTACATACAGCTTTGAATTTTTGCACAGTCCTATAATATTTTTCTACACTTATATATATTTAAACAAACTCATTTTTATAAGAACACCAAAAGGTAGTCTATAAATGCATGACTTGAGATTAATGTACTCACTTTCTCACCCTAGGATTCAGACAATGACGATCTGTGTTCTGTCTGCCCATTTTGACAGTGTTACATAACAATAACAATGCATTACATTACATTCCCATAGAAATCTATCGCTCTCAGTCACCCTCACATCATCTGTCTTCTAAACCATGTTCTCTCACCTACAGAGTGTTTTTTGCAGCAGTGTATGGTGTGATTGTATTTCTGTGTTTGTGTGTTTGTGTGTGTGTGTGTTTGTGTGAGTGTGAGCTTAGCTTTTTGTGAGGACCAAATATCCCTAGTTTAAAGAAACCTTGGAAATCTGAAGAACAGCCCTGAACAAACAATCTAATAATCTTCTTTTTTTAAAAGAATTATTTCCCCCTTTTTTAGAACAAATGGTTTTTTTTGGTTACTGGTGTTGGGATAAAGGTTATATTTTGGAATTTAAAAAATCATTTAGTTGTTCATGGAAAGGAAAAAAAAAACTTTATTTTTTATATTTACGAACAAGATTTTTTTTTTCATTTTGGACCATTTGTATTCAGTGTAAAGAGAAAGTATGTTTTCATTCATTCATTACTAGTGTCACAGGTACCCGGAGCCTATCCCGGGGTCTATGGGCGCGAGATAGGGACTCACAGTTTGCAGAAAGCCAGCACACCAAAGAGTAAGTTTTCATTTGATGTAAAAATACAAATGGAAAAGAAGGATTGCTTTACACATTTATATATTAAATTATATATAAATATATTTAAAAGAAATATAATATATATTTAAACTGTGTGTGTGTGTGTATGTGTGTGTGTGTGAGGAGGCCAGAATTCACCCCCTCTGCCCTGATTATTCAGAGTGCCATGGCAGAGGGCCCCTGCCCCTGTGTGGTGTCTTCCTAGTGTTCAGTGGTATTTAATCTTAATTATAACGCTATCATTACGGCATGAACCTACAGCTGCCAATAGCGTGACTGTGGGCGTCCATGCTCTGAATCAATCACGCCGTGGGAAGGTTCCGCTGTGGAGCTTTCTTCTTTTCCATTTATTCTCTTTTCAATTTTCATAATTGCTACTGTCCTCACATTTGTGGAGTGCCTTAGCCACCCCACCCCCTGCACCCCCCCAGCTCACGCTTGGCTGGAGATTGTGTGGTGGTTTCACTTATTTTGTTGCATCCATGATATTGGATTTTGTGGGAATAACAGGCTCGATCTCTCCGCATTTATGAGAGATACAAGCATACTGCTTCGCTTGCAAATACTCAGTGAGAGTTCTAGCCTCAATGGCGGATGGATGATCCAGCTATGTTTGTGTGCTTGTTCTGCGAGTGTCTAACCATGTTTCTGAAAAGTGCACATAAGAAAGTCGGAAAAGGAGAGAGAGAGAGAGAGAGAGAGAGAGAGAGAGAGAGAGAGAGAGAGAGAGAGAGAGAGGTACGCTTTTGGAAGTGGAGTCTGATGATGCAGTTAAGGCCGACGTGGCGTAGTGCATTAGTGTCTCTGAACCAATTTATGAAAGTAAGGAGAAAAACACACACACACACACACATGCCCAGCAGAGCAGAAAGCAACAGAGTGCTATTCATCATTCAACATTACACTGTTTTAGTGCTGCACTTATTTTGCGCGCAAATCACTCCCCGAGAGCCCATCGGCATCTGCAAAAGATTCCCTTACATGGAGAGTGGTGATCCTAACAGTACTTTCACACCCAATTAGATGTGAGAGGGTGTTAAAGGAAAAAGAGGACAAAAGCGTGCCAAACTGTCAATGTTCTGCAAGCACTCCGGCGTCTCCATAATCCAAGATGGCTGCCCAAAGCACTGGTGCTTTGATTTGAAAATGTGAGGCTGCGGCACAGGGCTAATTTCTTGAAAGCTTGCTTGCTAACCAAGGCGGCGAAATTTAGGAGCAGTGAAGATGTCAGAACTGCATTAGAGGAGGCCTGATCAAAGGCCCTCAGCAGGCCCGCCTCTGCGGACCCCTCTGAAGCCTCTGGCCTCCCTCTGCCAGCAGGCTTGTTTTAGCGTTAAGGCAGCTTTATGTTTGAATTTTATGTGCCAATTAATTAGGTGCTTTCTAATATATGTCCGGAGAACTGTAAACTATTTAGAGTGGGCTAAAGGCAGAGGGATCTGTGCTGAAGTTCTCGTGATTTACAACAGTCAGTGCTCACGTTCGGTAAGCAAGAGAGACAGGCGAGAGTGCGTGGTCACTGCTGCTATGCACTCCGGACGAGGAAGAAGGATTAAAATGGCTTCCCTTGAAGTCTAAATATTTAATTTCTTGATAGAGGACATTGCAGTAGACATTAATTTTAAAGGAACTGTGAGGACATTAATGAGGCTAATGCAGAGTGGCATGTCTCATGACGTTAATTTGATAGCAGGGGAGGTGGAAAAGGTTGTCCTTTTTTCCTTTCCCTGCATTTCCACCCCTTTCTAGACGTTAAATCAAAAAAAAAAAAAAGACATCGCTGTTATTGATTAGTCTCTTTCACGGCTTGAGTAATTGTTTTCTTGTGAAGCTGGATTGTGGTAACGTTTCGTGATGAGGTGTAGCGAAACTATGTGTGTGAGTGTGGGCATGTGTGAGTGTCAGAACAGGATATGACTATTGTTTTGTTTGCAGGGATGCAAGGAACACTTGACAACTTAACAAAATGGCAAATTGTATTCTTTAATAGTACATACAAAAACAAATGTGTTCAGAATAGACTGAGGATATGGTTTGTTAAGGCATGTGGGAAAGAAATTTGTCTGTAATTTGTGAGTCACACTGTTCTTACTGGTTGGCAGGCTTATATTAAATCCTTTTTTTTTGCTCCTAGCTAGGGTTCAGTCCCCTGCTACTCTTACAGTTCTCTGATCAGGAATACCTCCCAAACATTATGCCGTATCTTGCAGAATTACTTTAATGTCATGTGACATGCCATGCAATGCAGTCCATGCAATGCATTCCAGTTTAACTCATCACACCTGAACATATTTACACCTGAGAAAACTGCTCTAAAAACACTTGTTGCACTGATTAATTAGTATACCATATATATAGTTTTGTTTTGTTTGTTTTTTTAATAAACCATATCCATATGCTTAGACTACATTTCTGAATTCCTACTTTATTGATTAATGCTGCTCATAAAATAAATTTTGCTTGGTGACCAAAGCTAAAGCTAATCTGTCTTTTAAGAATAACATCTCAGTGTTTCTAGATGTTAACATGTAACATTGCACTTGCACATGCACTCTCTGGCCAATTTATTTGCTCCACCTACCTTGTTGATTCACTATAGGTGTCCAGTTCCGACTATGGTCAAGTTGTTCCTCCCTAATTAATCAGATGGACTACTGTCTCTGCAATCTACTCTAGTGCAGTGAATTCGAACATTAATAAGGTAAAAATAACTTAGGAAATGCTCATAAATGGTACCTTGGAAACTGTAGAATTAATTCAGAGTTCTATATTCTTTTTCAGATTTCTTTCCTGTATGCTGGAAGAAAATTATCACTTGGCATCAACATCCCAAAAGTCAAGAAATGTTCAAACTTGACTGTACTGTAACTGACAGCTTCAAGCTAATGCTGGCGAATATACCAAACTATATATAATTCCTGGAAAACAGGCAAAAGGAAACATCACCTCAGATGGTGTGTGTGGGATCTGATGCCTAATAAGGCTGCACACATTTACCTTCATTAGAGATGAACATAGCTACTCTAGTTCTAAATGAAAGGAAACTCAGAACGTCACTCTAAAATGTGCAAAGACCCGGTTGTTGGGTAACATGGCAGTAAGTAGCATGGTAATTAAAATACTGGTAATATAAAATGATTCAGATTGTCCTTGAATGAGAATCCCTTCTGACAGTTCTAGACATAGTTTGATGTATGAACTATGTTGAGTATGAGGTTTTCAAACACAGCAGTAATGTAGAACTTGGTGGGAGTCATTAGCATTAGTGCCTGTTGACTTGAAGGGAATTTTGTGACAGTGCCGTACATTTCATTTGTCAACCACACTGGTTAGCAGATGGATCTTCAACTCCGTGGTCATGAAAATACCAAGCTTGTGCAGATCCGTGTCTGGCGCCAGGTATGGTGACGAGGCAAAATGTTTTTAGTGTCATGAAAAAAAAAGCATTAGCCACACTGTATTATTAGTCGCAGGTTTCAAATTTTGGAAAATTTGGGAAAAAAGTAGAGGCTTATAATTTTTTTACGGTACTAAATTGCTGGAGTTAATGATGTACAAAACGCAATGCCTAGGAAAAAATCTGATATCCCTGTTTACATGACAGTCTCCTTGGCACATCTCTGAATTATTTCTGATTTATTTCCACATATGAACGAGGCTTGAAACCAATCTCAAAATATCCGAATGCATGCATCTTTTTCCTGTTTACACTGTCATGGAACAGATCCGATCTCTGTCACATATGAGCAAAAAATCCGAATTGGGTCACATTTAAATCACAGTGTAAACGAGGCCATAAATGTTGACTATAAATATTATAACCCACGCCAAAACATTTGTTGTACTCATGGATGGGGATATTAATTTGAGTTTTGGCCTCTCATAGCTTTGTATCCTGCAGGATTAATTGTTGTGATATTCTTCTCACTAATGTCATTACACACTGACAGCTTATTCAACATTCTTTTGTAAATAAAGTGATAAGCAATAAAATAAATTGCATTACTCCAACTGTATGGTCTTTACACTGACTACCAATTTGATGCAAACGGGAATTCAAAGTATTACTTAATGTTTAGATGTCACTTAATAATTTGGACTCTAAATATATCTGTGAAATGTTTGATGAATGTTCACACACAAGATCTCCTAGACCAGCAGGATGCTCAGCTAGCGGTGCCCAGATCTGAAACCAGACAGGGCGAAATGGCATTTAGTCATAATGCTGTTTGCTGCTGGAACTTGCACCTCAGAGAAATCAGATTTGTCCCAACTGTTGCTTGTTTTAAAAATCAACATGGCATGTTTTATTCTGCCTTCAATTAATCTGTGACTTCACTGCTCTCTTTGTTAATTTTATTTACTCTTTGTAAAATTGAACAACCATGCACTTATATCTGTAAAAGTTTTTTATTTACATTTTTTATTTTACCTTTTTTAAGCAAATTCTTCGGTTTGTAACATGTATGTTTGTTGCTAGCATAATATGTAATTAAAAAAAGTAAATATTCATAATAATGAGATGGTTAAAATATTCGGTAATATTAGTGATAGTTGATCAAAAATTCTGTTAAAAACAAACATTTTAGGCAAAAATCTAAATGTTAAAATGTTTTTAGGTTTTGCCCTGTCCTGTTCTGCTGGAGCATAATAATGAAATAAGGGGATAAGTTCAACAAATGCATTCAATACATTTGGTACAATTTTACAAGTACACTGAACTGCCACTCGTGTGTAAAACAGACTATTATGAACAGCTCACACATGCTGAAAGATTACAGATGCTAGGGTGGGCTTGGTTTGTCTATATGGCGGTTTTGTGACATCCTGCAGTTAATGAAGATCCTCCCTCCTTCCCACTTATCCTCTCCTACACTTGAGATAAGATCCAAACACAGACACTTCAAAGGGAAAACAAGACAAAAAGAACCATAAAATAAGTGCACCATAATTAAGCATGAGATACCTACTGATTACTGATCAGCTATCATGCCTAGCATTCTTCGCTTGAAAATAAACCGCACACATGACTCCAAAGAGAAAATGCCTAATGCTAGCCGACCTTTCAGAAAGGTCAATTCCTGTCTTGTTTTGCGTCCTCGTTCGGCCCCTTCGTCTCCAGAACAGATGAGCTCTTTGTTTACAATCCGCCAGGACAAAGGACAAAGAGGAAGAAAGTGAAAGCTCTTAGCAAGTTTTAAACATGCTGCATTTCATTAGCCTGTTCAGCAGCTAAAGCACAGTGCTAACTCTCTCTTTCTCTCTCTCTCTCTCTTTCTCTTTTTCTCTCTCTCTCTCGCCTCTTTTTTCCACTAACAGCCATCACAAAATTCAGGCTGGTATGTAACTGCTAATTTATCCTCTCAATGTATGATATCCTGTCATCTCCTCATTTGTCTCCGAGTGTTTCTAATCTGAGATAATCCCGGTCAAATCCTTTGATTGTGTGTTTGGACGCGATCCATCTCTAAAGGAGCAATTTAATGGGCTCCATGGCACTCTGTGTTAAGTCATTTATCTAGAGAAATGACTGGGGATGCTTGTTTTAATAAGAGTGCTCTTCATGAAAAGTAGGAAGACTCACCATTTAATTAGCCAAAGTGAAGGCCTTACTTAACTCTTGATCAAGCATATTCCAGGAGATATGAAAATGTTTTCCACAGACACACACACTCTCTCTGTCTCTGTCTCTCTCTCTCTCTCTCTCTCTCTCTCTCTCTCTCTCTCCTTCTTTGGAAGAGTTTTCTT
>JBBMFX010000101.1:7828524-7846921 GCA_037832545.1 Rhabdalestes septentrionalis
GTGTGTGTGTGTGTTTGTGTGTGTGTGTGTGTGTGTGTGTGTGTGTGTGTGTATAAGTTATCTATTATCTTAGAGACCGCATCCTAAAGCCTGATTTGCCTGTGGGACAGGAGTGTTGTAGACAATGAGAGCTGGGTAGCTGATATACAGAGTTCTGGAAATGAAGATTTTAAAAGAACCCACTGATGCCACTCTTGTTCAGTCCTGAGGTTGTATGTCGGATCTCGTTCCTGTGGGAGATCTGCTTGTTTTCCCTGCAGGGCCAATAGAGCTCTGCCTTCAATTAGGGGATTACTTTATGTCAGCCTGAAACTTCCTTTTATTGTTGTGTTGGTTTTTGAAAACAAGGTGTGCTTCTCTCCATAAGCACTTGGGTTTCATGTTATTTGGGGCAAATGGAGGGTCACAGCATATCTCTTCTCTGACACCAGAGTTGAGTGGATGGGACAAAATCAGCTGGATTTTGACAGCTAAATGTCAGTTCACCTTAACACTAACCTAGTCAAACTGTGGTCAACATTTAACCCATTTAACTCAGACTCTTACCTGGTGCAAGGAGTCTATACAGAAGTGAATTGTGTGTATGTGTGTGTGTGTGTGTCTGTAGAGTGCTGTTAGCCTCAGGACTTTAGCTAATGGGCCACCCAATTCACAGCAGGCCCCGGGGCTGTGGGCAGCTCCACATTAGTGGACCCTCATTGTTATCTCTTGAGCCATGCTCTAGCTTAAGTTTAAGCAGTGTCCATCATATAGCCTCGCCAATTACCACTCCCAACTGGGGCAGCCAGGATGTTGTTCTGCAATTAACTAATGAAGGCTCATCTTGTTGCCTTGTGAGGATAATGTGAAGCTCCCCTGTACAGTTTATCAGAAGCACCACACGCTATTATAAAACTCTATACTCTACATCCACTCTACCTATTTTATGGAGCTCTCTATATTGAACAATTACAGGCCACAATTTATCAGACCCCCTCAATGCTATTCATCACTGGTCAGTTTCTACACATATTGCTGCCGATGTGTTTGAAAGGATGGACCGTTCTCTGACATGAGTGTATGGTGCTGAAATGAGTGTATCAGGCACAGTGGTGTTACTGATATGTTGAAAGTAAAGTAAAGTGGTCACTTGCTGTCATGTGTGTACAGACTACAGCACACAGTGTGAACAATTTTAACCCATTCATCAATAGAAGCAGTGGGCTGCCACCATGGGTGCGTCTGCGGGGGGCAGTGCGCGGGGAGGGGGGCAACTGCACGCTGCCCCAAAGTCGACCAACTTCCAAAACTATTAGCCAAGAGCAGCTCTGTGTTCAGAAGCTCACCACCAGTGAAAGGCAGGAGAATGAAGATCACAAACTGCAAATCAACAGACCAATGAGATGGAGCTATAAGCTCAGGGTTTCCAATAAAATGGCCAGCTCGTGTACAGGTATACTGTATTAAAGGTATTGTAACAGTACTATGAGTCCTTAACTCTTAAAGTCATTGAAGTTTAACTCTGATCAGTATTACCATTACTCTATCTGACAGTCTTAATTTGTTAAGCTAGTCGCTGATTCATACTAGCCAGTGTTCAGTGGTCACTAAGTGGCATTCTGAATGCCTTTACTCTCTGCACCGTATCAAGGGCACTCCATAAACATCCATTACTGCCTTTACTTAATGCATTCTTTTGTGACTGATGTCCTTTTAAATGCTGCTCATAATCTCCTTTCACTTTCCGTATTGATATCTAACTCCGGGCGTGTTATCTCTGCATATAAACACGGGTAATGACAATCTGTGCGTTTAGAGGAGCGAGGGGGAGTGGGGCAGCAGACACTCATGGCTCCATTTGCATGAGAATGTGACAGCAGGCCTGCACCGGATTGCCCCATCTGCTGCTTTTGCTTTCAAGGTCGACGGAGATGGTCCTGTTTGGGACTAGGCGCTTTTGCAGTTGTTTTTGAATGCTCTTACCTGTCCAACACAGGAATACTGAATAAGAAACATGTGGCAACTTTAGGAAATCATGACCATGTTTTGGAGACTCGTAGCAAAGGCCTCATCTATATGTTTAAGTTGGCAAACTTTACCTTATGTGAGGATACTCTTTATCTTTCAAAGCTTCTTCACAGTGACATGTTTTTTTTTTATTATTTAAGGAACTAAAATGGTCCTTCTATCATCCGAAACTGTAAAGCCAGAGGTGGGAAAAACTTTCCTACTGTGGCCTCACTAAGCTTGTGGTTATTGAGGGAATTACTCCGAAGCAAACCTGTAAAATCTACCCAAATGAAAACAATCTTAATCATCTCATCCACTTTTCAACACTTTTCCACAAAGTAAATTCCTGTCTTAGAATGGTCTGTTTAAAATGATTAGCACCTTAATTTAACACTTTGTTTTCTTACATGACAAACTGGTACAAACATCCAAATAATTTTTGAGGTTCCTGTGTGTAGCCAGTGGCCCGTTGACTGGACCCCATCGTTTCACAGCATCTACCAATCTTCTCCAGTCCCTGACACCGACATGGAATCAAGTCTGCCGCCTCAACAACAACACCAACTAAACAACAACATCGACCAAAGATGCCCTGTTTACCGCGTCGCCCCCCCCCCCCCTCCCGCTCCCTGTTTAGCCCTGCGCATCTCCTCGTTAGGGTTGCATATAGATTAGGGAAACGAGCGCGTCATAACTCAGTTCCTTGCCTGCAGGGCAGCAGCAGCCTGCACTAGAGCAGGGTAATCTCCTATCAGTGTGGCATTCTCATTTGGCTTAAGAGATAGGGTGCTTTTATAAGCAGCACCTCCGGATACAGCCCAGATTTACATACTCAACATGATAAACTCATTCTGGCACCTGTGTAATTTGCTAATGACACATAATTTTAGCATGAACTGACTGCAAAACAGGGAGAGAGAGAAAGAGAGTGAGAGAGAGAGAAAGAGAGAAAGTGAGATAGAGGGAATAAAAGAGAGAGAGAGAGGGAGAGGGAGAAAGAGAGAGAGAGAGAAAGAGAGAGAATTCCAGAGCACAGGAAGAAAGCCTCTGCTGTCACATCAGCCCAGTGTTTCAGACACATGCTAGTGTGGTCTTGCTGGCTTGTTTTAACAGTCACTTTCTTTAATGAGGTGTGATCACTTTTGGTTTTATTTGCAAAGATCACAGGAGTGCCTGGAGATGGGTAGATTTAATTAAGGGAAGTTGATGAAAGCACAAAGCCCTCACTGTCTCGTGAGTTTTTCCTCTGATAACACAGCAACCATCTTGCCAGAGAGAGACCAAGAGGGGGGAAAAGCTACCGTATGTGAGGCACATTTATTCATTGCACATTCATTTATACTTTTGACTCACGTTTTCGAGGACTACCTTTTCGTACATCAGGGTTGTGGGACCCAATGTGTTTCATTACATTTCTTATGTGTTTTCTGGTGTGTTTCTATAAACAGTTTGACAGTTGTCTTTGGTTTGTCAGGTTCATTTTATAGATTTGCTGTATTATCTATAGCAAGTATTAAAATTAAACTCCTCTAGTATGTTTATTCATTTTGTCTTCTGAAGGCTAACCATGTTAAAATAGATGAAGACTGGCTTAGGCTTACACCATAGAGTCTCACTGCACAGAGATTTGAGACTTGATTTAGACTTGGACTTGCACGCCGGACAATAGAGACTTCACTCAGACGTATATCCCAGATACTCAAGACTCCCACCCCAGCAACTCAAGACTTGGACACCCAGACTAGACTTGACTTAAAATGTCACTCAGAGACTTGAGACCTTCCCCCAGCTCCCATGAATCATCTCTGATAAATAGTATACTCAAAACTGCTATGACACTATCGGTGGTGATCTGGCTTTATTTGGTAGGCTGTATGTATTCTCAGGTGCAGTTGCAATTAAAAATCCATGCTAAACTTGTAACTGTAATTGGTGCAATGCACTAGAATGGCAAAGTGCAATTGTGAAAGAGAGAAGTGCACTGATAGACCTAAAACCGCACTTCATCTGCTACAGCAAATGAACTGTATTGAGAGGGAGACTTAAAGGACATGAGACCATGGAGTTTAAAACTGAAATGTCTGGTCCGAATGTCTGGATACCTGTTAACTCCACCTTCTTCAAAGGCCCATTTCTGATCGCTGTTGGCTAAATACTTTAGGGTGGTGTACAACCCTCAGCCTGCCTCTGTGTTTGAAAGCCCCAGCATCACCGCTGTGCCTGTATACGTGTACCAGCAACACATGTACACACATTAGCATGTCACTTTTAAGGCAAATCAGGTTCACTTCACTTCACCACTGGTCAGTAGCAGTTCTGTGGTCAGAAACTGACCAGTGATGTATATGTTTGCTCTTTGAATAGCATATTGGGCATGACAACTGATGGCCAATATTATACTCCACTATAGTGGGCATGGCTGGAATTAGTGAATGTGTGCAGTGGGAGTTTCTAACGAAGTTCAAAATGAGTGTACATTTTTTTACATTTGGATGCATGATGATATGTACACCATGCTAGTCTAATAGGCTTGGTCTGCTAGTGGCCAGTTAAGCTTTAGACCACGGTTCAAAGCTACAGATGTGCCTGAGGCTATGCTTTGGGTGGGGAGAGAAGCTGGCGTGTAGCTCCCAGGACTCGCTCACTGTCACTCCTTAGCCTCAGTGTTAATTATGCTAGCCTATCATTGTTAGTGCCGGCTGGAAGGGAGAGAGTCAACCTCCCTCTCATTGTGCATTCTTATCTCCTTTCTGTTGAACATTTGCCAGATGGCACCTCCATATCAAAAGATAATAATGATGTAGTAAGCAAATTAAGGTGTTATTAAAGCCTATTTTAGATGGATGGAAAAGGGGGAAATCAAAATACATGGGAGCATTAGTCGATCCTTGATTATCCCATCTGTGTGTGTGTACATGTGTATATGCGTGTATACAAGTGTGTGTGTGTGTGTGTGTGTATGTGTGTGTGTGTGTGTGTGTGAATCCCATGGTTTTGGATAAAGAAATTAAGCTGAGTTTCTCATGTGCTAGCCCAAACTAGAACTGCTTATAGAGGCTAAGCTTAGGTGGGTAAAGTCCAGCTCCGATGATTATTTCCAGCGGGTGGCTCATGCCTCGTAATCAATATCCATCCAGCAGCCTTTGGCAAATCCTGCTTCTGAATAGCTTACATGCCAGCAGGCTTTTTAGGGCCCTTTTTTAGATGCCGCTATTTAGAGTGACCAAACTGTTGCATTAGTGACACGCTTTGACTCTGATTTCGGATCAATATATTGCTACCATGGGGAGCGCAATTGCTTCAGTCCAGTCGATTTTAGGTCATGGGCTGAAAATTGCTTTATGGAATGAAAACCAGACATTGTTTGTTTGTAAAGGATGTCCCAGTTGCTGGACTGTAGTACAGCTGCTATATTGAATGAATCAAAATGGAATTGATCCCAGTTCTCAGTTGGTTATATCTTGATTGGCATTGTGTCTCCAGAACCGTCTGGGGGTGTGTATTCAGCTTGCATGAGAGAATGAGTAATTGGTGATTATACAAAAAAAAAAACTTTTTTTGTTTTGAAAGTCTAAATTAACATTTTTGTGCTTCATAAAACTGAAATACATGCATTTTCACCATAATAATGTATATACTTATTGTGACACGGGAGAGGGGGGGGGGGCAAGGGAAGGATGAACAAAGACTAGCAGAGGTAACGCTCAGCACTTTTATACAGAGACTCAAGATACGGTTCTTACCTCAAACGTGCCCTCAAACGCAAACAGAAAACAGAAATTTAAAACTGAAGTCACTCGAATTCCGTGGCCCGGTTCACTTGAACATGAGGTCGCAGGCTCGCTCTGCTCAGCCTTTCCAGGAGCTCGCTTCTCAGTCTGAAAGATACACAGGAAAGGTTAGTCTGTGACTTTGGAGACTCAAGTCACCGGCCAGAATTCTACCGGCCGACTGCAGGTCCTTTCCCTTGGTTTTGCTTCTCTGCTAAATCAGAGAACTGGCTCAAGACCACTAGACAGGATTCCACTCTCCCATGTCTACAACTAGAATGTTCACACAAAGGTAGATCCGGATCGGCTTGGTAGAAATACACACGCACTCATCCAGCCAATCACACCACGCTGACACTTGGTACACAAAAGACTACTCATCTGAGACATGTGGACGCGTGATTAGGAGCTTGGTAGTCTTCACTGCAGAGGCTCAGGCTGCCACGCCCCCAATCACCTCTCACTCTCAGCACTCCCACCTGTTCCACAGTAAGTGCCTCCAAGAATTTGAGCGAGGAGCTGCTTAGCCAAGATGGGCCTGACGTGTCATCACACCCCTCCCCAGACCAGCCTCAGAGGAGGGGCGAGGGAGTCCCCCCCTACTCCCGAGGACGCACCAGGAGGCCCCCGAGTCCAAAAGCCGACCCACATGATAGGCTGGGGCTCCCTAAATCTTGACTACTCCGGGGAGAGTGGGTTCCACTTCTGGAACAGAAATCCTGCCTCTGTGAGTTTCAAAAGTGTAACATGGAAGATATGGGATGTTAATCGTAATTTAAATGTGAAAGGGTTTATTTGAGCCATGATTTCAAAAGGTCCTAGGAATCTAGGAGACAACTTACCGGATGGTGCATTCCATTTGAAGTCCCTGGTCGAGAGCCATCGAATACTCTCTCAAATCGCCAAACTGCTTGCCGATCGAGGTGTGTGCCCGCTTCCACACCCGCTCTGCACCATGGAACCAGTCATCCACCTCCGTTATCTTGGAGGTTGCACCATCCCACGGGCACAGGCGCCCCTGTACACGCTCAAAGGGCGTTAGCCCGGTCGTGGAGTGGGGCATTGAGTTCTGGGCGTGCTTCTCTCCTTTGCATCAGCCATCAATACTTATGTATTTCTATGGTGCGATGGGTGCCCAATGGCAGGGAGATTGTAAGCCCATTTGATAACTGTTGCGCGCAACGTCACGGGCACGAAAACCCGACGTTGGGGAATCGACTCTCTGCGATTGATTCTTTCTATGTCCCATCGAATGGGTGCTACTATTCTTTCTGAAGGGACAATTGGCTCCTCATTGATTTGCTCCTCGGGCAAAGTATACCAACGTGATAATGCATCGGTCTTCGCATTTTTTGACCTGGGACGATAGGTGAGCTCATAATTAAATATACTCAAAAATAAAGCCCATCACACCTGCCTGGAACACAGATGCTTCACCTGCCGGATGTATTTAAGATTACGATGATCTGTGAATACCTTAAAAGGGAGCCGAGCCCCCTCCAACCAATGCCACCACTCCTCTAACCCCGCTTTGATGGCCAGCAATTCGCGATTTGGAATGTCATAATTTCGCTCCGCGTCAGACAGCTTCCTAGAGAAGAAGGCACAGGGATGCAATTTTGGGGGAGACCCATAGTACTGGGACAGCACCACTCTCACATCTACTTCAGAGGCATCTACCTCCACAAAAAACTGTTTTTGATGGTCTGGTAACTGCAGTACCGGAGCTGATGTATATAACTGCTTAAAACGTTCAAATGCCAGCCATGCTGCTGGTGTAAAACCGAGTGTTTTGGGTTTACCTTTTAGTAGGCTGGTGAGCGGTGCTGCCTCAGTACTAAAATTCCAGATGAAACTTCTATAGAAAGTTGCAAAGCCTAGGAATCTTTGCAGCTCGCGTATGGTTATGGGCTTAGGCCACTCGGTCACCGCCTTCACCTTGTTTCCCTCCATTGCCACACCTCTGGGCCCTATTTGATACCCCAGGAACGACACCTCTTTAATGTGGAACTTTAACATACAGTTGGTGTTTTAGGAGACGAGGGGGACCGCCCATGTCAATATGCAATAAAGGAACATTACAATGTTATCAACACAAATGCTCATGATAACAACATATGCTCATGTCCAGTTGCCTCTGTTCTGCCAGAATTAAAAGAGATTGTTTACATTTTTTTAGTCACAACATCTGTAAATCTGTAAACAAATATCTGTAAATAAAAAAATCTAAATGGCATTTCAACGTTTCCTTTTGCCAGAGCTGGCACACTCAAAGGGACATTGGTAAATAAATAGGTGGAATATATGCTAAATGATATTAACTGGAAGACCTGATGTATGGGGACAAATATTAGTAGCCAGTGTGTTTATGTTGGATGTTTTTTTATTTTTAGTAATTCTTATTTTTTATATTGTACTTTTCATCAATATAATGCCTACTGCAGTTTCAGTGCCCATTTTGTCTTAAGTCCTAGACTCACAACTGCTTATTGACTTCTAAAATATAACAGAAACTTGTATTGTAGTTTCCCCCTGGGTTTTGATAAACCATGTTGTTATAACAGTGGTCAGTCTGCCCCTAAATGCTTTTAGGTTTTGGAATCCTCAAGAGTTCTGTTGGAGATAAGCAAACCAAGAACTGATGGATTACTTCATTACCAAAAACCCTGAGTGACAGAACTACACAGAGATCTACTCAGCCAATAAAGTGATACTGAGTCTAATACTTGGTACCTCTCTATATTACATTTCCTTAGAATGGAAACCCCCAAAACCCCACTGTGCTGTCACTGACAGCTTGATATTTCAGGTTCTCTCACCAACAAAGGGGAGAAGAGTGTGTTAATGAAAAAGACTTGAATATGCTTCCTTTTGACATGTCAAATTATTACTGTCAAGCACCTCCAGTCTCAGATTCCTCCGTGCCTTATGAATGGCCTGCAGCTTTCTAATTTAACAGGCCTACAAATGGACATGATTGGCAGGCTGTACCCAACAAATTTCACCGCTCAAAAATTTCCACCATAAACTTAATTGGCCGTGACTAACTGTGGATTTTGTTACAGTTTTAGCAGCATCCACTGCTTTTGTCATCTGTTAGAAACATGTTGCAAATCTGTGAAAAAGTAACAGCGCATTGGCAAGTGGGAAAGAAAATGGCTTATTTAAAAATGCAACTTGTTTAAGAAGAAGAAGAGAGGGGGAAAGAAAATCTAATCAAACTAAAGTAATCAGAGCTATTTGAATAGCGGCTGATTGGAATGCAGTCTTTTCTGGTCTTTAAGTAACACTCTGAATTAGCCGGGCCTTTGGCCCTGAGCGCTCTCACGGTCTTTATTTAAATGAGGCAGACGAGGCTTGTCAAACATAGATTAGACTCTGTTGTCCAATAACATGTTAACTACAAAAAAAAGGAGAAACTGCTCAACAACATGTTTCTGCATAAACTGCTGACCCTGGAGGGTGATACAAAGAGGGTTCAGGGAGGATTGTATGCATGTGTTTGGAGATTAAGCACTGGGAAAAGGTGCTTGTGTGCTAAGGTGGCAAATTCTTAATAATGTAAATGTTTAAAAACCGTTGCTAAATTTTTGGGGAAAACTCTTTTGTCCATTACTTTTTGTCGTTAATACATAGATGTATTCTTCCATTCTTTCTTATATTTCATTTAGAATCAAACTCATTGTACCGACACTTTCTTTGCTTCGTTTTTAAAGTTGGTGAAGTGAATCGCATTGACTTTCTCGTTAAAATGGCACATGTGAAATATATTAGGAAGAATTGCCAAGCTTAAAGATTTGAGCAACTTTAACAAGGGCCAGTTTTTGATTGCTAGATGAATCTTCTAAATGTCTTGAGGGTGTTCCTGGAATGCAATGGTTAGTACCTACCAAAATGAGTCCTACCTAAACATTACTGTGGACCAAGTTTACTCCTTCATGGTATTCCCTAATGCGGTGGTCCCTTTCAGCATTAAAACACTCTCTTCTACACTGCATGGCTTGTTCTGGAATGGTTTGAGGAACATTGCAAGGGTGTTGAACTGGCCTGCAATATATATATGTACATGTATATGTGTGTGTGTTTTATTTGTAATGTTTCATTAATGTTATATTAAAAAATATATATATATTTTAAAGCTCACAGACTATTATTTGCAGTATCCTACTTCTGCTCTCTTCATTTGTACCAGCAGTGCCTCAGTTCTGCTGTTTTAGCAATGAATAAAATGAATTTAAAATGTCTTTAAATGCAGCCCTAATCTAATGTCTTGGTGTTTGAGAGTGGTTTTATTGATTTCAGCTTAAGGCAGCCAGCATTTGAAATCCTTCATTTTCCACTTTTCCACATATTCTCTATTTCCGCCAAACTCTAATATGTTGTCTCCTCTGTGGAAAGGGTAAAGAATTTAATTTAGGATCAAAGCCCAGTTTATCTGAAAGTCTTTTTTAGAGATTTGAAACTGCCATGGAATATCTCTTTCTGCCACACAGTGAAGTCATTTAAATAATTTGTATCCGTCAAGCAGTTTGTATCTGTCATCAGATTTGAGTGTCCACCATTTTGAGCTAAGCTGTGTTTCGGAAAAGGAACTGTGAGGAAAGAATCATACGTGCGCCTGATTGAAGTTCACTTATTTACTGTACTGTTACCTGAAAATCTCGAAAATGGATCTATGACCTACCAAAATTGCAAACGTGTTCGTCGTTGGTAAAAGCTAAGCTGGATTTATTTGACCAGCGCTTACACTGAAATTTGAAAGTGTAGTGAATTTGATTGTTTAATATTCACATTTGTTATCTTTCCCCTCACCTGGGTTGTATTTTAAATAGGCAGATAATGTCTGTGATTTATTTTCAGTGTGAGTGCCTTTAAGGATATCAGAGGTTTGGAGGAGAGATAAATATGGCCCCTGCAATTGGTACATGCTGGCCACAAATGGACCTGTCTGAATCTCAAATGTGCAATGATTAATCTGTTTGGCTAAAGAGATGTAGATGTGGCACATGTAGATGTGGGCAGAGAGAGAGCGAGAGGAAGAGAAAGAGGTGTTACCTGCATATTCCTTTTTGGCCTGTGTGGTGTGATTCGGAAAGGTTTGGATGAGATAAACAGAAGTGTCTGAATAAGAATAGGAAACTGCAGTTGGGTGGCTGCCGGATCCTACAGTTTCAATAACACAGCATCCATGTGTAACACAGTTATGCACACATAGACTGGATACCTGTTCTCTTCAGGTTTATGATTCATATAATTAATTTTTATTTATCTATTAAGGGTAGGGTCCTATTATATGAGTAAATGTAGAAAATGTCCCTTAGTCTGGTAAGTCTGTGGATCAGTGGAAGCCCCACCTCCCGGCTTACTGGGTTCGAAGGATCTGCTGATAATATCTTGGTTCCAGATACCACAGCACAACTTTCGAGGTCTTGTAAAGTCTTGTGGATGGCTCGATGGATTGAGGTGTTTTTGTGGCATTAGGTGGGTTTTAATGTTATCACTTATCAGTAAATATCTGTCTTTTCACATGAATAAATCATATTTCATTATTTGCTTAAAGGAAATCGCTGCCATTAACTAAAATCTTTCTAGTTGTGTTGATGTATATTTTATTAATGAGAAAATGATAAACAGAAATCCATCAAGTGGATTTAATGCATCCCTTTTTTTTTGTTTGGAACTGGTGCACTTTATCACTCTACTTCTCCAATGATGACTGTGATTAAAATTACAAAGCTGTATGTGTGGATGCTAATTCTTCACACTCGCAGCTCTTCAGGATTAGCTCTGACAGCTGCACCTCTGGCCAGGGTCAGCGGCCGGCACTCCCGCACCAAACTCCCTCACACAATTAGCTCTTATCAAATACAGACTTTAATTGATTTAATTATCCTCTCTTCCCTGAGAGGATATCTGTTGTGTTCTGAGATAAAGGCACCTGTTCTCTCCCGAAGCAATCATTTATAACCATGTCCTAAAGGAGACACGCAGCGAATTTCCTTGATACAAATGTGTACATAATTTTCACATGAATCAAATGTTCTGATCGCCCCACATTAAAAAACGCTGGCAGGTGAGGTGGATCAAATTGATTATCTCATTACAATGACACCTGTCAAGAGGTGAGGTATATTAGACAGTAAGTTAAAAGCCAATATGTTGAAAGCAGGACACATGGGTAAGGATCTGAACTACTGTGACAAAATACAAACTGTGATGACTAGATGACTAGATCAGAGTTTCACCAAAAATGAGAAATTGTGGATTGTTTCTAGTATGCAGTTTGCATTGCCTACTAAAAGTAGTCCAAGGAAAGATGATTAATGAATTGGCGACAGGGTCATAGGCACCTTAGGCTTACTGTTGCGTGAGGGGAGCAAAAGACAGTCTGTCAGGTCCAATCCCTCAGAAGAGCTACCCTTGCACAAATGTTGCACAAATTGCTGAAAATGATGATACAGAACACACCGTGCGTCATATGTGGAGGTAGCTCAGTGGGTAGGATACTTGCCTATGGACCATGAGGTCATGGGTTCGAATCCTACCTCCAGCACCACCACTGGGTCCCTGAGCAAGACCCTTAACCCCAAGTTGCTGCAGGGAGGCTGTCCCCTGTAGTTAGGAATGGAAGTCGCTTTGGATAAAAAGCGTCTGCTAAATGCCGTAAATGTAAATATCTTGCTGTGTATGGGGCTGTGTGGGCAGAGACCAGTGCCCATGCTGACCACCACCAAAAGTATCAGCAATTGGTATTTGAGCATAAAAACTGGACAGTTCAGCAATGAAAGAAAGAATCACATTTTAACCATATCCTCAGATCTTTATTGCTCACATAATAAATGGCTCAGTGGAAACATACCATGTTCCAGTAGCCTTGAAATCAACTGTAGTTACTCCAACCACACTCAACATTAGTGATGCGAACAGCTATAGACGGGTTTCTTTTCTCTCCTTTACTCTTCAAATTCTGGAAACTGAAATTATAGCAGCACTTAAGAGCTGCATGCAGAAAAATCAGCAAAATTGTCTGTGAACCCTCAGATAATCATGACTTCACTCCCCAATCTTGGGATCACAGTTTATACACTGGAATGGATTGTGTCCTGCCTTGAGGGTCACACTTACCAAGTGTCAATGGAAGGATCTATGTCTGCCCCACAAAGACTTACACTGGTGTTCCCCAAGGCTCAGCACTTGGCCCTCTTCTCTTTTCTCTTTGCACTCACTCTCCTGGTGATATTGAATTTTCACATGGTTTATCCTACCAGTGTTATGCTGACAACACTCAGCTCATCCTCTTTTCCCCTCCTGGTGGCTCTCAGATCTTATCCCTGATCTCTGCATGTCTGAATGACATTTTCTCCTGAATGACAATACATCATATGAAACACAATACCAGCAAAACAGAACTCCTGTACATCTCAGGGGATGCATACCCACACACTGACCTGGTCATCACATTTGGAAATGCTGTCATCACTCTCATATCAAAAGCATGAAAGCTATGTGTTCTTTTAGGTAAAGAACTCTCATTTTCATCTCACAGTAACTATCCCTCCAAAACTTGCAGGTACCTTCTTTGTTCGTAGGGGAATTCTCATAAATACTAGTTCTGTCAGTTGTCATCTCAAGACTGGACTACTGTAATTCACACCTGGCTAGCCTTCTTCTGAAGAGCACATAACCTCTACAGTCGATTCAGAATGCAGTAGCACGTCTGGTCTTCAGTTCACCAAAATTCTCACACAGAACTCCTCTTAATACTCACATTTGATGTAAAACTCTGTCAGTCATGTACAATTAAAAAATGGTCCAGCTCATGCTTACCGATTCACATTTATCTGACCACAGGACACAGCTCACCCTCTTAGGGCATTAAGCAATTGACCCACTTTTATAACAAAATTTTTCACAGCTTTAATACTGAAAAGGTGGAACAAACATCCCCTGACCGTCAGAACTGCTGAGACCCTCGCTGAAGACCCATCTCTTCACTTAGATATTGGGATAGCAAATACATGTTCATGTTTGAAACTAACACAAATTTCACAACAAATAAAAAAAACATTTACTGTTATGGCTGATCAGTGTATATTACACCCACATGAAGCTCTGTGTGTTTTACAGCCTTTTTGGATGATTTACTGTCAGTAGAGCAGTAAATTTGGCTGTTTAGTGTGAGCATTAAATGACCATGTCTAATGCCAGTAGCTGGCTAGAAGAGTATAAAGCCAACCATATTTATCAGTGAAACTGAATTCTCTGTCATGATTGAGCTCCATCCAGTAATTCTGGTTGAAGTTGGAGTTGTGTTTGTAAATGAACTCATCATCCAACATTAGTGTATTACCTCACAATGCTTTGGCTGAATCAAATCCTCATAGCATTGTCAGAAATTCTAATATAAAGCCTTCACAGAAGTGCAGCAAAAAATCCAAATGAACACAATTCATTTTAGGAGAAGCACTGCATATGAAGGCATCTATGAATTTTTGACAAGTTTATTTAAGTGTTTGCTAGTGCAACACCAAAAGGCTTAATAGGCTCAATAGGCTCAATAGGCTAAGGCTGTTCTATATTATCATAATGGAAATGATGCACATGTTCATACAGTGTATTAAGTAATTTTCTCAATTTAGCTCCTTATTCTACATTTTCAAAATGGAATTTGTACAGAAACACACCTGAATAGTTTCATTGTTTTGCTCATCAATCACAGTTAGAGAAGTGGATTAAGGCTAATAAAGGTGGTGCTGATAGGTGGGACGCGGCATTGAAACAGGCGCTCTACCTCCTGAGCTGTGAGTGAGTGAGGGCCCATCTGGATCTGATCTGGATAAAGGCCGCAGGACTTGCCGTAATCGCTGGAGTAGCGCAGGTAAACCGTCGCAGATGTGAGATAATTGCAAAGACCAGGCTTTCAAAACAACGTATTTCTTGCAGGGAAGTCGCAAAATCCAGACAGCCTCCGCATCGCAAAAGGCTTTCTGTGGGAGGAACTTGCTTTAAAACTTCCAACAAAGACTCTCTTTGTGGCCGGCTCGCTTAACTGTTATCAGGGAGAAGTTTAAATAAAGGTGGACACTTCGTTTTACCGAGGTCACAATCAGTGGTCCTATCTATATTTGGCAACTTGGGAGATAAACAAAAGTGATTGATGTGGTTAATTACATTAGAGGAGAAAGGTCAACCACTTGAACCCTTATTATTCGGTTAGTAGACCTAAGACGTATTATTAAGGAACTGTTGTCAATTTTTTTGTCAAACCCTGTGGAACTAATATCAGTAATGTAGCTGCAGTATGGGAGAAAAAAGAGAATGGGTCCACATGCAAATTTAATAGGTTAAAGGTTTTTCTGTAATAGGTCATAATTATCCTTCCTAATGCATTTTTTTTTATTATTCATCTCAAGCACAAAATAATTTTGGATTTTTTAATGTATGTCTGGAATGCTGCTGGGTTGTCCGTGTTTGATACACTTACTCCATGCTCACCTCAGGTTTACCAAGGCCAGTGAAGACTTGCTTTTGGAGCAGGGTGTTTAAAACCTACCATGATAGTGTGTAACATCCTCTGGGTAGCATTTTCAGGGTCTTCCCCTGTCTTGTCGTCGAAAAAAATGCACAATATCATATGTGCAAGAGACTACTCATCTGTCAGAACTTACCTTTGCTCTCTTTGTCTGGTCCACATTTCTGCCAAGCTAACATGGCAAACAACTAACGGAAGCTCATAGACACTCCTCTAACTAGCATGAATGCATTTGCAAAATGCTACTCAATTTCTGTTCATATTTACTCTTTGATTGGACTTCTTTGTCTGAATTAATCTTTTTATATAAAATGTGGTCTAGCTAAGCTTTTCCTCAGTCTATTTATATATAACATCTCTAAAACATCTCACACAGGTGTTTCTGAAATAAAAAGCATTTTTATGAATTGTGTCTGGGCTCTGCAATCTTTACACCTCAGAGACAAAAAACTTGTAAAAAAGTGTCTTCCCATAGCCTGCTAATGTGAAGGCATGCACATCTCTGCAAGGTTAGGAAGCATTTCTGTGATCTTGTTTTAACAGCATATGACTGGAGGGAACAGAGAATCAATATAATCAGTAAGGGAAAAACACACAGAGGGTGAGAGAAGGAGTAGAGAAAGAGAGGGAGAGAGAGAGAGGGAGAGTTGGATTCAACCCATATATGTTAGAAAGTATTTTCTGTAATTGTAAATAATTGGTTGCTTTGCAGAGGAGTGACACGGATGCCAAGTAATACCGGGCTACATGGTTGAATATTCGAACTAATTGGCTCTTTAAAAAGGGCTAAGGCATTTTAAGGTCCTTAAATTGGTCTTCTCCCCTTCAGAGAACGGTGTGAGTGCCAAAACTAATTAGACCAGTGCTGATTGTTTAGAAACCCAAAATGCACTAAGGCAAACCAGACAAAAGAGAGAGAGAGAGAGAGAGAGAGAGAGAGAGAGAGAGAGACAGGAACTGCTTTGCAGAGGCTCAGCTGGAGAGGGATGCAAAATGGAGCTTATTAGGTATGAACCTGGGAGCTTATTCACAACAAGACTCACTTGTGACAATATGTGATGGACTAGCGCAAACAAAAAGAAGAAGAGAAAAAGAAAGAGAAAGAAATTTCCTCAATTCCTTTAATCTGAGCGTATGTGACTCACCCTCGCTCACTTTTATTCACACTGTTGTTTTTTTACAGCAGATTTACAGGCGTAACTCTGTGGAATGGTGCACAGACCCTCTAATGAGGGATAGTTAGGGCTTACGGATCTCGTAGCACACAGTGCTGCTGTGTGTTTTAGGCTAATCAAAGAGATCATTTAGCTTTTGCGTTTTACGCCATTTAACGGCCGTTCTCACATCGGCCTTGTGCTTTAACAGTTCCCTGACCCTTGACCCCGGTTCTCTTCAGGGATCCTCACTGCTGCTGTTTTCATTTATTCCTTAAATTACAACCCTTATTATTCACAGCCTGTTGCACTTTAACGGAGGAAATTATCCAGCGCTGTTTTGACTATACATATTTCCCTTCACTAATTCCTAACACATGCTCCTATCCCCACTTCTGCAGATACAGGTTAGTGTTATCTGATAGTATACACCCGTACATTACTTTCCAAACATGGCTTTATATCTGTAATAGTATTGAGTGTTGATAGATAACACACGTCATTCTGGGTGATTCGAATAGCTTAGATAAAAAATATGTAAAATATCTGAAAATAATATCCTGTTTATGTCTGACTGGATAATGTTTACAGCACAGTATGGTTTTCCCATCATTTTCAAAGCTCAAAACAAAACTAAACACCCCAATCAAAACACATTCTGTCAGGTTTTATGAGACGTTTATTGCAGGGGCGTAGCACACAGGGGGGCGTACCATCCCCCCCACTTTTGTCAGATAATATATTGTATTAAATTGATTACATTTTATTTATACATTGGCATACCTATCTCAGAACCCCCCCACTTTTGGAAAGCTTGATTCGCCCCTGGTTTTTTTAATATAGTAGCGGCACCCAAGAAGCCCTAACCTTACATTTCTCACAAATAAAACATCTATTCTTTCATTTACTCATATTTATTAATAGTGCCTGTGACATACACCATTAACAGTGACCCACCAGCCCAATAATACCTGCTCACTGACGGTTCTGTGGGGGTCCTGACCTTTGATGAACTGGGTAAAGGGGCATAGTAAATGATGCAAAGAAAGTAAGTGTGTCAATATGGTCAGTGGAGCTGATCTAATGGACAATGAGTGTAGATACGATGTAGGAGTACCTAATAAAGTGGTGTAACGGTGTATATTCGGCACCCTGTGGTCTTAATTCTGCAGAAAAGCCAAATATAAAGTACAGATTGCTTTAAAAAATTGAAGTGAGAGCACTATCTGTATAGAACTGAGGTTGTCAGCAGGAGGCTAACTAAGCAGTGTCGCTAATTTAATAGCATTATATTATTATTCAGGAAAATCTTTCCATTTATACCTGAATAGAGACTATCGATGTTGAAAAGGTTTATAACAGATCATTCTAACCTCTTACATTTTTTTCTGCTCCCTTCTAATAGATCACAGCACTGATGCTTGTGAGTGGAATATTCAAAATACACTCAAATGTCATAATTGGTTTCATACTAACCAATCTTAGAAATTCACAAAGAACCTCTTTGTGTTAGTTTGTTTTATGTAGAACCATAAGCAGCTCCCCAAAGCTCCCATGTTAAGGGATTCTGAAGTTTGCCACATATAGCACATATTGCTTTTCCATGTAGAAATAATGAACAGATTACTCTTTTTAGTACATTATGTTGTGAACTTGAATCTTATCAGTACTACTCAAGGTTGTTTTTTCGTCCCCAAAATGTGTACCCTTCTAAAATTGCCCACCTTATAGTACTCCAGAGTGTCCTCTACACCATGTGTAGAAATTATACTGAGCAAACATTAATCGTGCCAAGAGTGTAGCCTAGCAAAAGCTCATTTCCCATGGTGCAGCTGGGTGGGAGGTTTTGGTTTGCCATGCTGAGAGAGAGAGAGAGAGAGAGAGAGAGAGAGAGAGGGAGAGAGAGAGAGAGAGGGAGAGAGAGAGGGAGAGGGAGAGGGAGAGGGAGAGGG
>JBBMFX010000101.1:7902543-7913248 GCA_037832545.1 Rhabdalestes septentrionalis
CTGAGCACCTTAGAGGGCAGTCTAAAGTCTCTCAAGCGTCTGAGGTGGTAGAGACGCTGCCGGGCCTTTTTCACCACAGTGTTGATGTGACAGGACCATGACAGGTCCTGCGTGATGTGAACACAGAGGTATCGGAAGCTGTCCACTCTCTCCACTGGGCTCCTGTTGATGATGGGGGCCTGGTAGCTCCTCTCCTGCTTTGTACTAAAGTCCACTATCAGCTCTTTTGTCTTGCTGACGTTCAGGAGGAGATTGTTCCTCTGGCACCAGTTCTCCAGTTTTACAATCTCCTCTAGGTAGGCCGACTCATCATTGTTGGTAATCAGGCCCACCACGACAGTGTCATCAGCAAACTTGATGATGGCGGTGGAGTTGGTAGTGGCCACGCAGTCGTGGGTGTACAAAGAGTACAGTAGTAGTAGTAGCACTAGTAGCACCTTTGTTATTGTTGTTGAAAACTGCGTAATGAATCAATTAATTGCCATTATTTATGATTACATTTTTAACAGCGAAGCAGCAAGAGAAGTTTTTAAATGTGATGGTGGTTGATGAGGATCAGTGGGCTAGGCGTGAGGCGTGAGGCGTGTGTCTGTGTGCGTTTTGCCCTTTGGTGTTCATGCCGCCCATCGTGTGCCAGTGCCCTGTTGCAGACTACTGTCAGTGTGTGTCTCAGTCATGGTGAAACTCCCCCATACATGCACACACACACACCATCACACACACACACACACACCCCTTTTCAGCTCAGTATAGTTCTGAGCTTATGACATCTTAACCTTTGGAAAAGCGCTCGCAGACAAGCGTTTAAGAAAACACGAAAACAGCCTCCTCCCTGCATGCCTCCTGACCTTTCCACGTTGTTATTGTGTTCAGCTCCTTTCAGAACACCAGGCTGCCTATTTATTTATCATGGTGGGTTATTAATTGAGGGAAATGCAGTAAAGCTCCAGTGATGGGAGGCTTTTGTCTCCAGGCAGGGGGAGATTAAAAATATGGCCTTGCACATTCTGCCTAAAGTCCCTCAAATTAGAGACTGTTTTCTGTAATGACACAGTATTATTAGAAAGACAGCCACAGCACCAAATATTCCATCCTGAGGCAGACATTTAAAATAGAATTTCAATAAGAGAGATCTCCTTTTAAAATAACGGAAGGTAAAATCATTAACTCGACTATTTCCCCAGATCACTTAATGTCAAAACATGTCAGATTTGACTAATTTAATCGCATGTATTTGCAAACACATGCAAATAATATCTTTATGATTATGAAGTGTGTCTGCTCAAAGATCATTGAGTTCCAAATTATGTTCTTAGGTGTCTTTTACATGTGGATGCCCCGGTTTATGATGTCCCCCGAAAAGATTCTTTATCTCCCTCGTGGCTACATGTTATGCAGCAGAGATGTTGTTGTTTGTCTTGAATCTTCTTCTTAGCATCACTAGAGTCTTGTTATCACTGAATAACAAAGGGTGTTTGAAGCTGCTGTCCTGTCTGGGAGCCTGATTTAGACTGCTTCAGGGCTAAAGATCAGTCTGTTAGATACCTGGCTCCTAAAGTACACCTACCAGCAATACAAGACAGTGGCCACTGAGAGAAAGAATCTCCTCGTTAAGTGTTGAAAGAATTTCCCCTTGATAAACCTTACTGTGCAATAGGCTTACATTAGATTTGTGTTAGTAGTGCAGTTAAAGTCCACACTCTAGGCCCTAGTGACTGGCCTGAGGCCAGTAAACAGGAGGTGCGAACAAGAAAGTATAATCTGCATTAGAGGGTAACGTATGTTGGGGTCACTGTAGGGTTTCATGACCATTTTCTTTCTCTCTCTGAGCAATTTGCATTTCATGCTGTTTCAACAACAACTAGATAAAATGCACACATTTCTTGGTAGCTAGCAAGTTATTCATAATCGGTAGTAATAAATATAAATATTATTTACGACATATAACTTCAATAATAAGCCTCCAGTGAAAAGAGTAAATATAAATATTTTGAGTTATCTTCCAAAATACATGTAAACCATTTGTAACAGTTTTGCGTAAAATATGTTTTTGAAAAAAGTAGCACCTGACTTGTAGTGTAAAACACCTGTCCACGTATTTTTCTAATAAAGTCTTGTGTAATGCCCATTCTTCACAATGCAGATCATGAAAAACAAGAAAATGTATGAAAATGGTCTATAATGTGTTTCGGCCCTCAAACATTTCCATGCCGTTTCCCATTTGCTGACACTATCTGTCTGAAAGGTCAATGCAGTATTTTTTCTTTCTCTTGACAAGGTTTTTTCCTTTTATTAACATGAAATTATGCTGGAACTGGATTCGAGGCGACAGTGAACCTTGTGCACGCAGCATTTATTTCCCAGCGAAGTCACTCCGGATCTGCTGTGTTGTGACTTCCCTTATGTAAGATGGTTGTTGACTGCTTGTTTTTTTCCCCTCTATATGTGTCAGATTGATTTTGAGGCTGGATGTTTCATTCACAAAGGCTTGCTCGACCTGCGTATCTTGCACTGTTTGCTCAAACTCAAGTACCATTATCAATTGGCGATGGAGACGTGACGTGGTGGATGTATGTGGAATCTGAAATGCATAGAGCGAGCGAAGTCCGCTGATGAGGGCGGGACAGAAAACTGCCACAGGTCTTTTATTGTGCATAGCCAGCGAGTCACATGATATTTGTCAGGGTCCAGCACCCTTCCACAGTGCCATCACCCAGCTATCCAATCCCCCCAACGCCCCCCACCCCCCCGCCCCCTGTCATGGTGTGTCCAGACCCCCCTCCTTGAACAATGTTGCACTGCACATTCTCATACGCCCGGAATCGCCTGGAGCATGGAATCTCTCATTATGCTGCCTGAGATTTATTAAAATAGATTATGGAAATGTTAATTAAGTCATTAATTACATTATTTAAGCAGCATTGACAGATAAGGCGCTGAGCATTATGGAAAGGAGGGAGTAAATGAGGCGGGGGGGTTGGGGATGGTGTAGCGCGTGTGCTTGCTTGTGTGTTTGTATGGTGTGGTCTTGATGTTTTGTTTAGAAGTTTGCAAGCCTCCATTCCTCAATATTTCCCAAGTCAACTGTATATCCTACATAGAAATCAGAGATAAATTCTAAAATAATTCAGACCAGTTGCTGGATATTATGCCTCAGTATTAATAACTGAAAATCCGAGGTTAAAGGAGCTGATTACAGGAATATTTCTATACATTCTATACTAGAGGTCTATTACCCAGCCCAGGCCTGAAGGCTTCTGTCAAAAATATTGGTTTTGGCTGGTTAAGGTTTTAATACAACTCTGGGCTCAGATTGGACTTTTAATGGCTGATCTTTGTGGAGATGATTTTGAACGCTACCATGAATTTTCTCTATTGTCCTTTGCTGTTTGCCCAATTCCTCTCTGGTGAGCATTCTCTCTATACATCCCTCTTGGAGTCTTCCTTTCTCATGTTGCATTTGGAACATTTGGAGCTCGGGAGCCTTAAAGTGTTGCTGTGACTCTTAAGTTGCTTAAAGTTACCAATAATTATCTCGGTCTGTTCAAACCACAACCAGGTCTTCAGTAAAAGTGGTACAGACATTTGCACGTTGTTAAAGAGAAATAATAATTTTTTAAAAAGTACCATCCTACATCCACAAGCCTGTTCCGCATACAGCTTGAGCAGGTAGGGAGATCACTTGGGGATGCATCTTTATGATACCAATTCAGGCTTTTGAATATGTGTTTGTTAGCAATCAGCCTGCATATGTAAACTTAATAAGCAATATTTACATCTAAGATCTGGACACTCCACAAGTCTCATATCTGATGAGAATAAAATGATCTTTTTAATATTTTCACACAAAACTACCTAAAATAATTATTTAAATTGCATTTAAATGTCTCAACCTAACTCAGTGTAGTCTTTGCATTGCTCTCCTCTGACACTAGGAATGCATGAATCATGTAATCCTCACAATGTGAGACATCAAACCACATGACAACATTCTGGGGAAAAAAATGAAAGCAGAAATCCTTCACCTTGAAAGTTAGTTTGCTTCACATTTCCTGCAAACAGCACATTGCTAATTTGGCTTGAAATGGAGGGAAAAGTGCCGTCATGGCTGCATGTTCTGTTCCTTGTGTCCGCTCTACTTTTCATTACTTTCGGATCTTCTGCTGCAGGAGCATTTGGAGAAAGCATTTGGAGTGACATTTGGGCGAAGGCCTCAAACCATATTTCCAAGCTGTTTGGAAAGAAAATATAAGGGGAGCGATCGCTAGAAGGATTACCAGGGAGGCGATTCTGTGAACTTCCTTATCTGTTGACAGCTTAGTTACCGTTAAGAACAAGAAATGTGTTTTTCAATTCGGCAAGAATAGAGTCGTGCTTTGTCCCTGTAGACCTGCATTATGGGACTCTGCGATCCCACTTGATAGCCACAAATAACAGGGTTTCAAAATAACTTCAGAGCACACACGCTTGATTTGCGCCGTGATTCCTTTTATTTATTGGCTGAAAAGTTTACTGAACACCCTAGAGCAGAAATCTGAGAAACAATTAAAGTCCAAATCTGTTTATATTCTGTTTCTGAGGGACAGATATCTGTTTTTCAGCAGAACTCTGGTATGACTAGGGTGTGTTTATGTCCAGCAATTATGGGCTGACATCTGCGGATTGTGTTTAAATGGGCGAAACCATTTGTTAGTCTCCTCCTGGATCTGATTCATTAGAGGCAGAAAGAAAGAAAGAGCGTTCCAGTGTCATGGAAGAGGATTGTTTGTGAAGCCACAAGGTCAAAGACCATCAAAAAGCAGTGAGGCCCCGACCTTGTTGAGCGTCGGCCGGTAATACAGTCTCGATCGGAACATTTCTGCCAGCCCTTACTTGATAAAGTGACATTTGATTGCCTCTAGCCAAGGTGGCCATGTAATCAAGCACATCCAGTGGAGTGGGCCAGGCCTGGTACGCTCATTGTTCAATAAGATGTCATGGTTTTCACTCCATCTGTGTGAGAAGGAGGTACAAAGTCCCAGTGGAGACGAACACTTTATCAAAGCATTTGGAATGAACTGTAACCTAGGAGTGATCTCTTCCAAATGACACCCCTCAATCTTGACATCCTTCTTTGAGGTTGCTTGGCAACCTGGAGTGGCCTGGCTCTTCAAATAGAGAGGCTCTTGATTGCCAGAGCGAGTGACTGTTGAAATGAATCTGCGAGTCTCTCTCTCTCTCTCTCTCTCTCTATCTCTCTCTCTCTCTCTCTCTCTCTTACTCTCTCTCTCTTTCTCCCTCTCTCTCTCAGTTCTCCCCTGGGTATCAGAGACCGTACAAACACAGAGGGAATCCAAGGTGACACATGTCAGGGTAACTGATGACACGAACGGTACATGAATGACCTCAAACCGATATCAAACCAAGTCCAATTAAAGCAGGAAAACTGCTCAAAATGATATAATGAAGAATTTCAGTTGTGGTTCCTCAGTCTTTCTTATCTGTGTAATTAATCAGAAGGATTGGTGACTCTGAGTGATGTTCTAATTGCATTTTGAGGTTGTCATGAATTCAAAACTTGCCAGCATCAGAAGAACAATGACAACCTGTGACACACGGATAAAAGTGTATTCACTTGATTTAAATATTGTAGCTCGTTTTCATCGAAATAAAGCGTTAGTAGATCAGCGTCCTTTCATCTTTCAGTTACTCACTTTTGGCAATAAGTGTCAGAATAAAGTCAGTTCATTGTATGAGCAAGGCATAGAAGACTATAAATATGATTCTTTTATCACATTTCCATAGCGTAGTCAGGCACCTCTCACAGTGCACTTTTTCCAGGTGTTCGCCTCTTTTTCAGACAAGTGCCATGTTAAAAAAAAAACGCAGCAGCTGACACTTTAATATCACCTCATGAATGAACATCTCACCTTAAAAGTGTTCCAATTAGATTGTTTCTCTTTTCTTATTATCTTCAACACCTTTCGGCCTGTTTTCTTAATTATTTTATCCAATTAAATGTGTCTGGGTGGCAGTTTGGGTAATGTTTCAAAACGGCTCATTTTAACATGCGCTCTCTCAGATCAGACTGCTCAGCTGGATCAAATGCAACGTTATGTGTTTGAGCTAGTGACACGAGAGGGGAAAAAACACAGCTATTCTGAGCCACTGTCATATATTTATGTATCTCTAGAGCTTTTATTACGGCTCCCAAGGGAGGAAAAAAGAGGAAAATAGGTAATGAAGTGTTTAGGCATGTGTAATTATAGTTGGCAGTTTTTTTTTTTGTATTTTTGTATTTTTCTTGCTTCTCTTCCAAACATAGGCAGGTTACCTTCCATTATCATGGACAGTGACAAGTAACAGCAGCAGCACAGACTAATCCTAATGTCACCCGAATGTCATTCATCGTCATCCTGCACACACCTGTAAACCCACACAGCGGTTTATGTTCTTGTAAACGTCCTGTAAATTCTGTTCATTTTATTTAGCCCCTTAATGCTCTCACTATCTACTTTATTGGATCCCTTGCCTATTATTTCTTAAAATAATATCTTCGCATTACAAGAAACATCTTAAAACTAGTCATAAAATGTAAGAAACACTTTATTTTTAATGGTCCCCTAAAGATTACCCACAGATATGTTGGCAGGTAAAAGCCATTGGTTTATCAGCTGTTTTATTGGACCTGGAAACAGAGTCTCAGTTTTAAAATGCTGCATTTTTATGTTTTAATTACTTTTCATATGTATTTAGAGTGAAATAAAGAACTTGAGAATTATGCCTCAGTACATTGATCAGAGTAGGGGTCTGTTTGTCTCTCTCCCTGGGACAAATGTCCTTTGTTCTTTTCCTCAGGTGTTTGTTCTGCTATGTGAGCGGCCGTTACCGGGAAGCGGAGCAGACTTCCTTCGGTCTTCAGCCTCGGGGCCTGGAGGAGGAGCAGAAGGAGCTGGGAGGTCATGGCCAGCAGGCAGAGGCAGGCGACGGGAGTCAGGAGAAGGGGGCAAACTGTGGCCACCGTAGCCCCCTCTGGCCCTGGAGGAGCAGCCTGGCCACAGACAAAGAGAAGCAGGTTGACTTGCAGTGACTCATTTCACTTGTGGATGCTCTGGAGTGTTCCCCTGCTGCCCGGGGTGCCCTCAAGACCAACAGGTCCAAACCCAGCTCCAGCAGCAATGCAGGATAGAGAGAAATTCCAATTCTGGCTTTGACATTTGCTGTTTTCATTCTGACTGCACTTCAGATGAGTGGAAGCCGAAACCCAGTCATGACCAATCAAGGCTGATATGAGTTCAAATATTTGTTCCAGCCAGAAACACACCTGATTCAGCCAAGTAGTTATGCTTTATTGCTTGATTGGGTAAATCAAGTGTGTTATTAGTGGTCAGAACAAACACTGGACTCAAACCAGGGGAATGCAGATTCCACTGAGGACTGTTAGTGTGGAGAGTGTTTTTTTTTTCCCTCTTTATTATATCGGCATTATACTTTCAAACCCTTTTATCTGAAATGTAAAAGAAAATATGCTGGTGTGCACATCGGGAGATCAATGGACAAATAGAAATGGTACAGCGTACAATAGTTGGCCCTATCATTGGGATGTGTAATCATGTTTAATCCCTAGAGATGCCACAGATATCCATAGGTGGGAGTTCAAATGATCAAACCTCACCCTGGTGCAAACATCTGTTAACTGAGAGAACTGGCCATTAGTGTTCTCCATGTTTACCTTCTCTGCGTGCTCATTGTTGTTGCGTTAATGGTGTTTCAAAAAAGATCACATGATTCAATGGTAGCACAGTTTTGCCAGCACTGATACAAGAAGTACAACAATATATAGCAATATATCACAACTTATAACATTATATAAACATTCCATTTAAATGTTTCTTACTGATTGCACAGGTCACTGTTCAAATGTGTATTCAGAATTATACTTTTTTGTAGCACTTTCTTCATGGAACATTTTATATATTGGGACCATGTTTCTTGTTTTTTACACAGATTTGCTCAGTATCTTATGTTACTATGTTCATTCATATGACTGCAATAAATCTACATTGGACAAAATGCCGTTTTAACAAATAGGTGTTTAGAGTTTGGAAGTGATTTGAAACTTTTCTCCTCATTAAATAAAAAAAAGAAAAAGTGTTAAATAGCCGAAAGGCGGTTTGTAAATGAAGTGTCATTTTGGCGGTATAGTACATAAGGTGCTGTAAATTGCTGTCCTATCTATTCACATTCATGTTTCTTGCACAGTGTTTGTTTGAGCCATTGCGCTCATTTGAGTGTGCTATTGGTAAATAAAGTGTTTCTAGTTTTTATCACACGGCCCTTTTTTCTTTTGTTCAGATCAGCTGTGATGTTTTTTTTCTTAACAAAAGTCAATTGAACAGGCATTAAAATCGAATATAAATCTGTGAAATGTTTTATATGTTGGTGGAGTCAGTTTGGCTAGTAGGCTTGTGGCTAAATGAACTTGGCCGCAGTTGTGGGCCTGTATTTCCCTTCGCTTCTTTCATTGCAAGTTCATGTAATGCCATACCTCACCATTGTGATAAGAGGGCAGAAAGAGCAGCCTGAGGGCAGTCAGCAAGCCCTTGACTTTATCTGTGTGCACTCACAGTGGCTGCAGCATAAACAGATCCTTTTTATTTAGTATCTCTATGGCACTTCCTGTCTCAGTGGGCTTCCTCTTGCGCGGACCACTATGATAACCTGCACTGTGGGTTATTATCTTCCCATAGTGTGCGTGTGTGCGTGTGTGTTTGTGTGTTTTGAGGCTATCAAATGCCAATTGGCCACTCAACTTGGCGGCCGAAGCATTAAGACTGAGCATGGAGCCGCATTAGCCTGCTGAGGTTAGTTAGCGGCACAATGCAAAACAACAACAGCAGCAGCAGCCGCTATAGAGTGCGAGTCTCCAGTGGGTCCGTGTGTGGAAGTGTGTGTTTTCTGGGCTTAGCGCATGCACGCAGGGCCAGATGGGCACTTTCATGAGTGTGTGAGCGTGGATTACTCCGCCTGCTACATCTGGGCCTCCACATGGCACAGCAGACTGCAGCAGGAGCGGCCCCCTCGCTCCCTCGCCCCCTCACTCCCTCGCCCCCGCTGCCAGGCCGGCCTGCTGACGGCCGCGCGCCTCGCCACCGCGATGGCACTAACACCATCTGAAAAGGTCACATGCCCTAGCTGCAGCTGCAGCACCGGACAAAGGATCGGACATCATGAGGTCTCTGCTTTGAGCACTATAAAGAGTATAAACATAGCAGAAGCTTTTGAAACTTTCTGCGGAGTTCATTTTGTGAGCAGAGGTCACTTGGGTTCGTGCTGTTGTCCAGCATTTGGTCCGTGCTCCCTTCGAGATTTCACATTTTCATGCGTTTTTATAAAGGCGAGAAATTCCAAGACAAAGGTTAAAGTGATCGTTTTTTTTAAACATTTGTAATGAACCTCAATCAGAGTTAATTAGGCAAGATTTGAACATGCACATATGGTTTATGACACCTGTCATCTGTTAAAATGGACAGAAATCTGTCTATTCTCACACTTGTGCCAATTTTTAGATTGGTCCATCTGAGAATACTTGAAAGGAACATATTCTAAAAAAATTTTAACTTCAGCATGCATTAAACCTTATTTTTTTTTCCATGATATGAGACCTTTAACAAGTAGGTTTTGAAGCAAATATGTACTGAGACATGCAGTTTGCACAGTGTTAATTTGTGTGATATGATCTTACTTATTAGCTATAATAGTCTGCATCTACATATTATTAAAATGAGCAGCTTAATTTGTTTGATTTCAGGATCTATTCTCTTGAGAAATATTTTCTGTACAGTTATCTCTCACCCTGAATCCATTTTCCACTTTACGCAGCCCACAACTTTTCCCAAACACGGAAACATCAATTCAGAAAAGCAGAGTTTGCAATATAAAAAAAATGGAAAAGTGTTTTTTTCTGGTTGTTTGTCTTCAAGTAGGTGAGTGTTTAATGAGAATTGTGGGGCTGCCCGCTCCATTGCATGACCTGCATTGTCATTCCGCTCCATTACTGATGAGGTAGACTGGTCATGTGGCTAAAGTGCTTTTCAATTTACATGGAGTGCAGGCTCTCATTTTCCATCCTGGAAACGTAACAAAAATGCTCTCATCGTTTAACTGCGGGTCAGATAAGTAATCAGCTTTGGCTCACAGTGGACTGGACATCATAACTAGCTGTTAACCCACAGATGACAATCTAGGGAAAAACAGAACAGCTCTTGTTTTTGTCCTTTTCTGCCCCCAACCACCTCACTCACATGTACACACACACACACACACACACACACACACACACACACACACACACACACACACACTCCCCCTATTCTACAAATGAAACTAATCAGCATGGCTTTGTGGAGGCAAAAAGACATTTTTTCACTTCCTTCTGAAGTGCATTTTAAATGCTTTGGTTGGTATTTTAAATATATAGATTCCAGGATGACCTTATTATGTTGCAGTGAATTAATTGATGGTTGCCTACAATGTGGTTTGAGTGCAGTGGAGTGAGATAATAAACTGTGACGCCTGATTGTGGCTTAAGGTAACACTCTGTAGCTCTTCATCACTGCCTCCAACTTAATGACACACACCTGACATGAACTCAACAAGGCACTCAGTTCAATAGTTATTGTGAAGCAGATGTATACGCAAGGTAGACGCTCTCTCTATATATATA